>CM077644.1:90386874-90924374 GCA_039707465.1 Rhabdophis nuchalis | reverse complement strand
ATGGAGATGTGCCTTCATTCATTTGAGGTAATTTGGGCAAGCTTCTCCAGCAGAAGCTTTTGTTTCTGACATTGGTGCATTTTTGACACGCAACAATAGTTTATTACTGGAAACCCATATTTTTTTGTATCAGGTTGTTTTCTCTGACAGCTTGATTTCAGTCACAAAAGATTTGGATCCGTGTTTACTTCAGTCACAGGTACCTGACTTGTAAAGTCATCTTCTTGGTTTTTTTTAAAAAAATATTCTTTTTGGATAATCTCAGTGTCTATTTGCCTAGTAGGTTATGTTTCATCTCTTGCTGTTAACACTTTTTAATAGCCAAATGTGCAGTTATCCTTTCCTTTTCAGCTTGAAGCCTATAATATTTTAAGCAGAAGGATAGTTAATAGCAATATGGCTGAGTTTTGGTGACAACACTAAATTATTTTCTATCTTTTAAAGATGATTTCCTACAACATTATTTATACTAAATATACCATATTTACTGTACAATGATACACACCATTACTATATCAAACACTGGGAGATATTCCTACCAAATATTTCATTTGGCTGTTTTGGTTGTCTTCCCCCCCCCCCCACTTCAGTTAAAATGCTCAAGCTAGAATAGCAAAATAATTAAAAGAAATGGTATGTAGAATTTAGTCTCCTTCACAGGTCCATCTGCTTGCTTCTAAAGCTTTTAAGCCTCTGTTAAGAGAGCTTCATCTATTCTTCATCTACTTGGCAGGCCAAAGAAACCAAGATGTTGCACATGAAGTTGAACTGGAGGAAAAATAAGTTGGCACCCCACATCCCATGGTAATAATAATAATAATAATAATAATAATAATAATAATAATAATAATAATAATAATAATAATAATAATAATAATAATAATAATACATTTATTTATATACCGCCTCCTCTCCCCAAAGGGACTCGGAGCGGTGCACAGGGAATAAAAACCAATATAAAATACATAGAAAAATAAATAGTTAAAAAACGAATTAAACAATTGTCCCTGTGCTAAAATCCCCTAAATTAAATTACACTAAAACCCCTAAAACCCTATAAAAAGACGGGAGCCTAACCTAGGCCGGCCAAGCAGAAAAAGTGTGTTTTGAGTTTTTGACGGAAGGAGCGGAGGTCCGTAGTTGTTCTAATTTCGGGGGGAAGGTCGTTCCAGAGGGTCGGGCCCACCACAGAGAAGGCCCTTCCCCTGGGCGTCGCCCGCTGGCATAGCCTAGTGGATGGCACCCGGAGAAGTCCCTCTCTGTGGGAGCGGATCGGCCGCAGGGATGTATGGGGCAGAATCCGATCCCGCAGAGAGGGATCGGTATGCATAACACAGAGATGAAAATAAGTGAACTGCAAGGAGAAGGATTCAGATCTCCCCTAGAAAGTCCTTTCAAGCTTCCTTGGTGAAAGCCACTTTATTCTTCGAAAACTTACCAGCAGATACACAACTAAATCCATCCCTCAAGCTTCTTATTACACCAGTTTGTATTGCCTTCTCTTCATGTACTATCAGTTGGTATAAGTATGATTTTGCGGTACAAAAACAAAAGGCATTTGCAACATGACACTGCTACCGTATGACAAGGGCTACATTTCATCTTGAAAAACCTGCAAAATATGGATGACTTTTGCTTTTTTAATAAAAGGGCCAAGGCTGGGGAATCATGCCTCTACCAATGAAACAAAAACCCAGGTGTACATTTCACTATGAATTGAACAGTGCAGATCGGGCAAAAAAAAAAATTTGTTGACACATCCCCTAAAATACAAATGACCTCCTGTTCGGACAAATTAAAAAAAAAAACCTGTTTGGAGAGGATAAAGTAGGGAAAGCTTCTGCACAGTTGTCAGCTGTGGGTTGTTTTTTTTTTTTAAGAAAAGGAAAACAAAAAGGCCTGTCTCCATTTCTTAGTTGACAAATAGTATTGTGAAGAATGCTTGGGAAGGCAGAGGAAAAGGGTTACCTTGACAGACAAGAAGTACAATTATCACAATATGATGAAAGAGTTTCCGTGAGGGTGTACCACACTGTTAATTACTGTCCTTTTTCTATAGGCTTCTAATGTGAGGAAAAATACGCAATGACAAGTGTGGAAAAGAGCAGGCACTAAATTACTGTCAGAAAAATAAACGGAGTTGCGTGCTGCTGCACGGTGATTTACGGGGGCAATTAACCACCACCCCACAGAGCTGCTGAGGACAGCACTGCTGCCTGTGGAAGTGTCAGGAAGGGAGAGGAGGACTTGGTGGTACTTTTCCCAACAACTTGGGAAAAAAACGAGGAGTGTGATGGTTGCAGGACTGCACCTCTAACACAGGAGCCTTTCTTCCTGCTTTTCTGTCCTTGAAGGGAGAAGCAAAGACTTAAGACACCTACAGTAGTTTCTATCCAGATCCCAAGCCTTATTTCATTTGCTATGCAAAGAATTGAAATAGATTAAGTGGATGGCATAGCATAGATACCCTTGCTGGCCTCTTTTTATCACTGGTGAATAAACAAACAAACACATAAATAAATGGTTGTTGGGAGTAGAGAGATCATTTAGCCTAATTGCTGATCTTCCTAGGTGAATTGAAAGGTTCTGCCCTAAAGTTTGAAGTTTCTTTCTTAAACAATATATGACTTGTTAGAAAAAGTTTTCTAAATAGTTCTGCGTGTTGTTAGTCTCTGATATAATAGCACGTATTTTTAAATGGATTGGAAATGGAAGCACAGGTTCCTGCAGGTGAGGC
The DNA here is from genome assembly GCA_039707465.1 of Rhabdophis nuchalis. NCBI lineage: Eukaryota > Metazoa > Chordata > Lepidosauria > Squamata > Natricidae > Rhabdophis > Rhabdophis nuchalis. Next base: position 90,921,637 of record CM077644.1, on the reverse strand, counting down.
CAAGGACCTAAATCTCAAACATTTAAAAGATGGCAACACAGCTTATTTAATAGCAAGCCATAGCTTATTGACTGTTCAAACTGTTTTCTTGATTTTTGGCCTACCCACTACAGTAACCAAAAACAACAACAACCCTGAAATAAACTCTTTAAAAGAGTCCTTTCTAAAGTTTACTAAGAACTTTAAAAAAAGATTAGAAGGACAATAAAACAGATTAATTAAGAGTTTGAGAGGAACTCTGGTTGGTGAGTGGAGAATATCTAGTTATCTTTGAAATATATATACATGCCAAAGGACAGCATAAACACATACCACATGACTCATAATTTAATGCTAAAATACTTTTACATGTTGAATATTTTTGCATGTTTTCTGTTATTTATTGTAAGTACAATAGGTTCACAATGATTTAATGACCTTTTGCCATTAGAGCAGGGATGCCCAAACTTGGGAACTTTAAGACTTGTGGACTTCAACTCCCAGAATTCCCCAGCCAGCTATGTTGGCTGGGGAATTCTGGGAGTTGAAGTCCACAAGTCTTAAAGTTCCCAAGTTTGGACATCCCTGCATTAGAGTGTTGAGTCCTTTGCTGTTCACTTCACTCTAGCAAGGATCACTTTTTCCAAATATTTTGCATTGTTTGTTTATTTAATGCCATTTTGTATCTTTTTGGACTGCAGGAACACTGTTTCTGTTGCCATGCATTTCTGCACCCACCTGTCCCTCTGGGCGTCTTTCTCCAATGTGAAGAGTCTGCAGATCTGTTTATCATTAAAGCCAATGTAGTTTGCAGGTGCAAGAGATGATTAAAGAGAGCATAAAATAAAGGTTAAATGAAAAATATTCTCCAAGAGGAGAGGTTTGAAAGTAACTTTTGATTAAGAGAGCTATTCCACCAGAAAATGTAGAGCAAATACGTTGCGAAGAAAAAGGACTGGCCAAAGCAAAGTTGGTATGGTGGATTGGACAACGATGACCATCCATTGAAATGTTCACAAGCATTTTAGGCCACAGTATAAAATCCAGCTAGAGTTCACCATGTATATTGAAACTGTGTAAAAAAAATGGTTTTGTAAATGATTCTATTTGAAAATTTATCTTATATGTGGGATTATCTTGGAAGCTTTGGGACAGCCCCAAAGCCCAGGCTGGTGAATTCATTTCACAGGTTTGGCTTCCTTTATGTAGAGGTTTTGAAATATATAGGTATTATTTAGCCAGATCTGCACATTAATCGTGAAATATTAGTGGCAGTTTTGCCACTAACGTTTATATATAGCATGCCACATTAGTAACTCAGTACCTCTCAGTTTTCAAGTTTTGATTTTACACCTTATCCATGTTAATAAAATATGAAAATAATTGTGGAATCACACAAAGAAAATCATTTCTGCATTTGTATGTGCATTTCCCAAGTGCCCCATGAAGGTGAAAGAGCAATGAAGTTCGTTCACTTCAGTTCCACACCATGCTCAGTGATGTGACTTGCAGCCATCATTTGAACATTTATAAATGTCACACATGATCCAATGGTGAGTGTATTGCCTTACAGTGATTTTCCCTTTAGCGGAATCTGGTTAAGGCACAGTGCTTCTATGAATCAAGTTCTTCTGTTTTCTGTGAGAATTATGACATTTGAACAAGAAACATTAGTTTAGAAGAGTGAGTTGGAGCAAAATTTAAAAAAAAACCTGCATGCCATGCCTGTGGGGAAAAAATGGATCCTGTTGTGTTTTATATATTCCCTTCAACTAAAATAAGCAATTGAGGCCACATCATTATGAAATGAGTGAAGACACTAATTACAGATTCAGGACCTTTGTCAAAACATAGTTTAAGGTGTTTCTTTAAAGGAGAAAGCACTTTAGAGAGCTAATACTTATCTTAGCTGACCATTCACCAAAATTGGTCCTGGCATCCAGAAAGAATCTGGCTGTTTCAGAGCAAATGCTAGGGTTTGCAATACATATGCAATACACAAAACAAAATGCTAAAATATTAGAGAGGGATCACAAGGACATCGTCCCTGGTCAGGAGGTTAAAAGTGGTGGTGTAGATCCGGGTGTCAAACTCAATTTCATTGAGGGCCACATCAGGGTTGGGTTTGACCTGGGGGGGGGGCTGAGTGGGCATGGCGGGGTGGGCATTGCCAGCTCAACATCCTGCAGCCTTTTGCCAGCAAAAATAAGCCCAATAGGGCCACATGCATTTTCATCTGTGATAGCCTTCTGGAGTCCTCTGTTTTTGCTGGCAGAGGCACCGTGGGGCGGGCCTTTGCTGTTTCCAGGGTGGCCCCGCCAGATCTAAGCACCTCGTAGCCAGATCTGGCCCGCAGGCCTTGAGATTGACAACTCTGTTGTTGATACTCTCCCATATCATCTTTTACATCTCATTAGACTAGTCTGATAGGAAACCTTTCCAACAAAGGAGAAGGCATGTTTTTTCTATCTAATGATTACTAGTGGGATAGGTAAAGGAAGTTGGACAACATTGTTAGCTTACAATGGACACATCCATCAGCCAGCTACCCAACATGGTACCTGGCACACCCAGATAGCAGGCATCTGACATCCTAAGGAGGTACAGTGGCTAGGCAAGCCAACTTATCAAAACAGCTGCTGTCAGGATGTCTTAAGAGTCAGTGGCAGAAGCAAGATGGTAAAAATATGAGCCACAGGCCTCATTGATAATGAAACAAGCAAAAAAGGGGGTGGGGAGAGGGGGGGAAAGGCAACTTGCTAGTAATTTGGGAATGAAGACAATGTAGATGATTATGATGGCATCTCATATGTTTCTTATGAACATATTTTTCCCATGTTAAAAATATATGGTGAACGTGACAGATAATTATTGTTTGGTGACTAAAATTAGGACTGGCAACTCTGTTGTGAAACAAAGTGGTTGCTAACTGAAACACATCTTACAATTTTACATCCTATTTCTTTTTCTTTCTTTTTTTACAGATCTGTCGTAAATATGAGGATTGATTGCAATATTACTCTTACATTGGCATCAGAACTGTGAATGTTGCTAAAAAGGACTGCTTATACTGACATTTGAGAAGTTCAGGCAAGCTAAGGGATTGCCATTCTGTAACAGAAACAGAATTTCCCATTAATACTCAGGAATGAGTCTTATTATATTGAAAAAGTTTTATTGGTTTTACATTTTTTAACAGGATAGGGTAATGGTTACAAAGAAATTTTGAGAGCATTCACGTTAGAGTCGTCGGACCTTCCGAGACCTCAAAATACACAATAAAAAAGTTAACATAGAAAACATTTTCCATACCACTACAAGATGAAAGCAAGTACATTTACCTAAATTCTCCGTTCCATGCTGTCAGACATTTACAAAAAGTCCGCAAAATTGTTCAAGAAAAATCAAGGCAAAGTTATTTTTTTGATCTAAGTCTTTTGGCTATTGTATCTTCTTTCTCTCCTCCCTGGCCCCCCGTAGGCGGGGCCGTGGCCCCCTCCGTCCCCCCTGGGTCTTCCCCCAGGACAGAGGAATATTTTTTAAGAAAGGCTTCCGCCTCAGCAACTGTTTTAATCCTCACTCTTCCTCCTTCCCAGAACACCAGCATCCCTTCAGGTGTCATCCACTTGAACCAAATCCCGTGATCAAACAAGGTTTTAGACAAGAAGGAAAAATTCCTTCTTGCATCTCTAATTTTTCTAGGGATCTGCTTCAAGATAGTGACCGTTTTTTGTTGGTGAGTTAGAGGTTTCTCTCTCTGCGCTTTCAGGATTTCCTCTCTGGTTGACCTTCTAACAAATTTCACATGTATCTCTCTAGGCACTTCATTTATCCTGGCATATGCAGAATTAATTCTATAGGCTAGGTCAATGTCCCCCCTGATCTCATCCTTAGGTTTATGTAAATAGTCTGCTAAAATTGTACTCATAAGATCAGGCAGGCATTCACCAGATTCCTCAAGAACATTCTGAAATCTCAAAAAATATGTCATTCTTTCCATATCTATCCTAGACACATGCCCATTTATTTCCCCCACCTCATTAGAAACATTTTTAATCTCTCCCTTAGCCCCCTCCAACCCCCCTTCCAGTTCTTCATTCTTCTGTGTGTTCTCCAACACTTGTTTCCGGGTATCCAGTAGCTCCTTCTTGAAGGTAATATTTTCAGCCCTCTGGGCCTTTATTTCTGATATCAAAGTTTGCATAGAGGCTTCAAGAGAAGCCATCCTTTGTTCCAAATTTACAAGTGCTGCTTCTTGTGCCATGGTTAAAAGTTAGAGTCACTGCCACCAAAATGGCGTTTTCCGGGTGGGGCTGGTGGGGCAAATCAGGAGCTCAGTTCAGTTCAGGGCTGTGAAGTTGCAAACAATTCAGAAACCAAAAGAGACACAGTTTCCCAGGTCAGCAAATAGTAATAACGAAGGTATTCCAGAGAAGAAATCACAAATCCATCAAAAGAATTTTTTTTTCAAAAATCCAGAGAGAGTCCTGCTTTCAAAGAGACGCTGGAAATTTTCCTTAGTTGAAATAGTCAGGCAGGGACAAAGAAAAGCCACTTCCACCGCCCATCTCAGAGCCAGAGGGAGAGAGTAGCAAAATAAGAATTTTTTAAACCAGCCAGACCTAGAAACAATGTTGCAAAGAATCGCATTCCACTTTCCCTTGTTAAAGACCGTCCGGAGTGAAAGTTTCCACTTTCTCTTTGCAGAGAAGCCATTTTAACGTGCCGCTTAAATCCGAGGGTTTTTTTTTTAGAAATAAACACCCCCCTCCCAGTCCGTTCAGCCTGGCTGGCAGCAAGGAAAAAAAAAGGTGTTCTTTTAAACTCACTCTCCCTCGCAGCTGAAGCCTCGGTGATCCGCCCGGTCTCTCCGTTCAGCCCTCTCCATTAAAGCGAATGGCGCCGACAGCCGTTGGCGAAGGAAAAAACCCCCGCAGCATGTTCCTCTCCACCTAGGTCGCAGAGAGGAGCGCTCTCCCCACCGCCGTGACGAGGGACGCTCCCTCTGAGCCGACCCTACGGGAAACCTCCGGTAACCGGAGAGTTTCGCCCCCGTGGGGGGGCAGAAAACGTAACATAGCGGCGAGCGAGCCCTAGGCTCGCCCGTCGCCGCTGGAGCCGGATACCGGAAGTCCCACAAAACAAAATGCTAAAATATTAGAGAGGGATCACAAGGACATTGTCCCTGGTCTGGAGGTTAAAAGTGGTGGTGTAGATCCAGGTGTCAAACTCAATTTCATTGAGGGCCACATCAGGGTTGGGTTTGACCTTGGGGGGGGGCTGAGTGGGCATGGCGGGGTGGGCATTGCCAGCTCAACATCCTGCAGCCTTTTGCCAGCAAAAATAAGCCCAATAGGGCCACATGCATTTTCATCTGTGATAGCCTTCTGGAGTCCTCTGTTTTTGCTGGCAGAGGCACCGTGGGGCGGGCCTTTGCTGTTTCCAGGGTGGCCCCGCCAGATCTAAGCACCTCGTAGCCAGATCTGGCCCGCAGGCCTTGAGATTGACAACTCTGTTGTTGATACTCTCCCATATCATCTTTTACATCTCATTAGACTAGTCTGATAGGAAACCTTTCCAACAAAGGAGAAGGCATGTTTTTTCTATCTAATGATTACTAGTGGGATAGGTAAAGGAAGTTGGACAACATTGTTAGCTTACAATGGACACATCCATCAGCCAGCTACCCAACATGGTACCTGGCACACCCAGATAGCAGGCATCTGACATCCTAAGGAGGTACAGTGGCTAGGCAAGCCAACTTATCAAAACAGCTGCTGTCAGGACGTCTTAAGAGTCAGTGGCAGAAGCAAGATGGTAAAAATATGAGCCACAGGCCTCATTGATAATGAAACAAGCAAAAAAGGGGGTGGGGGGAGGGGGGGAAAGGCAACTTGCTAGTAATTTGGGAATGAAGACAATGTAGATGATTATGATGGCATCTCATATGTTTCTTATGAACATATTTTTCCCATGTTAAAAATATATGGTGAACGTGACAGATAATTATTGTTTGGTGACTAAAATTAGGACTGGCAACTCTGTTGTGAAACAAAGTGGTTGCTAACTGAAACACATCTTACAATTTTACATCCTATTTCTTTTTCTTTCTTTTTTTACAGATCTGTCGTAAATATGAGGATTGATTGCAATATTACTCTTACATTGGCATCAGAACTGTGAATGTTGCTAAAAAGGACTGCTTATACTGACATTTGAGAAGTTCAGGCAAGCTAAGGGATTGCCATTCTGTAACAGAAACAGAATTTCCCATTAATACTCAGGAATGAGTCTTATTATATTGAAAAAGTTTTATTGGTTTTACATTTTTTAACAGGATAGGGTAATGGTTACAAAGAAATTTTGAGAGCATTCACGTTAGAGTCGTCGGACCTTCCGAGACCTCAAAATACACAATAAAAAAGTTAACATAGAAAACATTTTCCATACCACTACAAGATGAAAGCAAGTACATTTACCTAAATTCTCCGTTCCATGCTGTCAGACATTTACAAAAAGTCCGCAAAATTGTTCAAGAAAAATCAAGGCAAAGTTATTTTTTTGATCTAAGTCTTTTGGCTATTGTATCTTCTTTCTCTCCTCCCTGGCCCCCCGTAGGCGGGGCCGTGGCCCCCTCCGTCCCCCCTGGGTCTTCCCCCAGGACAGAGGAATATTTTTTAAGAAAGGCTTCCGCCTCAGCAACTGTTTTAATCCTCACTCTTCCTCCTTCCCAGAACACCAGCATCCCTTCAGGTGTCATCCACTTGAACCAAATCCCGTGATCAAACAAGGTTTTAGACAAGAAGGAAAAATTCCTTCTTGCATCTCTAATTTTTCTAGGGATCTGCTTCAAGATAGTGACCGTTTTTTGTTGGTGAGTTAGAGGTTTCTCTCTCTGCGCTTTCAGGATTTCCTCTCTGGTTGACCTTCTAACAAATTTCACATGTATCTCTCTAGGCACTTCATTTATCCTGGCATATGCAGAATTAATTCTATAGGCTAGGTCAATGTCCCCCCTGATCTCATCCTTAGGTTTATGTAAATAGTCTGCTAAAATTGTACTCATAAGATCAGGCAGGCATTCACCAGATTCCTCAAGAACATTCTGAAATCTCAAAAAATATGTCATTCTTTCCATATCTATCCTAGACACATGCCCATTTATTTCCCCCACCTCATTAGAAACATTTTTAATCTCTCCCTTAGCCCCCTCCAACCCCCCTTCCAGTTCTTCATTCTTCTGTGTGTTCTCCAACACTTGTTTCCGGGTATCCAGTAGCTCCTTCTTGAAGGTAATATTTTCAGCCCTCTGGGCCTTTATTTCTGATATCAAAGTTTGCATAGAGGCTTCAAGAGAAGCCATCCTTTGTTCCAAATTTACAAGTGCTGCTTCTTGTGCCATGGTTAAAAGTTAGAGTCACTGCCACCAAAATGGCGTTTTCCGGGTGGGGCTGGTGGGGCAAATCAGGAGCTCAGTTCAGTTCAGGGCTGTGAAGTTGCAAACAATTCAGAAACCAAAAGAGACACAGTTTCCCAGGTCAGCAAATAGTAATAACGAAGGTATTCCAGAGAAGAAATCACAAATCCATCAAAAGAATTTTTTTTTCAAAAATCCAGAGAGAGTCCTGCTTTCAAAGAGACGCTGGAAATTTTCCTTAGTTGAAATAGTCAGGCAGGGACAAAGAAAAGCCACTTCCACCGCCCATCTCAGAGCCAGAGGGAGAGAGTAGCAAAATAAGAATTTTTTAAACCAGCCAGACCTAGAAACAATGTTGCAAAGAATCGCATTCCACTTTCCCTTGTTAAAGACCGTCCGGAGTGAAAGTTTCCACTTTCTCTTTGCAGAGAAGCCATTTTAACGTGCCGCTTAAATCCGAGGGTTTTTTTTTTAGAAATAAACACCCCCCTCCCAGTCCGTTCAGCCTGGCTGGCAGCAAGGAAAAAAAAAGGTGTTCTTTTAAACTCACTCTCCCTCGCAGCTGAAGCCTCGGTGATCCGCCCGGTCTCTCCGTTCAGCCCTCTCCATTAAAGCGAATGGCGCCGACAGCCGTTGGCGAAGGAAAAAACCCCCGCAGCATGTTCCTCTCCACCTAGGTCGCAGAGAGGAGCGCTCTCCCCACCGCCGTGACGAGGGACGCTCCCTCTGAGCCGACCCTACGGGAAACCTCCGGTAACCGGAGAGTTTCGCCCCCGTGGGGGGGCAGAAAACGTAACAAAGCGGCGAGCGAGCCCTAGGCTCGCCCGTCGCCGCTGGAGCCGGATACCGGAAGTCCCACAAAACAAAATGCTAAAATATTAGAGAGGGATCACAAGGACATTGTCCCTGGTCTGGAGGTTAAAAGTGGTGGTGTAGATCCAGGTGTCAAACTCAATTTCATTGAGGGCCACATCAGGGTTGGGTTTGACCTTGGGGGGGGGCTGAGTGGGCATGGCGGGGTGGGCATTGCCAGCTCAACATCCTGCAGCCTTTTGCCAGCAAAAATAAGCCCAATAGGGCCACATGCATTTTCATCTGTGATAGCCTTCTGGAGTCCTCTGTTTTTGCTGGCAGAGGCACCGTGGGGCGGGCCTTTGCTGTTTCCAGGGTGGCCCCGCCAGATCTAAGCACCTCGTAGCCAGATCTGGCCCGCAGGCCTTGAGATTGACAACTCTGTTGTTGATACTCTCCCATATCATCTTTTACATCTCATTAGACTAGTCTGATAGGAAACCTTTCCAACAAAGGAGAAGGCATGTTTTTTCTATCTAATGATTACTAGTGGGATAGGTAAAGGAAGTTGGACAACATTGTTAGCTTACAATGGACACATCCATCAGCCAGCTACCCAACATGGTACCTGGCACACCCAGATAGCAGGCATCTGACATCCTAAGGAGGTACAGTGGCTAGGCAAGCCAACTTATCAAAACAGCTGCTGTCAGGACGTCTTAAGAGTCAGTGGCAGAAGCAAGATGGTAAAAATATGAGCCACAGGCCTCATTGATAATGAAACAAGCAAAAAAGGGGGTGGGGGGAGGGGGGGAAAGGCAACTTGCTAGTAATTGGGGAATGAAGACAATGTAGATGATTATGATGGCATCTCATATGTTTCTTATGAACATATTTTTCCCATGTTAAAAATATATGGTGAACGTGACAGATAATTATTGTTTGGTGACTAAAATTAGGACTGGCAACTCTGTTGTGAAACAAAGTGGTTGCTAACTGAAACACATCTTACAATTTTACATCCTATTTCTTTTTCTTTCTTTTTTTACAGATCTGTCGTAAATATGAGGATTGATTGCAATATTACTCTTACATTGGCATCAGAACTGTGAATGTTGCTAAAAAGGACTGCTTATACTGACATTTGAGAAGTTCAGGCAAGCTAAGGGATTGCCATTCTGTAACAGAAACAGAATTTCCCATTAATACTCAGGAATGAGTCTTAAGGAGGTAAGCTGTGATCATCTCCAGAACAATGTAGAAGCCCACATGAACTTGTTAAGAACGAATAGTTAGACTAATTTTGGTCTTTCTGTTGTTGGTTGGTTCCTACCATAATGATTTTTTAAAATGCTTTCGGTATAACTTGTTTTGATTTCAGGAGTTTTGACAAAACTCTCCACAATCACAAAATTGGCTGAATGAAGGATAGATAATAATACTGTCAAATGAATTTGCAGCTGGAGGGAAAAGTGAATTTGAGATATGTTCATTGACGATCTGTCATCAAACTGGAGCTTTAAATCGGTGGGGAAGATGACAGAGGTCCCTGTCTGTGGTCTTGATATTTGTTTTTTCAATTAGTGACTTAAATGGGGAGGGGAGAAACCTTATTAAATTTACAAAAGACTTATAGAAGGGAGCATAGCTGGTAAGTCAGAAGATTGGCAAAATTCAGAATCAGTCTGATAAAAGACAAACTGCACTGCTCAAAACGAAGGAATTTCAATAGAAAAATGGAAGCTCTAAATGTACTGCAAAGGGAGAAATCCAGAGGTGGTATTCAGCAGGTTCTGACCAGTTCTGGAGAACAGGTAGTGGGAATTTTGAGTAGTTTGGAGAACCGGTAAATACCACCTCTGACTGCCCCTGCCCTCTCTATTCTCTGCTTCTTGAGTCCCAGCTGATTGGGAGGAAATGGGGATTTTGCAGTAACCTTGCAGTAGGGAGGGAATGGAGATTTTACAGTATTCTTCTCCTGCCACGCCCACCAAGCCATGCCCAAAGAACCAGTAGTAAAAAATTTTGAATCCCACCATAGGAGAAATCAAATGTTAAGTCAAGTTAAGGATGATGATGTTTAACTCGGAAGGAGCATGTGTGAAAAGGATCTGAAAGCTCTTGAATGAATTATTTTTTAAGGCTACAATTGGTGAGGATGATATGATATTCTTTTGGGAACTATGGGCTGGGATGATTTGGTGGACAAGCCATAGACTGCTCACCTCTGTTTAAGAAGGGTATGTAGGTAAGTTGGAACATGATGCTAATGAGGTAGGAGTTCAGAAGAAAACTCTGATGGGATTGAAGGAAATGGGCAGACTTATCTTGGAATATGGTATACTAAAGACAAATATTTGTAATGTTAAAAGACAAAGGTAGATTTAACAGACTTAAGTCAGGTGAATGGGTTTTCTTTTCTTTCTTTAAAATTACAATAAAAATTAGTACACACTAAAAAAAGAAAAGGGGAAGAAAAGAAATAAAAAAGAGAAAGGAAATAAAAAACATAAAAATAATATAAAGAATGTAAAGAAAAAGAAAAACATACAAGGAAAGTATTTCCCTTTTCACGCCACAACAAATATGAACATTTTAGTAAATTATCACCTTTTTAAAAAAATACAGCAAATGATCTCTTCTTCCTGTATCTCATCCCTTATCTATAAACAAACCCATACATTCTCTTCATTTCAGTCTATTAAGGGTTACCAGAGATACCTACCTATTTTAGCAATAATCAAATAAATCAACTTTATATTCCTTTTATTTTTAACAATTTAGATCTTTTAAATAATATAATAAAGCAGGGCCCCTTAAACTTTTTAAACAGAGGGCCAATTCACGGTCCCTCAGACTGTTGGGGGGCCAGACCAGCTGGATGGGTGTGGCTAGGTGGTCATGTGCCTGGGTGGGCGTGGCCAATTTAGCAGTCTATTAAATAATAGACACAAATTAAACTTTAATTTGTTATGCTCCTGGTGGTAAAAAGCAGATTAGTGAAGGGATGCAGCTGCTTTGGGGTGTGTGTCAGGGATTTCTGTTTTTGTGTATGTGTGCCTCTCTCCCCTCTCTCCCTCCTTCTCTCTGGCTGTCTCTGTCTCTCTCTCTCTCTCTGGAAGCTGAGGAGGCCAAAAGCAGGGCCATTTTTGGCCTCCTCGGCCTCCAGAACTACTCTGCTACCACAAAATAGTCCCATTTTGGCCCCCTAAGGCTCCGCACATCCCATTTTTGGCCTCCTCAGCCTCCAGAAGGTAGATGGAGACTGATGGGTAGGTGAGGCGATGTGGATGAGGCAGCCTTGTGGTCCCTCACAGACTGGATTAATGGGTTTGTCAGGCCGTATCCGGCCCACGGTCCATAGTTTGAGGACCCCCATCATAAAGCATGATTTTCTGTCATATTTTCCTGTCCATTCTCACTAAACCCTTCAAAATTTTACTAAATCTCTTGTGAATCCAATATGGGGAAGTTATCCAGATCACTCTTTTGGTTTGCTCTAGGATATGATTCCTTGACCAGACTTCCTTCAGGTCTGTAATTTTGTGAGCCTGACCTGTAAAAGATACTTCTGGAGATCAAAGGATTTCCACGTTCAAAGAACTTATTTTGTAGGATAACCTGCCATGCCCTTATTTTTCTCTCCCTTACATAAAAAAGATACCACCTTCTAAAAGGAAGATTCTTTTAACTTCCAAAAGGTCTGTTCCATCCAGTCTCATAATGTAACATGATGAATCGGATCTGTACAGAAAATGGGACTTTCTCCGCCCTTTCAAAAGTAGTGTAATCAGTTTAAAGGTGGGTGAATGGGTTGAAGCACTGACCTCAGTAAAGAAATTGAATTTGATCTTTGAAGTGAGGATATTTGTGCCCAGGGAGGGGCAGAATTCAGCAAAGTTGGAAAACCTGTCTTTGAACACATTTTAAAGAGAAACATTATGTTTTGAGCGTGTGAACAGTCATTTCCTCCTTAGCCTTATTATTGCCCTTAGGAAGGATCAACACATCAAAGCCATCTCTTTTCTCCCCCTGCCCACTGCCATTAAAGAGAAAATATTTGGCAATTCTGTATCAAGTGAGGAGATTGGAAAAACAGTCACTGACCAGAATGATACATATTGTCAAGGCTCTGACTAACGAACCCAAGCAAATCAGAACTCTGAGACTTGGCTTTTTCTCAATGGTCTTCTTTAACAAGTATATCATATTGGCACAGCCAGTGGCGTAGCGTGGGTTGTCAGCACCCGGGGCAAGGCAAGTAATTTGCGCCCCCTAACCCCTGGATTTTAGCACTCGAGTCTCTTCCACTCCATCGCCCGCCGCAGGGCCCCCGCCCGCCGCCGCCCCCTCCTCGGCAGCGGCTGTGGCACCCGGCGGCGAGGCAACCCCTTCGCTCATCCTTCTCGGTGCCTTTCTAGCCCTCCCCCGGGGGAAGCAGCGGCATCGAGGACGGGGAGGGCGCAGCATGCGGAGCGGCGGGGAAGCGAGAACCGGGAAGGGGGGAGAGGAGGGGTGCAGGAAGATCCGACGGCAGCGGGGTAGGGGAGGCAGCCGCAGCCGGCAGGTACCCGAAAGAGCTGGCCTCCCTTCGATCCGGAGAGCGGGACGCCTCTCCCGCCCTGTCAGCTACATCTCAGCGCATTCACAAGACCGCTGCTGAATCAGCTGGAACGCGCGAGCTCTCCCCACCTTCCGCCCGCCGAGCTCTCTTCCTATTCCCTGCGATTTCCCGCCCCCTCCCGGTTTCCTGGATTCCGGATCCCCCCTCCCCCGCCCGAGAAATAATACTAATAAAAATATGAAAAATCCCCTAAGATCCTTTCCCCAAGGAAGAAGACGGGGCGACGGGGAGAAAACGCCTCCTCTTGCAGCCGCTCTTGCTTCGGGCGACGCTTCTCCGGTCCCCGCGGCGGTGGCCACATTCCCCGGCTGCCGCTGTTCCTGCCTTACTCGATCCCCTTTCCCGAAGCGACGGGGAGCTGCGAGTGCGAGCGCGCCCCCCCAGATGTTGCGCCCGGTGCGGCCCGCACCCCCTGCACCCCCCACGCTACGCCACTGGGCACAGCTTCAATGGAAAACCCAATCTAAATATTTCCTGTGGTTTCATTATAATTAAACTAGGAAATAACCCCATCCTTAAGTATCACAGGTCACGTTGGCCAATTGGGTTAATTGGCGGGCTCTTCAGGGCACTCCTTCCCCAATCTTATCTGTTGTCAGTAGAGACGATCTTGGTTCTTAGGAGAAAGTTCTTCGTTTTGTCTATTAATGCATTCCAACCTCCTTCCCGCACTGTGTGGCAACTGAGGAACAGAAAGATGGCTACGGCCAGGTTCAGTTTGAAGTTGACACATTTATTTTTAGGAGTGCTTGATATTTTTCAAACTATGGCTTTTGAGTGGCGTGTGAATGACTGCATCCCTGAATGCAACTGGGATATTGAAACTGATGGAGCCAAGACAAAACTAACTTCAGTTAAGTAAAAACATTTAGTTTAGTTTAGTTTAGTTTATTAAATTTATATACCACACCCTTTCCCAGAAAGGGACTCGGGGCGGTGAGAAAGGGATTCGGGGCGGTAATCATTTAATATGATTACTGCTATTTTTTTGTAATACCTTTCTTGTTCATACCTTTCTTTGTTGAAATGTATGATTGAGCAGCCAGTTTTGGAGACATCTGGGGGCTGTACCCAAAACTTTGAGGAGCTACATATAATTCTGGGGTTTAGGTAATGAACTTGTAAGAGTGTGTGTGTGTGCACGTGCATGCGCATTTGCACGCATGTCCACATGTGCATGCAAACATGCAGGTGTGCATGCAATTGAGCTAGTCCTTCTGGTTTTCCTGGCAACATTTTCAGAAGTGGTTTGCCATTGCCTTTTTCCTAAGGCTGAAAGGAAATTACCAGACCATGGTTGCCTTGCTGCTTTCAGTATCCAAGGACAAGAACTCCACCTTCTCCATTCCTGGTTCAACTCTTTAACTACTAAAACCAAACTGGAATTGTAAGAGAAAGGCAGTTGATGTGTATAAAAAGCTACAAAATGGTGACGTTCCCCTTGAGTTCCTGGTGATTGCATAAATATATCCTGGCAGCCACATAGAAGTAGTTGGCCACTGCCTTCTTCTGAGTTACCTTTTGACTTTTTTCCAATCTAGCCTAAACTTTTCTATTAGTCTTTTATCCAAGTATTAAATGAGCTTGATCCTATTTAGGGTTTGTTGTTGTTGTTGTTGAAAGCAGATAGCTGCCATCTTAAAAAAAAAAACTTTGCCCTTTCAGTGTGACCACAGGATTTCCCCCAAGGGTTCTAAGCCTTGGTACTATTGGAAACAATTTGCATGAGTATTTGTTAAGAATAAGTGATTTTTTTTTCCCCAGTAAGAAAAGTGTTTTAAAAGGTTGAGATTGGGATACTTAAGGCAGCCTTAAGTCTGCGAATTGAAACCTTTAAGATGTCTTGAACTTTTCTTTCACATTTCCTAGCCAACATGGCCAAAGACATGTTGGGCCCTGATGTACAAAAATCCCAGGAACCCCAGTTTGGGAAAGCTGATTTAAGACTTGTTTTGATTTCACTCTCTGGTATTCTCTGCACCGAAAGAGAAAATTAAATTTCTTGGCCAAGGAAAATTGAATTCCACAATCTGTATTCAAATTAAGTGCATGTATACATTTACAGAGTTTTGCCTAGTTCACACATCTGACTTTTTTCTGTTGGCATGTTTTGTCTAGTCATGTGTGATATTACCCAGGCAAGAGTGCAAGGTGTGTGCGCGCTGTCAGGTAAAGATGCAACAGCACTGATATTCTTTTCAGCCTAGAAGTGCCATACAATTTCCTGGAGTCATTAACACCCCGTTGCTGTAGAATTTCTATCCTGCTGTAGGAAGGGGAGGGCAAAGAGGAAAGTGGTTGTCTTATCAAAAGCTGCTACAGAGGGGCGAGAAACAGATTATGAGACGGAGGAGGCAGACTCAGCCCCTCCCTTTTCATTTGCAGAAGCCACTTGTGAAGACATAAACAATAGAATTCCATCAACGAAAATACAGAAACAACTATTACTTATATGAAACCTCTCTATTAAGAATCTTTTAAAAGTCTGAACGTGACACACAAGGGTTGAGTGGGAAAGAGTAAGCTTTGAAGAGCACCCTACTCCTTCCCAATACTCTGCAAAGAAATTCTATTAAGTATGGCTTCCACTTTAAACTGGTGCTACCCTTGCTAATAGGAATGCATCAAACAGCAGAACGTCTGCCTAAATTCAGAGTTAGTTTGGTTCACATGTATGGCAACTACATCTCACCTGGCAAAACTAGAATGACTCTAGATGGCAGCAAAGAGATAAAGGATTCTCTCTTGCCATCTAGGGACACTCTGACGCTTTGCAGCCCCGATCTGGCACCCATATTCACACGAGCATGTAAAAACAACTTGAATTTTGTATTTTGCAAATTACAGTTTCCAGCTCAAAGTTTCTAAGAGACCAACCTCACCTTGCAGCAAATACTAAACCTTCAGCATGTACATCTACATGCTCTCCCCACACAGTCATTTAAAATTAGCACTCCTTTGAACCCACGTCTTCTTCCTTTCTCCTAAGAAGAGATCCTTCCAGTCTGACAAATTGCTCGAGTACAGATTGCATCCAGCAAGAATCCCATATTTATGCATGCATGTTCTAATTACCCATGCTGAGTTATCAATCTACTTAATTACAGCTGCAGTTTACAAAATAAAGTGTATTCTGTAAGCTTCGTGATACACACACACACACTTGCGTAGTGATGCCATCATGATTTTAAAAAAGGGCATCATTAAAAAAAATTACAATTAGCCTTCAGACTGTTGTCGGAACGCAAGGGGCACCTGCCCTTTTCCACTGTTTTAAATTCAGCAGTAACAGGACAGAAGCATTTTGCATCTTGTGGTTAACATCATTAATAGCATTTTTAAAACAACAACAACAACAGTCTTTTGGATCGCGTGCTAGGAAGCGCTGAGAACCCAAGAGGAAAATGTGTTGTAGAATTTAAATGACTATCCTCCTTTTGTTTACAGTCTAGTTAAAGGGATTATTGATTTATCAATAAATGCCCTTTCTATTTAGAGCAAGGCTGTGGCCCTACTCAATTTGTAGTGGCCACAGCTGCTTTGCTTGGAAAGTGTGAGGTCAAAAAAGTGTTTTCTGGTTAATGGAGGGTCATCCCTTTCTAACCTAAATATCCACTAACTTTTGTTAGAAGTGGCACAATGGTGGAAATGTTGAATAGTTCTAAATGCCTAAACTATCAATGGCTCCTTGTAGGAGTTTATACCTGACCCAAGAATAGTGAATTGAGAACCCCGCCCATTGAAATTTCTGGTTGTTTCCTTAGAGCAGGGGTAGGGAACTATGGCTCTTTTATGACTCGTGGACTGCAATACCCAGAATTCCTGAGTCAGCCATGCTGGCTCAGGAATTCTGGGTAGTGAAGTCCATGAGTCATAAAAGATCCATAGTTCCCTACCCCTGCCTTAGAGTATGCCTGTGAGAAAGAGGTTTGGATGATAAATACTTGAACGGTATTTCATATTTAAGAGGGATCTCTTACCTACTCTATCTCTCCATCACTCCCTTTAGTTTTATCTCTCTCGATCGCAGTGGTGTCAATATGACTTCATTGAGGGCCACATCAGGGTTGTGTTTGACCTTAGGGACTGGGTGGCCATGGCCAGCAGAGGATTACAGAAGGCTATTGCACACTCCTGAGCTCTGTTTTCACTGGCAGAGGCACTGCGGGTCGGTCCTTTGCTGTTTTCAGGGGGCACCGCGGGCCAGATCTAAGAACCCCGCGGGCCAGATTCGGCCCGTGGGCCTTGAGTTTGACACCTCTGTTCTGTCGGAAATGCTTCAATTACTTACTTTGCTATAGAAGGGAAAAACAGTTAAGTTTGAGTCTGATACTTTGTCGTTGCAGCTGGACTGGCAACAGCTAAGGGTGGTTCCTCTCTCCTTCTACTCTGCACCACGCAGAGGTGAAGAAATACATAGGTTCATGAATCAATCTGGATAATGTGAAGGGCTGAATATAATAAATAATACAGTAACATCCCTAAACTAATGAGCTGTTGCTAAGGTACATTTCACAGGCGCATCCTCTATATAAAAAGTCACTAATAATCCCTTGGTGTAATCAGATGATAAAGCTTTGCCATAAGGCAACACCTGTGCAATTAAAACTGCAGATTCTTTTGCACGTTTCATTAATTTCAGGATTTTGTAAAGGCACAATGACTGCACTAATAATCTAGTCTACTTGACTCCATGTCTACTGGAAACAGGGTGTCTAATTAGGTAAAGGTAATTAATTAGAGATAAATGGAGCTAATCAGACTCAGTTAACACTAATTCTCTGAATTAAGACATTTTGGGACACCTACTATTCTGCTGCCTTTGATATTTTCCCAATAAACAAGGAGTTGCAAAGGAACAAGGAAGCATTTATTTGATGTCATTACAATGGATAGCAACAATTTGGTAAATGTTTCATTAATACCATGTAACCTGACTAGAGTCAGTGGGGCAATGCAAGAATTTATTAATTCTACTGTCAATCTCTTGGAAAAGCAGTGGAATTCTAGAATCTGGGTTTTTTTTTTTCCAATCCATAGTGATCCTACAGCTTGGATTAGAGTGGCTGGGGTCCTTGTTGAATTATTTGAGGGCAAGGGTGTGGTTAGCCATTTATTTATTAATTATTTATTTCATTTAGGGTTATTGTACTATGATTTCTACCTTATTGATTTTATTGTACAATACCTAGAGTCAATTTGGAGTTGCCTGGTGGCTATATTAAATAAATAGATTAAATTAAACAAAATGAGGAGTAGGGATCAAAAGTCTTAGTTCTTGTAATTAAAAATCAGATTGGATCTCTGGAATGAGAGCATTATTTGAAACCCATTGTTTTTATACTTTGAAAGTTTTACCAAGTTCACCTTATTTCCTTTTATTTATTTTTATTTATTTATTTTATTACATTTATATACCGCCCTATCTCCCTGACGGGACTCAGGGCGGTGCACAGGAAATGATAAAAGCAATAACAATAAATACAGTAAAAATGGTAAAAATAGATTAAATTTGAAAACCCGTGCTAAAATTGTAATTAAGAACCCTTACTAAGATCACATTTAAAACTATGCCAGACCGGCCGCAAGAAATAAGTGTGTTTTTAATGAACGGCGGAAGAGGTGCAGGTCCATGATTGTATGAAGGTCGGTGGTGTTTTGGAATTTTAGTCTATGGTGTTTCGGAATCATATATAATTACACTCCAAATCAACTCTGAATGCTATTCTCCCAATTCCAGGCTCTTCTCTCTGAAAATCATCCTTCTCTACCATGGTCTCTTTGAACGATCAGAAGTAAGGTGGACCATGGTGCACAAATTATATTTTCCATATCAAATATTGAAATCACTCCCATAAGGAAGAATGAGTGCTGTTAAAATGAATCACTCAGGATAGGAAAGCTATACATTTGAGATTCCTAAGATTGAAATATAGAATAGGTTATATATGTATGTCTATGTGTATGTCTATATGTATATGTATATGTATATGTATGTATATATGTCTGTCTGTCTGTCTGTCTCTGTCTGTCTCTGTCTGTCTCTCTCTCTCTTTCTCTCTCTCTCCCTCTCTCTCTCTCTCTCTCTCTCTCTCTCTCTCTCTCTGTGTGTGTGTGTGTGTGTGTGTGTGTTCCAGCATAACTCTGCAATGACTTGAGCACTTTCAACCAAACTTGGTGCAAAAATGATGTACCCTCTGGAAAAAATACTGTACATTTTAAGGCAACCTGTTGTGCCTTAAAATGTCTTCTACTGTACTGCTGTAAGATGGTTTCTACTGTACAGCACAGTGGAGTTGCCATGGTAACGGCTTCACAGTACTCTACAAGGGGGCTCCCTCTGGTAAGGGGAAAAATCCACCATTAGAAATTATGTTTGGTCTGGACATTTCCCCCCTATAAATACATATCTGCACAATGCCAGGTTATCAAGTAATTTTGTAAATAAATATCCTCATGACAAAAGCAATGATCTTTATGGTTGGCCAACTAACATCCAGAAAGTTTATAAAACGAACTAGCGGTAATGACATTTTCAGCACCATCACAAGGGAGTTATATAAAACCATAATATGTGGGTTGATGGTCGTGTCTAGCAATAAAGAACAATGGGAAGAATCTAAAGTAAAGCAGTGCATTATGTATAACAATCAGGTGCATTCTTCACATTGCTACTGGTACTGAAAGAAAGGAGAAAGCGTTCCACTTTGAAAATAGTACATTTGGACTTCTTAGTTTCATTGGTTGTGTTAGTTTGCTTTTTTTCATTCTGACATGATACAGAAGGAAGAAGAAATGGGGAGAAAGGGGAAGGGAAACAAAAGTATTTGGGCACCCATTTGTCTTAAAGTAGCCAGTTCTGATGGAAAGGGGAAACTTAAAATTCCCAGGTTCTATCATCATTTCTCAAAATAGTAGTCCTACCTGCTGTTCTTCCTCACATAGATGTTGGTGCAATGGCTTCTGATAGGAGGAAGGAGGAAAACTGATCCTAGCTATTCATTCACTTAATTCATTTACTTAATAATAAACCAGATTATGAAAATGAGTTTTTCTTCTTCTTCAGGTTGCTAGAAATTCAGAAATAGAATTTGATTGCATCATTTTCATCATTGGGCAACCCATATTCTTTGCATGGTAAATAGGCATTAGGGGTTACACACACACATTTTATTTCTTTATTTGAGTGTATTTGGTTTCTTTATTTGAGTTCTACATTTAGGCAAGAAAAACGAAATGCACAGGTACAGCATAGGTGGCACCTTGCTCAATATTAGCAACTGTGAGAGGGATCTTGGAATCCTGGTGGACAACCATTTAAATATGAGCCAGCAGTGTGCAGCAGCTGCTAAAAAAGCCAACACAGTTCTAGGCTGCATAAACAGAGGGATAGAATCAAGATCACGCGAAGTGTTAATAGCACTTTATAATGCCTTGGTAAGGCCACACTTGGAATACTGTATTCAGTTTTGGTCGCCACGATGTAGAAAAGATGTGGAGACTCTAGAAAGAGTGCAGCAACAAAGATGATTAGGGGACTGGAGGCTAAAACATATGAGGAACGGTTGCAGGAACTGGGTATGTCTACTTTAATAAAAAGAAGGACTAGGGGAGACATGATAGCAGTCTTCCGATATCTCAGAGGCTGCCACAAAGAAGAGGGAGTCAAACTATTCTCCAAAGCACCTGAGGCAGAACAAGAAGCAATGGGTGGAAACTAATCAAGGAGAGAAGCAACTTAGAACTGAGGAGAAATTGCCTGACAGTTAGAACAATTAATCAGTGGAACAGTTTGCCTTCAGAAGTTGTGGATGCCCCAACCCTGGAAGTCTTTAAGAAGATGTGGGATAGCCATTTGTATGAAATGGTATAGGGCTTCCTGCCTAGGCAGGGGGTTGGACTAGAAGACCTCCAAGGTTCCTGCCAACTCTGCTATTGTGTTGTATTGTATTGTATTGATTATTTACCCAAGGTCCTATTGCATCAGTATAATATTTCAATCCATTGGCTTTTGGTTTGAATCTCCTCAGATCTTCAGGTGCTCAGACAGGATGGATTTCACATTTCTCTTTATCCTGGAAGCATCACAACAGAAAAAAAACAACCCAATATAATTGAATGATATTTTCTCAAAATCTTACTAGGCTCCATAGTTTGCCAACTTCAGAGCCATGATCAACTATTGGGTTGTAATGCCCCATGTCAGATATTTATTTATTTATTTATTTATTTATTTATTTATTTATTTATTTATTTATTTATTTATTTATTTATTTATTTATTTATTTATTTATTTACTTACTTACTTACTTACTTACTTACTTATTTACTTATTTATTTATTTATTTACTTATTTATTTATTTATTTATTTAATTTATATACCGCCCTTCTCCCTCTCGGGACTCAGGGCGGTGAACAGCCACAGTAAAAACAGAAAATACAAAAGTTAAAATAACATATTAATATATATTAAATACTTTGGCCCATAATTTAAAACGTAATACTAAAACCCAATTAAAACAAAGCTATGACAGGCCAGCTGCATGAAATAGATGTGTCTTCAGGGCCCGACGGAAGAGACGTAGGTCTGAGATCGTACGTAATTCAGGGGGTAGGTCATTCCAGAAGGCAGGAGCTGCCACAGAGAAGGCTCTCCCCCTGGGGGTCGCCAGCCGACATTGTCTGGCCGATGGCACCCTGAGAAGGCCCTCTCTGGTCGGTGGGAGGTATTTGGCAGCAGGAGGCGGTCTTGCAGATAACCAGGTCCCTTGCCATGGAGCGCTTTAAAGGTGGTCACTAGTATCTTGAAGTGCACCCGGAAAGCCACAGGCAGCCAGTGCAGCTCACGCAGGAGAGGTGTCACATAGGAGCGTCTAGATGCTCCCAAAATGCCCCATGCGGCCGCATTCTGAACTAACTGGAGCCTCCGGGTGCATCTCAAGGGAAACCCCATGTAGAGAGCGTTACAGTAGTCCAGGCGGGAGGTGACGATATCTCATATAAATAAATTATAACCTGTGGGGGTAATTCTCATAAAAAGTACTGATCAGACCTTGAATTTTAAAACTATAGGGGAGTGGAGAACAGATCTTTAAGCTTTTGAGCCTAAATCTTTGCGATGCTCGGGAAGATTAAGATTTGTTAATCCTGAACCCCAAAAGTGCTTGAAGGTTCCTTTAAAATCGTCCTGTAAATAAATATGGAGGAGTGTTTGGGGAAGTAGATCTTGTTGAGGAGGTTTTACCTGGAACAATTTTTTTAACAGCTAAGTTCCATTTCACTAAAAAGACAGTTTATGAAGGAAAATCAGAATCTTTAATTCTGATTGGGTAATCAGGCAGCATTGTACCTGGATGGAGATAGTCTAATTGAAGTATTGCTGTCAGAGACATGAAGTATCCTTTACAGTAGTACAGGGCTGTCAAACTCGCGGTCCACAGGCCGGATGCATCACGAGCTGGCCACTCCCCCCCCAGTTTAGTAAAGGGGGGAAAGTCCCGATACGTCATGTGACACCGCCACAACGATGCAAGTTTGACCACCCCTGCTTTCGTACAATGATGTTTCCAAGATAAAGACAGACTGAAATTCCACCTGAGCAATTTGAAGATGTGTGGACTTCAACTCCCAGAATTCTCCAGCCAGCATACTATTGAAGTCCACACATCTTCAAGCCGCCAAGGTTGAAGAACACTGCTTCTTTAATATATTGGTCAATTGGGAAAGATAAGTCTAGAAGGCGAAGAGACTTAAGGATAAGTGCTTCTACCAAAAACTAAAAAAATAAATGACTTCTGCATTCACACATTGGTCAGAATTCTAATTTCCCCCCCTTATTTTTGGCTTATGTGCTGTGTGAACCTATCTATTGTGGTTTGTAAATGCAGCCCTCTGTAATTCACTCAGCAGACAATGGTTTTAACTGTCAAAACGTAATATCAAGAAATAGTTGAATATTCCCCTTTCTGAAAATGTTGTTTGCAAATGAACTTCGCTTTCTGATATTTTAGTAAAACTAACTTGTGTCCTTCCCCATTGTCACAATGAAAGCTAAAGCTGTCGGTCCAATAATTAGTTGCACCTGAAAGGTCTGAGATTGAGGATTTTTGGTCTACTGTTCCGTAGCTTATTTGATTATTTGTCTTTTGGATGCACTTAACTATGGACTGTGCCTTCTCTTGGCTATCAAAACGGATATATTTCTTTAATGTTTCAGAATGAGGAAGGGAATAGGGGAAGGTCTGTCAAACCCCAGGCCTTCTCCCCTGGTGCACATTATTAGAGTCTTTTTAGAGACAAGCAAATAATTTTGCTGTCATTGGTCTTGTTCAAATAGACTCTGTTTATTTATGCAATACACTTGGGGAAGGGTGTTGAAGGAAAGATCACCGGCGAGCAGCTGACACAGAGGCACACTCATCTGAAAACATTCTCAAACAATGCCCTGTCAGAGAGGGTTCACTTTAAGAAATATTGCTGATGGCACAGTTTGGGCTGCTGCTCTCCTTCACTATGAAGCCAATTTATATTGCTCCGGTAGGGCAAGGAGGATGTAAAATAAGGAAAAATTAGGCTTGTATAACGGGGCACTGCGATCAAACTGCAAAAATGACACACGTAGAAAGCCTGGTTTTCAATGGAATAATCTTCAGCGCCCCCCTCCCAGTAGAATGGCAAAATGTGCATGGCACGATTTTGTGGATTTCACAAAAACAAGCCTTTGTCAAGATGCGTTGTTTTTAACTCCCAGAATTCCTCAATGATCAGGACTGGGAATTCTGGGAAGTGAAATTAATATATTTGAATAGGATCTAAGCCAGGGAAGGTTGACCTGGGTTTTAGTATTTTATTCCAGCTGAGGTGGTGGCCTTATTAGTTAAGATCTTTAGCAACTACTTTTATTTGTTGTGGTAATTACGGTAATCACCTTTCAGAAAGAAAAACAAATGTGTGCTAAGTTTGTTGCTGTTTGGTATATTAAATTATAGAAGGCTCTTTGCAGTGATGTGTGGGTGTGTGTGAGATGAGTCATTCAGCAGTCTTTATAATGGCATTTGTGAATGTGTTTCCACGCCAGACACATGTAACAAAAACATGATGGCTAACTTGCACTTTCGAGTTCATAAACATTTCAAGAAGTTCACTGGTATCATTTTTCACTCATAACTTCAAGTCCATATTTAGAAAGTGCAGGATTGGGGAAACAATTCACCCTCATTTATTTTTTGTGAAAATGAAATGTAGCCAGAGGTTTAAAAAAAGAAAAACCATGGCTTAATACTTTTAAGATCCTCTAATCCTCATCAGAGGTTCCATAGGACTTTGGTGAAAAGATCCAGGGTCCCCAAATCATGGCATTTATCAATATTTATTGATTAAATTTGTATGCTGCCCCTATTGCTATTCAGAGCGTCTGAAAAATTCTCACATTGGATTGGTTGATCACATTTTAAAGGACGTAAAATCATACATATTACTATTTCAAGGGGGAGGCATATGAACATTAAGCCCAAAGATCATTACATGACTTAAGTGGGCCACTGGGTCAGATAAAGTTTTTTCAGGGGGGATTAGTCTATCCCATGGGCAGCATTTAAACGACACAAATGTAAAGGATACATTTCATCACAAAGATAAAATTATTATTTGAGGAACCATTATACACAGGTTTCAATAAATCCACATTGACAGAATGCCATTCTTTTTCTTAGTCTTACTTTCCAGGCTCTTAGGACTTTGGGATAAGTTTCAGTAGACATATTGGATATCAGGGAGTAGACATACTTGGATATCTCTGTCCAACTTCACCCGAAAAAAATAGAGATATTTTAATTGATAATCTCCCAGCTTTACCCCCCTTTGAGAATTTAAATATTTTAAATAGAAAGCACAGATACCCATTATAATGACTTTTTTTAAAAAAAAGAGCCCACTAGCCTTCCTTCCACTTTCTCAGATGGAATTATTGAGTTTAAAGGAGTAGGTTTTTAAGAAACGTATCATTGGTTTGACTGCAAAGGAGGTGTTTCCTTGTCTTTTCATTAAGAATAAATTCAGCCCAAGGGTGCAGTGTGGCTTGGCAAATAGCATTATAATAGTCAGAGAATATTGCTTACTGGAAGCCTGAATTAATGATTAAATTTAAAGTATGCAGTGTCCACATAATGCAAGAAGATCATTGTGTGTGTGTGTGTGTGTGTGTGTGTGTGTGTGTACATGGTGCTGAAGATGCAACTGCTAATTATTGTATGAATTTTTAAATGTAAATGTACTGTAAATTTTGTATAGTACTAGTGTGACCTTATAGAGAGGAAGGAAAAGTTGACAGGGGGCCTGTAATTATAAGATGGTGAAGAAATGCTGTAATTATTTACTATTTTTAGGCCCAGTGTGCATAGCCTCTTAATTTGCATAAGCTTTAGACATTCACAGGTTTTCTGCCTTAGCTCGGGGATGATAAATTCTTCTTCCTAGGAAAGAGGAAGACAGTTTCCACAAGAAGTTGGCCAACTGGGAGCCTGATTATAATGAACAACAAAATTGTTGGTGGCAGCTTTACCAAATAATAATAATAAAATAAAATAAAAGATGGGGAGAGTTTATTTAGATAAAATTGGTTCTAAACCAAGATTCAAAACAACCCCTCCTTTGGATCTTGAAAACTTGCGATTTGCTTTTAGAGAATTGACTAAATTATCGTTGTAGCTAAAGCATCAGCTTAATATAAAGTGGGAGGTGGGAAAGGGGGGAAAAAAGAAAAAGAAAAGCCCACAGCTCCCCAGTAATCTATTTATCACGTGTAGAGGTTGATTATGACAGTATGTTCTTATTAGGGATGAATATTTTGTGCTCATTAAGCTTACCCCCTTGAGTACACAAGGATGTAAAGTGTACTTTCTTTTTTTTCAGCAAGTACCAAACAGTCTAATCTGCTTTTATTGTTTCATGTTTAGCTTCCATTTGCCTTGCTGCTATTTCCTTCTTAGGAAGAAATAGCCCAGCCCATCTGTCAGCATCAGCTCACCTCCCAAGGAATATAGAGGAAAAAGTGATTGAATGGTGAGAAACTACTATAGACTTTGGGACAGAAAAATGAGAGAACTGTCCTGTCCTGCATAGAAAGGGTCCCATGCATAATAGGGACTAGAATTTCAAATAACCAATTAGATGGATTCCTTTCAGTCCAGCCCTCTCTATGCCTAATCAAAAGTCAGTCCCAAAGAGTTCAGTGAAGCTTAGGGTGAACTGGTAAAAGATTGCTCCTGAAAGTACCGCAGATCAGTATATATTTTAGGAGAATACCTTTTATTCATTAGTTTAGTTCTGGTAATTTGAGTAAGGGTAAGTTTCATCCTCAAAGCCGTTTTTCACTGCCATTCTAACCAAGAAAATCTATAATATGTAAGTCTTGGTTGGTTGAAAATTCTGAAATCTTAGCGTTGTGTGTTTGTTGTAATTTTAAGAGCTTTCCCCTCTATTTTATTTTTTATTTTTTATTTATATTAGATTTATACCACGCCCTTCTCCAAGAGGACCCAGGGCAGCGCACAGGAATTTAAAAGATACATACAAAAATCAAATAGAAAATTAAAAAAACTAATTAAATATCCATCCTGCGCTAAAACCAAATTAAAATCACCCAAAATTAAAAACTGTTTAAAATAGTCACAGCGGAGGTTATGCTAGGCCGCCTTGATGAAAGAAATGTGTCTTTAGACACTGGCGGAAGAGGCGGAGATCAGAGATGGTGCGAAGTTCAGGGGGTAGGTCGTTCCAAAGGGCAGGGCCCGCCACAGAGAAGGCCCTTCCCCTGGGTGTCGCCAGTCGGCATTGTCCGGCCGACGGCACCCTGAGAAGGCCCTCTCTGTGGGAGCGAATTGGTCGAAGGGATGTATTTACTCAAGTAATTTTCAGTTACACATGAGTCAGAGCCTTATTGGAAGTGAGTAGAGGGGATGGGGAGAAATGATGCTATACTTGATATGGATTCCTGGGAATCCTCAGTCACCTATCATTTGAATAGTATAATCATATTTATCGCCCCTTTCAGTTTTACGATTCTATAATATTTTCTGATCCTTTGAATATGCTCTTTCCATTGCAATTGTTTGCTAGTTTCACCCATGTCTAGCATTTTCCCCCATTAATAAAGCTAGCTCTGATCTTTTAGTCTCTAAGCTGGTATGTCTACCAACTTTTCAAGCTAACCACTGATTTTTGGAAACGTCGATCCAGCACACACAAAAAAGATACAAAGGACAGGACATAATTGTTGTTATTCGTACCATTATTATGATTCTATCTTTCACAATAGTTTTGAACAAACATTATTCAAATTAGAAGCAAGTACGAGGTGAGGAAACAATCAAGAAAGGCTGACCCTGGAGAAAATCTAAACTGTATTTCATTACACTGGATGATGTTTTGAGTGTGGTTCGTTCATCTAAAAAGGTGACTTTCTAAAGCAATTAAGCAAGGTCAGTGATAGCTACAGATCTTAGGAAATAAGATATTAGGAAACATCTCAGAAATGTTTTGGAAATTATCTCTTTTGCGGTTTTATTCCCTCAGATTTCACCTTTTGGGCTAGTTAAACTATAACTTTGGATGCCAGAATTGTAACTTGCTTAGCAGCAAGGCAGTTTATTTCTAATTTATATTTTCTACATTTTGCACTTCAATTAAATGTAAGATTTGAATCTTTTCCTGTCTTGTTTGAACCATATCTGCCTTGTTCTGTTGATCAAGTCTTTATTATGGTCACAGATTAAAAATATGAAATGCCAGAAGATGTAAAAGAAACATACATTACATGCATTAAAAGAAAGAGTATATACTATATGTTTAAGTATATGAAAGAAAGGGTAGGATCATTACATAGGAATTAGATGTTTTGTTCCCATTTTACTGCATCTGTTGGGTTGAAAACAATGAATATGTTCCACAACAAGAAGATCAAATGGGTGAAATGCATGACAATAACCAGCATATAGATTATGTAGTCTAATTTCTATCATTTTTATAGGTTCCTTATTTTCTCAATGGGTACGTTAGTGTTGACAGTGCATAATTACTATGTGCCAATAAAAGTCAAACACATTCTTCTGTTACCATCCAATTACTATTCCTCCTGTTTCAGGACACTTATTGGGATATTAATCAAGAAGTAGGACAACAAGAATCCAGTTTAAATTTGCAGCTGAGGAATATTTAGAAAGGTTATTGTTTCTGCGTTGGATTTATAGGATTGCCATCCGAACATCTTCCTGTAGCTTGAAAAATAATCATAGGGAAAAACTGTAACTCAGAATATCATTGTAATGTGCTACATTGCACCCACAGCTGTGTTGACAGTGCAAATTATTTTGGGCAAGAACAGCCGCATTCTATATAATGCAAACTGATTGCATGCAGCTGATTGGATTTCATATAACAATCCTTCAGATCCACAGAAACATACAATGAACATCTAGTACGTTTAATCCCTTTGTGTATTTTCTGAATGCTGCTTTCATGGACCATATGATAAAAGGAGAAGCTTTGTCAGGCTCTCTGGTTGGATGCAAAGGACATCGTTCAATTCTTTAAAAAATTCACATGCAGTCTACTCTTATTGCTTGTTAAAAGGCCTGCCACCCTGTGTGCAAGCAGGCTTATAGCAACCATAGGCTAAGATGCCTTATTTATTCAAATTGAGTGGGCAATAGAAATTGGACCTAGGTAATTTTTTTTTAAAACCAAACGCACTGAAATAAATATTGTTTTGCCAATGCAGATTTACATGGAATTTGCATTCCCATCCTTCTTTTAAAACTTGAGATTTTGGGGGCAGACCTTGGCCCCCCAAAATAATCAGATTTTTCTATAATTGTATAGACAAAGAAAAACAATGTGACTTCGTTGCTCTTTGTTCTTAGTGTTGCTGTTATTGTTTTAATCCAATATTTGAAATGCATGCTCTGCCATCCATAATTAAATTAAACGGGGCAAATCTATATCCGCCCTCTTTCTTAATAGGGAGCTTGCAATATTTTATCAGGAAAGCTACTGTACCAATTTGATTGATAGCTCCTGGATTCTATCACAACTCAATCAACAGATGTGTTGTTAAAGTGTTGGTAGCACCTTAGTCACAAGTATCCTTTCATTTCTGTTAGAATTCAACAAACGAGTGACAGCAGAACTGTAAATGCATACAATATACATTATACATTTATATAATAAATATTGTTTGAAAATTCTATGATATTGGCCCTTCCTTCCTTCCTTCCTTCCTTCCTTCCTTCCTTCCTTCCTTCCTTCCTTCCTTCCTTCCTTCCTTCCTTTCTCACAAGTAATGACAGCAAAGACATTTCATACCCTTAGTGTGTGGCGAATAACAAATACAAAGCATTTTTGCTGTCAAAGTTGCAGTTCAGAAGTTGTATCTGAATATAGTGGGCCTCCGCATTGCTTTTATTTCACAAACAGAATTAATAGCCAAGTTCCATCTTTCCTTAACAGGAAAAAAGCACCCGGTATTTTTAAAGTTTTTGTGTAGCTACAGTTACAAATATTTCATCTCAGCACATCAGAAGAGAACAAAACACCTCTACTGTCTGCCTGGTTGTACATGAACTACTAGTACAACCAACACTGCCTGTCATTTTTTTCCTTACATATATGTTCCCTTTCATAAAAAGAAATATATTCCACCCCTGCCTACTGAGATGGATACCAGGCGCTGAGTAAGCTTCTTTTCTTAAACAAGGCACCAGAAAAAGATATTACAAGGAAGCGATGTTCTGTACAATACTCAAAGGTTGCCCAATTTCTGACCCTCAATGTAGAGTGTAACCCATCAACCACAGCATGTGAAAGCCTTCCAGGGGTTTTCAAAGATTTTTACTATCTTTGTTTTGGTAATCAACAATAAATGTATTAAAATTTTGGCGAGCCAGTAAACATGAAAAAAGCTGTGTTTAGATTTTTAGGAGAAGTTGGAAAATGTAGAAGATCCACATTCATACAGAATATTCAACCGTAAGTGCCATCTAGTCCCTGTCACATGCAAGAGTTCTAGAGCCATTCGAGAACTCTAGAGCTATTTCTCATCCCATATAACCCAGGTATTCCCCAGGATCCCATAACTGCTGAAATCTCACATATTTGAAGCAGAATTGTGCAAGAGTTCAATAAAGGTTTGGGCATTCTTGTGCTAGATTCAAAATCATTCAGGATATTAGCTATGGGAAATCACTCCTTGTCAATCTATTGGAGCAGTAGTCTAATGCTCACAAAACTGCTAGAAATCTCTCGCTCCATTTGTTTAAAGGCCTTTTCACTGAAATCTTCAAGCTGAAGCTAGATAGTCATCTGTTGAAGATGGAGCAGCAAAATCCAACTACACGTGGCGCAAAATAAAATGGCTGCCCAAAATAAAATGGCTGCCCAACTCCTTTCAAACTCTGTGATTCTGTGTAAGATAGACACGGATTCATTTGAATAGATTTTGCTCCCTTTAGTCTCCGTTGTTTTAAAGCAGGGGTCTCCAACCTTTGCAACTTTAAGTCTGAAGGACTTCAGCTCCCAGAATAAACAGCTTTGCTGGCTGGAGAATTCTGGGAGCTGAAGTCCTTCAGACTTAAAGTTGCAAAGGTTGGAGACCCCTGTTTTAAAGGATGGAAATCCCTTTTTTAAATCACTGTGTGTTTCGATTTTTTCGCTTCTTTGGTTACAGAATGATCTGAAGGTAGCATATAATTTGACTGTGTCAACCATATTGTTAATGTTTACCATTAATTTTACTGATGGACCTTATCTTGATATCATACTCAACAGTTTAGAGACAGTAAATGGAAAGAAGTGGAGTTTTTAATGATATCACAGGTAGTTTTTTCATAGAATTTGTAGCTTTGTGTGCAGCCCAAATATTGTATCAGGAAGTATAATAAAAATTACTAATATTTAGAAACATTTAAGGAAGATGGAGCCATTTATTGAACGGAAGAAAAAAAAAGGAGATAAAGAATTGGCACTAAGAAAACCTTTCCCATGGAAGAGTGGTACAAAATTCATTCTCAATTATTTTCCAACCGCATGGCCTTCCCTTATCGGCTAACAGAGCCACAAGGCATGATGCCAAAGGAGTTAACAGTCTGGCAGGTTGTTGTTTTTTCTTTTGGAAAAAAAATAATTCTGATCCAAAGAATGTGTGACAGGCCTTTTGCACCATATGGTGCCCAAGAGTTAATCCGGGGGAAGGAGGGTGGACACCTAGGGAGACTTATGTCGAAATGCCATTTAGAAGAGAAACATGGACTTGCGATGGCAGAAGTCCAGAAGTCTAAACAAGCAAGGCTAGGGAGCCAAGAGGCAGGAACTAAGGGAGGGAGGCATAGGATAACGGGCTGCATTTCGGAAAGCTTATCTGAATTTAGTGCCCCGGCTTTGCTTTCTTCACTGCACTCCTGGAAAGGAACAACCTTGCTACCAAACTGCGGATTATATTACTCTGAGAGGAGAGGCTCCAACTGGCGTCAGTTCACCCTGATCCGGTCACCTCATTACAGGTTGGGATATGGAGCTCAGTGGTTGGTCAGAGGACGGTAGTTTTTTCCTTATGAGATTGACAGCACACTCGCCTGGCAGCTCAGTTTGATGGGTTGATTGAGCCTGAAAACACCGCTACCCTGTCAGCTTTTACCGAAGCAAATTGAGCTTGTATCAGTGGACTCCTCTGAACACCAGACTCTGTGCAAGTTGGTTCTGTGTTCAACCTGGCTAGAAGCCAGCACTGGCCCAACTGGGAAAGAGGGCTCTTCACATTCAGATCCGCGTTCTGCAGAGGCAGGTTTCCCTGGCACATTGACAGGGCAATTGACCTAACGGGAAATAGGAGTTTTCATCTGGCTGCTTAAAAACAATGAACCTAAGCTGGATAGCATAGGTTCACAAAGTGTGTGTGTGTGTTTGTGTGTTTATGTTGCATTTGTGCTGATAAATAAAGGGAGACTAGTATAGATTTATTTCAAGCTATTTAGCTCTCATCAGCTAGCCATACCCTTACCGGGATTCAAACTTAGGCTGTTTTATATGTTAGGCAGTTGTATTAGCCACTAAGCCACAAGCTCTCCTCCCTTATCAAATGCACAAATAAATATAAGTATAAATATATAAATATATATGTTTTCGTAGGGTGAAGGTATGCTGGTCTTGTATTCGGGTCTTTTCCCATGTAAGATTGAGATTGTCTTGGCAACGTTTCGGCGAGGTCTCACTCGCCATCTTCAGGCTGATTGGTGCTATTTGTGTGTTCGTTGTCCTTTTGCATTGTAACAAACACACAGATAGCACCAATCAGCACCAATCTACCAATCATGATACAACTTCACAGCCAATCAACCCACTCATAGCAACAAAGCCAGCACTCCACCCCACCACCAAGATTTACAGAAAGATGGCAGCTCTGAGGCCGTAAATGCCAGCCTGAAGATGGTGAGTGAGACCTCGCCGAAACGTTGCCGAGACAATCTCAATCTTACATGGGAAAAGACCCGAATATATTGCATTTGTGCTGATATATTGTGCTGATAAATAAATGAAGGGAGACTAGTATAGATCTATTTATCATCAAATGCAACACAAAAATGGTTTCCTGCCTGGAAGGCTCCTAGGGTGGAGCTGAAAGGCAAAAGGGAAGCAGTATGCTCCCTCCCATATTTGGTGCTTTGCTATAACACATACACATACACATACACACACACACACATTTATTTATTTATTTATTTATTTATTTATAAAAGGGGGAGTTCACTGAGCCCCATGATATGGTACTGTGGTCATTTCGTACCTTTTGGGGAGAGTGTATTAATATATCAAAGCAGATTTATGGGATGATGATGATGTACTATTGAATGGCAGACCAGAGCTCTTCCCAAAGAAGGGACATATGTGGATCACCTGTGGGGTAACACTTCCCTTTCAATTCTCTCCCCCCCCCACCCAATAACTACTGAATAACTAACAATAACTAAATATGTATTTTCCTAAAAATAACAGGCTGTCGTTTTTCATGTAAAGAGAAATAAAGAGGTGTGCTTTTGAAGGCAGTATTGAAATGGGAACAACTCTCGTAATCCTTAAGCAAACCCTCATTAGCAAATGATTTTTGTTTTCCTAGAAAATGATTATGTATATGTCCATAAAAGAGATCTAAAACAAGATGGAGTGATGACATCAGCAAGTATTGCGGCCCAACTGGCAAAGGAAATCTCAAAACTGTATTGGTTGCAAACATTCAGAAGAGGCCTTCATCCTGCATGGATAGACTACGATGATGATGATGATGATGTGTGTGTGTGTGTGTATGAAACCTATAAATATCCTCTTTGTACATATACTTTTTTCTTTCTCAGTCTTTCAATCTTTCTATCCTCCCTCCCTCCCTCCCTCCCCCTCCCTCCCTCCCTCTCTCAGCATCTTATTGAATGAGTACAGTTTGCAGACAGCACTTAGTTGATTGATTGATTTACTATATTTATATGCTGCTCATACAAAGTTCTGACTGCAAACAGTAGCATCAGGCAAGAGGCCCTCCATAAAAACCAAATAAACCCACTGAAATCATCATCTCAATGCCAGAGAACAACATATATGGGCCTGTGTGTCCACCAATGTCCACCAATATTTCTCATGGCCTGGGTGGGATAGCTGGGTCTTAATTGCTCTCCTGAAACCCAGAAGGTCTGTCAAATCCTATCTTGGATTTGTGGATAGATGGGACCTGGAGGAAGTTGACCCTGCTCAAAATGATTGGATGAGAAGACAGTCCTAGAAATAAGTGGATCTGGAGCCACATTGGGCCTCAAAGGTGACAATCAGTACCTTGAACTGTACCCGGAAGCCAACCAGGAGTCAATGGAACTCCAGAGCAGAGAGGTCATCGGCGTGTAACTGCAAACACCCATCACTGCTCAGGCTGCCACATTTGACCCAGCTGCAGCTTACAAATACTTTTCAAGGGCAGCCCCATGTTAACTGGTGTGTTAACAGTTGTCAAATACGATTATCTATGTTTTTGAAATTCTGAGGAATGATTGCCGTAATGCACTCTACAATGGGAGGCCTATGAAGAGAAATGGTGTAGCTTGCCGGCTGATGAATATTGGGAAAGGAAGACCCATATTCAGCCAGGTCTTTGGCATCGCCTTAGACTCAATCCAGGACCACAGAACAAAGGCTTATGAACGATTTTGCTTCCACTCTCCCTGCAGGAATAGCACTATTAGTAGCAATATGATCAGCTCATTTTAACTTACCCTGAATGGATATATTCAGTTGCTAGGAGAAACTGACATTTTGGAATGATCTTTCCCAGGAGGTTAAAAACAGCATTTCCCTTGATAGCTATGCCGAAGTCTGTTAAATTATCTTGTTCTTATAGACACGGTAGTCCTTCGAGTTCAAAGAAGACACTCTGTTGAGAAGCTGATCTGTGGACACAGAGTGGCTCTGCAATCTCAGTCTGGAAGGCAGAGTCTAGCGCAATCGAGGCACGGGAAGTCCATTGTTGTAATAACTGTGGGTGTTATTCTGTGAAGCTGCTCATTGTTTTTCTGTCAGTTTTTGGCAGTGCTTGTCTTCAAAGCTGGTGGTGGCTTCATAGCACAGGCCTTGCCCACAGGTTGTGCCACAGCTGCAGCTTCTAGTTTCTTTGGGTGGATGTCATAGTAGTGTGGTGTCTTCGTAGCACTAGCAACCTTGAAGTCTCATCCCTGACTTCAATACACTGCAGAGCGACTGGTGAGGCACACAGAGATCATCTATTCTGATGATGTGTCCCACCCATCTCATCTGGGCTGTGATGGGAAACTCATTAAATTTGCAGATGACACCAAGCTGGCAGGAATAGCCAACACTCCAGAAGATAGGCTTAAGTTACAGAAGGATCTTGACAAACTTGAACATTGGCCACTGTCTAACAAAATGAAATTCAATGGTGAAAAAAGTAAGGTTCAACATTTAGGCAAGAAAAACCAAATGCACAGGTACAATATAGGGGGTACCTTGCTCAATAGTAGTAACTGTGAGAGGGATCTTGGAGTCCTAGTGGACAACCATTTAAATATGAGCCAGCAGTGTGCAGCAGCTGCCAAAAAAGCCAACACAGTTCTAGGTTGCATAAACAGAGGGAAAGAATCAAGAACACGTGAAGTGTTAATACCACTTTATAATGCCTTGGTAAGGCCACACTTGGAATACTGCATTCAGTTTTGGTTGCCAAGATGTAGAAAAGACATGGAGACTCTGGAAAGAGTGCAGAGAAGAGCAACCAAGATGATTAGAAGGCTGGAGACTAAAACATATGAAGAACGGTTACAGGAACTGGGTATGTCTAGTTTAATGAAAAGAAGGACCAGGGGAGACATGATAGCAGTGTTCCAATACCTCAGGGGTTGCCACAAAGAAGAGGGAGTCAAACTATTCACCAAGGCACCTGAGGGTAGAACAAGAAGCAATGGGTGGAAACTAATCAAGGAGAGAAGCAACTTAGAACTGAGGAGAAATTGCCTGACAGTTAGAACAATTAACCAGTGGAACAGCTTGCCTCCAGAAGTTGTGAATGCCCCAACCCTGGAAGTCTTTAAGAAGATGTTGGATAGCCATTTGTCTGAAATGGCATAAGGCTCCTGCCTAGGCAGGGGGTTGGACTAGAAGACCTCCAAGGTCCCTTCCAATTCTGCTATTGTATTGTATAATCAGGGTGTCAAGACTCCAAGTAATAGCCTCATAGAAAGCAGAACTCTGAGGCAGATAGATTCCTCAAAGTACAGTTTTATGGAGTTATCACATTGGCGCAAACTGGTCAAGACTAACTCTGAAAGTTCCCACAGTTTTCACCTGATTAAAAAGTGAAAGTTCCCCCTTTCCCCAAACAATCAGTCATGTTGTCCAATCAAGGTGCTGGCTGGTTGCCTGGTTACTTCACCCCTCCTTCTCCAGGTACTTGTTTGAATGTCCTCGGTTCCCACAGGAAACTATTTTGTTTTGGCTACAAAACCCACATCTAATTATGCTTCCCCTCCCTTCTTCGCATTGGGGCAACCCTGAAGCCTCCAAAATGGCCCCAGCCAGGTTCATAGTTGACACAGGGACTCAATGCTGGACACTGCATGGTGGATTCTGCATGATGCAAGACCTCCAGATTGGAGGCACAGGTTTTGCCAACAAATGCCAAGGAAGGAGATCCTGTGTGTGAAATTTCTCCAGTTGTTTGATGGGCCTTCCGTACAGAGTCCATTATATGTGCATTATTTTCATGAGAATTGCATTGAAATAAGAACACCTATATGTGTGTGTGTGTGTGTGTGTGTGTGTTTGTGTGTGTATGAAATATGTTGGACAGAGAATAATTGCTGGATAATAAGGAGACCAAATGGATTGGGTTGGAGTATATGGTAACTTTTGATCTGGGATTTTTTAGGGTAGGCATTAAGGCTGCTGCTGTTTTTTTTTTTTTAATTGTAGTCAGAATGATGAACGCAATCGTGTGATATTGTACCACAAACTCCATATGACACCATGGAGTATTCATACACCACCACAGTGTCAGTAGACAAAGGGCATCAGTCTGATTTATCTTGACACCCCCCCCCCATACCACTAAGTGCAATTAGTCTCCTCCTTTTTACCCTGCCTTTATTACCTTTATAATAACTCAAAGTAGCAAACACATCTAATACTCCTTCTTCTGTTTTCTCTGCAATAAACAACCCTGGGAGGTGAGTTGGGCTGAGAGAGTGACTAGCCCAAGCCACCCAGTTGACTTTCACGTCTAAAAAGAGACTAGAACTCACACTTTCCTGGTTTCTAACCCTGTGCCTTACGGAGCCCTAGATCTTTTGATTTGATTGCACTCAGAAAATTCATGTAAGGAGTTGTCTTTGAAATTCCTTCACCCGAAGGTTTCATGCATTGCTTTTACTCAAAATTATAGGTATTATTTCTAGAAAGAAATAATTTAAAATTATTTCTATCTGCGGGATCATGTCCTGCCCCACACATCCCTTCGACCGATTCGCTCCCACAGAGAGAGACTTCTCTGGGTGCCGTCCACTAGGCAATGCCAGCGGGCGATGCCCAGGGGAAGGGCCTTCTCTGTGGCGGGCCCAACTCTCTGGAACGACCTACCCCCCGAACTCAGAACAACCACGGACCTCCGCTCCTTCCGCCAAAAGCTAAAGACCCACTTCTTCCATCAGGCCGGCTTGGCCTAATCTATCTCGCCAGCCTCCAGTCTGAATATTTAAACTGTTTTAATTGGGGTTTTAAGGGGTTTAGTTTTAAGGATTTTAGGTTTTTAGCGCAGGGCAATAGTTTGTTTAATTCGATTTTATATATTTATAATGGGTCTATGTTTATATGTTTTTAATTTCCTGTGCACCGCCTCGAGTCCCTGTGGGGAGAGGGAGAGGTCTACAAATTAAACTAATTGATTGATTGATTCTGCCAAATCTCCTAGGCTGGTCATAATTAAAAAGTGAAATCACTTTCTCTTTGAAGATGATAAATGGGTAGGTAAGATATTTCTATCACACAATTTATCCTTGAATAAATAGCAAAAAAAGCTCTGTGCAATATAGTTACTGATTTTTTAAAACGTATTTGCTATGTGTTCTTTTGTTTTGTTTATTGTAATGAATTTTTATATTATGCTGTCAAAACCTTTTGAACATTCTTGTTACTGAGCCAACTGGCTAATTTGCTTAATGAATTAAAAGAGGCATCTCTTTATTTAGTCTCACTACTATTTACTTACTTTGTGCATTTACCTGTTTGTTTTATCAAGCGCATGTGTTATTTAACTCAGGCTCATTTGCCTTATGTGTTCTCCTTGCTGATCTTCCCAAGTTAATTACCTCCAAGTTGTCAGCAAAAAATCACTTCAAAGGCTTTTTATAATTTCTGGCCCATTTGGGAGTCAACTGCAACGGATGAAAATGTCTTGATATGTCTTTCTTCTTACTATATAAGTATAGAGGGCAGCATCCTTTTTGTGTTTGCTTTTAATGTGTTTGCATAGAAGTGATTTGTTCTTTTCTGGAAGTTCCATGAATCATAATGGATTCTGTAATTGAGTCTGACCCCCAATCTTCATTAATTTCTGTACAAGATTAGGGGGGGGAAACCTCTTAGATCTCTGAACAGTGCCCCATAAAACTATATTAACATCATTGTGTTCTTTCTGGTTTCTGTCTCCCCTTTTCCTTCCAAATTTAATTATACTATCTTTTAAAAATCTTCAGCTATTTTCCATCCTGCTGGACTCCAATACATCTTCACAAGACAAGAGGTCCCATCTTATTTTAATCTTACGCGATTAAAGGAAATTGAGATGTTATTCTCTGCCTGCTGAATTCAGTGTCTCCATTCCCATTGATTTTGTGGACAAATAGATTGGTTTGCCAAGGATCATATAAGTCAAGAACCATGACTGTTTGGAATAATGACTGGCTTTCCTTTCCAATATATTTTACTCAAACTTTGGATAGCTAAGTGCTCTCTGAAAGCTTCCATTTTCTATCTCAAAACATTGAAAGCCAGAATAACACAATCCCATTGCCAGTATTTTCATGGATTCTTGTAAAGTTTCTATTGTAAAGTCAGACAAAATCCCAGAACTGATACTTGAATAATCCAGAGTGACAGCAGATTTCTCACTCACTGATTCTGAGGGTCATATTAGATTCAATTCTATCAAGGTTTTGATGGCACTGTGTTTTTATTCCTCTGTTTCTGCTAAATCTGATCAATATTGCCCAGAAAAATATTGATCAATAAAAAATAAAATAAATCTCCTTTGAGTCAACGTGTCTCCTGATAACTCCATGGATATGTCAATATAATATTGTGGCAACAATACAGAGGTAGTTTGCCATTACAACTTTCTAAGTTTTTTTTAAAACTTCCCAGTATATGTTACAGTCCCTGTGTTTCTTGGTTTACTTTCCATCTGTTGATGCAAGTTATATGGCAATATGATTTGTTTCCTAACAGGTAAAATGCCTATTGTTTAGCTTGAAAGGATAAATATGCTGCTGCTGCTCTTTTTTTTAATAGGGATTATTAGAATTGGGAGATACTATGGTCCATTGAGTCAAAACCTAGGAACTTGAGGTGTAGCTGGAGATAGTTGGGGTGTTGGAGAAGAGGTAGGTTGATGGACTGGTTATTATCAATTTGTGCTCTTGGTTGAAGTTGATCTTATGGAGCACCAGGGTTTGCAGCAGTATTCCTTCCTGAGCTGTTAGGTGTCAACGGGCCGACTAGTGAATCTCCCCAAAATAGGCACTCTCAGGAACTTTGTAAACCCAAAAGCAAAACTTTATTGGATACACCATTTCGGTACTGAAGAATCAAAACCAGCTCTGGTTTTTCCCATGCAATACTTGCAAGATTACACTGTCCAATTGTGAATTGTATTTTTGTTTTGGGAACAGTTCACTTCTTTGTTGGACACTTTGTCAGGAGGGTTCTTGGCTCTCATGGTCTATCCTTGGAGCATCTCCATTCTTTTTCACCCTTTCCTCCCCCCCCCCCCCCAGTTCTTTGGCAAGTTGAATAGCGATAAAACTCCAAAGTTTCAAAAGCGGTTCAATCTTGACATTAGGTTTATATTTCTCAATTTCTTTTACATATACATTTTTCTGCGCGGGATAGAGGACATTCCTCTATCCTAGTCCTGTTAGACCTCTCAGCGGCTTTTGATACCATTGACCATGGTATCCTATTGCACCGACTGGGGGGGTTGGGGCTGGGAGGCACCGTTTTGCGGTGGTTCTCGTCCTACCTCTCTGGTCGGTCGCAATATGTTTTGGCAGGGGGGCAGAGGTCGGCCTCGAGGCCTCTCGTTTGCGGGGTTCCTCAGGGGTTGGTCCTCTCGCCCCTCCTATTCAACACATATATGAAGCCGCTGGGTGAGATCATCCGTGGTTTTGGGGTGGGATATCATCTGTACGCTGATGATACTCAGTTGTACATATCCACCCCAGACCACCCCAACGATGCCGTTGAGGTGATGTCCCGGTGCTTGGAAGCCGTACGGATCTGGATGGGTAGTAACAAACTCAAGCTCAACCCGTCCAAGACTGAGTGGCTGTGGTTACCGGCACCCCGGTTCAGCCAGATTACTCCATCTCTGGCCATTGGGGGCGAAACACCGGCCCCCGTGGAGAGGGCGTGCAATTTGGGTGTCCTCCTGGATTCCCGGCTGTCCATGGAAGACCATGTGGCGGCCGTGGCCAGGGGGGGCGTTTCATCAGGTTCGCCTGATGCACCAATTGCGCCCCTTACTGGACCGGGCTGCCCTTCACACAGTCACTCAGGCCCTCATGACGTCCCGACTCGACTACTGTAATGCTCTCTACATGGGGCTTCCCTTGAGGTGCACTCGAAAGCTACAGTTAGTGCAGAACGCAGCCGCGCGGGTGATTACGGGAGCCCCTAGATGCTCCCATATAACACCAATCCTGCGTGAGTTGCACTGGCTTCCTGTGGTCTTTCGGGTGCGCTTCAAGGTCCTGACGACCATCTTCAAAGCGCTCCATGGCTCGGGACCTAGTTACATGCGAGACCGCCTCCTGCCCCATACATCCCTACGGCCGATTCGCTCCCACAGAGAGGGCCTTCTCAGGGTGCCATCGGCCGGACAATGCCGACTGGCGACACCCAGGGGAAGGGCCTTCTCTGTGGCGGGCCCTGCCCTGTGGAACGACCTGCCCCCTGAACTCCGTACCATTACTGACCTCTGCCTCTTCCGCCAGTGTTTAAAAACACATTTGTTTCATCAAGCTGGCCTTGCATAGTCTCCGCTGTTGACTAGTTTAGATAGTTTTAAAATGGGGGGGTCTTAATTGGTTTTTAGCACAGGATTTTATATTTAATAAGCTTTTAAAATTTTATATTTTTGTATTGTTTTGTATATTATTTTAATTTTCCTGTGCGCCGCCCTGGGTCCGTTTGGAGAAGGGCGGGATATAAATCGAATAAAATAAAAAATAAATAAAATAAATAAATATCATCTACTTCTGTCCTTAATTTAAAGTTTTACCACTGAACCTGGAACCAGTTTCGAAAGATGGGACCATAAGATGTTGATTAGCAGCCTGTAGTTCATTGTTCTAAAGCTGGGATGAGGAACTGTGGCCCAAGGGCTACATAAAATCCTCATCCTAACCTTTCTGTTACTGTGCCCTCATTTCTGACTTCTGGATTCTACTCCTCCAAAAATGGCACTATTTATAAAATTTGCTGAACTTACTGAACTTGGATTCTATACTATTGGTCTGTCATAAACCATAGTTAAACCATGGTTTAGTGTGTTGTGCAAACTCTGTGAGATCCGGTAAGAGAAAGAGAAAAGAAAAGAAAAGAAGAGGGTAAAAAAGGAATGAGGGACATGCAGAGAAAATTATCCAAGATTGCAAACTCTACCTGAGTTGTGGGCTTTGACTCTGCTGTTGTCAGGTTAAATAATCAGATACACAGCTGAAGGCTTCAAATAGCTGTTTTATTGCTCAAGCCTATACACTGGAATATTCTCAGACTGACAATTTGCACCTGGATGAGACTAGATAAGGTTCAACAGCATTCAAGGGCAGCGTTTTTCAACCACTGTGCCGTGGCACACTAGTGTGCCGTGAGATATTGTCTGGTGTGCCGTGGGAAAAATTCCAATTTCATCCGTAACATGCGGCTTCGGCTCACAAATATGAACAATTATAAAATACTTTATTATTTCATAATAAAGTAATTATAAAATAATTTCTTTGTGTTTATTTGATTCCTATTCAAGAGAATTACTTTATATATAGTCAATATAGGCACAGAGTTAAAAATTTTTTAACATTTTCTAATGGTGATGGTGTACCTCGTGATTTTTTTCATGAAAAAAGTGTGCCTTTGCACAAAAAAGGTTGAAAAACACTGTTCAAGGGAGATTGGACTTGTCCTCTTGTGCTCACATAGAGATTCCAGACTAAGTCCACATTTGATTTCTTCCCCTGCAGAGGCGTAGCGTGGGGGGTGCAGGGGGTGCCAGCCGCACCGGGCGCAACATCTGAGGGGGCGCGCTCGCACCGCGCACCCCGCCTGCCTCAGGCCGGCCTCCCGCCTCAGCCCCGTCCTGCCGCCGCCGTCGCCGCCCCGACAAAGTTTTGACACTCGCGGGAAGGGAGGCGGAGGCGCCACGGAGCTTCCCCTCCTGCGGCGTCGAGGGAGCGCGGAGAGGCGGGAAAAGGCCAGGCGGCGCCGAACGGGGAAGCCTGGGCGGAGGCGGCGGAGAGAGTCCGGGTGGAAGTCGCTCGCTCCGGCGGCCGGAGGGATCTCCTGCTCAGCCCACCCGGGGAGGGCTGAGAATGCGAGCGAGGGGCCGGGAAGGAGGAGGAGGCGGAGGAGGAGCTCCCACTGCAAATTGACACCCCGGCCGAGCAGGAGGAGGGGGGAGGAGGAACGCCCCCCCCGCCAGACACCCCCTTCTGCTCCTCATCCCCCTCCGCCCCCACCCTTTCCCCCCGGGACCCTCCAGCGCCGCGCCCCCTGCCTGCGCAGGGCGTCCCCTCCCGCTCCCCCCCCGCCCCCGATGCGCGCACTTTTCCGTCTCTTCCCACTTTTATTGTGGTTTGAAAACGGAGCGAGGGACTATCTGGGGGAGGGTTAGGGGGCGCAAATTACTTGCCTTGCCCCGGGTGCTGACAACCCACGCTACGCCACTGTTCCCCTGGATTGGCCATTCTCTCTTCTAGAGTTGTTAGCTAACATTGCTAAGTCATATCAACTTTAGTTTTAGTTTTTAGTTTTATTCGTATTTATACCCCGCCCTTCTCCAAAAAGGACCCAGGGCGGCGCACAGGAAATTAAAACATACAAATATAGATAAAATATAAAATTTTAAAAACTATTAAATTAAATATCCCCTGTGCTAAAATCAATTAAAATCCCCAAATTTAAAACTGTCTAATAATAGTCCCAACGGAGGTTACGTTAGGCCGGCTTGATGGAACAGGTATGTCTTTAGACATTGGCGGAAGAGGCGGAGGTCAGAGATAGTTCATAATTCCGGGGGTAGGTCGTTCCAAAGGGTAGGGCCCGCCACAGAGAAGGCCCTTCCCCTGGGTGTTGCCAACTGGCATTGCCCGGCCGACGGCACCCTGAGAAGGCCCTCTCTGTGGGAGCGGAGCGGACGAAGGGATGTGTGGGGCAGGAGGCGGTCTCGCATAAACTAGGTCCCGAGTGCTTTAAAGATGGTCGTCAACACCTTGAAGCGCACCCGAAAGACCACAGGTAGCCAGTGCAGCTCACGCAGGAGTGGTGTTATGTGGGAGCATCTAGGGGCTCCCGTAATCACCCGCGCGGCTGCATTCTGACTGACTTTTGTTTGATAGTCAATGGCCTTCCATTGGATAAAGCCATTGATTCCAAAGGAATCCAAAGGAATCGATGAGGCTCTGGTTTTGCAAAGGCAATGAAAATGAAAATGATATGGTAGCGGGAAGGAGGGAGGGAAGACAAACAGATGCTGAAAATACTTGCAAATATATGTGGAGCTTTGTTGATTCCACATTAAGTGGAATAACCCATCCAAGTGAAAGTGGAGCCCTCATTTAATTAACCCTCTTGCGGTAGTACCATGTGATTAAATGTGACGGAGCTGCTCCTTGGGGTTCCACCGACTGAAAATACTAACAATAATCATTTGTTTTGTTTTTATATTTAAACACATTATTGCATAGCTTGGTGCGGAGATAATTACCGATTTCATCTCCTGTGTTCTCCTAATGTTCATTAATAATAATAAAAGGTGGTAGGTTAAAAACTCATTTAATTGCCTTTATGTTAATGACATTATGAATAGCCTTAGCTACAAGATTCTAATTTTGTCCAGTACCTTGCTTCTTGGCAAACCCCCAAGAGAGTTGCTCATTTTATCAGCATTACCGATTCAGAGGTTTTCTTCTCTCCACCCACCCACTTAAAGGTAGGTTTTTGTACATAATCAAAATTAATGCACAACACATTTTGCAAAGAACTGTGTAAGAAGCCCTCTGAATAACTGACTCAAAAGCACCCACGGGAAAATTATGTATGTATGTATGTATGTATGTATATATGTATGTATGTATGTATGTACACTTTACACATACATACACACACCTGCCATATCATAAGTTCATAAAACATTAACAATGGTTGCAATACAAGATAAACACTTGGGTAATAATACATTTTCATTTTGTCCCAAA
Organism: Rhabdophis nuchalis; assembly: GCA_039707465.1. Lineage (NCBI taxonomy): Eukaryota > Metazoa > Chordata > Lepidosauria > Squamata > Natricidae > Rhabdophis > Rhabdophis nuchalis. Next base: position 90,877,544 of record CM077644.1, on the reverse strand, counting down.
GATGCTTTTTCCCCCCAAGAGGCAACTGAACTTTCTGGGTTTCTTTTCTTTTCTTTGAAGATGTCTTGCTTCTCATCCAAGAAACTTCTTCAGCTCTGAGGAAAAAAAAAAAAAAACCCAGAAACTCCAGTTGCCTCTTGAAAAACAAAACAAAAACACCTTTGCGTCAACCATGATCGGGATGACTGAAAACCTCCATAGATACTTTTATGTTGTTTTCCCAGCTCCGTTGTATACAGGAGACAACATTGTACTGTAAGCCTTGTTTCAATACTCTTGTTAAAGAATAGCTGCCCTTGCAACAGCTTACAAACCAAGTCAATCCAACAGACTTTTTTGCAAAATAAATAGGTGATCTTCTATTTTTCCTTTACTCTTCAAAGTCCACAAAAATAGGCTGATACAATATGAGGTCCCAGATTGTTGGGGGCAATAGGTTGATTCTGTAAACTGCTTAGAGCTGTAAATAAATAAATAAAATAAATAAATAAATAATGTAATTTATAACCCGCTCTCTCTCCCCAAAGGGACTCGAGGTGGGGCACAGGGAAATTAAAAATACATATAAAAACCACAAACAATACAGTATTAAAAAGAATTAAACTAAAACCCTGCGCTAAAATCCCATGTTAAAACTAAGACAAACCCCTAAAAAACCCTAAAAACAGTTAAGCTATAGTTATAGTTAATCACTTTATAGTTTATAGTTAATCACTATGAAGCAGTATAAGTCTTACTGCTATCGCTATTTGATTCATTTCCCAGTTAACCCTAATCCTAACATTCTCCCTACAATTAGAGCATTGGTATTTTTATCAGGTATATTTTGGAAATGGTGCTGGTTGACATAGAAGAGAATAGGAATGAGCTGTTTGCCTTCATGGATTAGACAGGTCATGACTGGAAACAGCATCTTAGGTAGCTTTCTTCATCTTAAGTCTATTTAGATATAGGCTACAGTTCTCAGCTTCTATGATAATTAGCATTTCCCCCCCTGAGATTGATGAGTCATAGATTAATGAGTCCCAGATCAGGGAAGGTACTGCTAGATTAAATAAACTTTCAGACCAAATTAACTAAATAATAATAACAATAACAACAACAATGAAATATCGCAACCTGGCCATCGAAACTATGCGATTATGGATGAAATATGTAACAGTGATACCCATTGTCATTGGGGCACTTGGTACCATGTCCAAGAATTTTATAAGATATTTATTTTATATACCGCATCCTCTCCCCAAGGGGACTCAACAAATATGTCAACAAATTGCAACTTCTTGCAATAACACCAGCAGAACTGCAAAAAACTGCGCTACTTGGAACATCGTATATTTTAAGAAAGTTCTTGGTTGATACCTAGGACACTGGCAGCAATCCGTATCAACCATTAGTACCAGTCAATGGTATTAGTGATGCATTTTTGAATATCGGTTGACTGAGTTTCATGTTTAATGAATAAAGCAAATAACAACAACAATAATGCTGACTTTGCAATGACAAAGTTGAAACTGTTTCACATTTAATATGTGAGTACAGCAAAATCACACAAACTGATTACAAAACTAGACACGATCAAGTTGCTAAATTAATCCACTGGCCATTGTGTAAAAAATATGACTAACCTGTATCCGAAAAGTCATGGGAACATAAAGTGGAAAAAGTTGTTGAAAATGAGCAGGTGAAGATCTTGTGAGACTTTCGAAGACAGACTGATCATCATTTGGAACACAACACGCCAGATATCACAGTTGTCAAAAACTGAAACGTACAATTTACTGATATCACTGTACCAGGAGACACCAGAGTCGAAGAAAAAGAACTGGAAAAAATTATGAAATATCGCAACCTGGTCATCGAAACTACGTGATTATGGATGAAGCATGTACAGTGATTCCCATTGTCATCAGGGCACTTGGTACCATGTCCAAGAATTTTATAAAATACATCAAAAAATTGCAGCTTCCTGCAATAACACCAGTGGAACTGTAAAAAGCTGCACTACTTGGAACATCATACATTTTAAGAAGATACTTGGTTGATACCTAGGATGCTGGCAGCAGCCTGTATCAACCATCAGCACCTGTCAGTGATATTTGTAATACATTTTTGAATGTTCAGTTGACTGAGTTTCATGTTTAATGAATAAAAGAGATGAGGATGAAGATGAAGATGATAATAATATTAATAATAAAAACAGTGATGCTCATTGTCATCAGGCTACTTGGTACCACATCCAAGAATTTTATAAAACACATCAAGAAATTGCAGCTTCCTGCAATAACACCAATGGAACTGCAAAAACTGTGCTACTCGGAGCATCATACATCTTAAGAAGCTACTTGGTTGATACCTAGGATGCTGGCAGCAACCCGTATCAACCATTAGCACCAGTCAATGATATTTGTGGTGCATTTTCGAATGTTTAGTTGACTGAGTTTCATGTTTAATGAATAATGTATATAACACCAACAATAATACAGATAATAATATTTGCTTTCTCCTGTTCAGCTTATTCTATCCTGCCATGGTTATGTGATTACTTTTTACAACCTTCTGGCAAGCAAGGTCAATGGGGAAGATATATTCACTTAACAACCATGTAACTAACTGCAGTGATTCACTTGGCAAGAAAGTTCATAAAATAGGGAAAAACTCATTTAACAACACTTTTAACAACAGAAATGTTGGGCTCAACTGTGGTTGTAACACAAGGACTACCTATATCGCAATGTAGATAGATTCATTGCTAAAATCTTTAAAAGCAGCAAAGACTAAAATCTGAAAGAGTTAAGTTTTTTGCCCTTTGTTTATAGACCTGACTCAGATTTTTTTTTTTTAAAAAGTCCGTAAGATTGACAAGCCATTTCCACATAGCCATGTGTCCTACAAGCCAAAGAGAAAGCTATCAAGAAAACATGGATATTTCCCTATAATCACCAGAAATCTCTCTCTGAACCTGAGGAAATGAGTTTCAAAATGGCAAATGCTGCCGGAACACAAGCACATAAAACGTGATACATACTGATGCAAAGAATTCGTATAAGAGTGTCTGAACTGGCTGGGGCTGGTCAGGAAAGTTGCTGTAGAAAAACAGCTCACTGAAAATATTGATCCAGTGTAAGCTGCTGTGAAACTGTCAAATTCTATGTTGGGAATCATTAAACAAGGAGTCTAAAATAAAAATGTCAATATTGCAATAAAAAGCTATGGCATGGCTGTGCTTAGAAAACTATCACCAGTCCTGGTTGCTGAACCTGAGAAAAGGAGGCATGGAGCTGGAATAGATACAGAAAAGAAGAACCAGGTTTTTGAATTCCGAACACACTGCAGTTTTTAAAATTAGAAAAAGAAACAAAGAAAAGCCATGGACAGCTGAATTAAATTAACACACGGTAATGGAGAAATTGGATCAGAAAAATTGCCCCCCTCCCTATCCCCAGACATGGAATTATTCATTCAGGATGTATAAAAGGAAATATTTATGCAAGAAATATTTTCCATTTATGACATTTGCTACTCTGTTATGTTGGCCAATGAATACATGGAGGTGAAAAATTTTGGCAGTTTTTTAAAAATCATGATGATCATGTATTTCATCCAGTTTTGGAACCAGTAAGTATCTCATTACAAGTTATTATAGAACAGTGATGGCGAACCTATGGCACGGGTGCCACAGGTGGCACGCGGAACCATTCCTGAGGGCACGTGAGGCGTTGCCCTGTCAGCACTAGCGCGCATGTGTGCACTGGCCAGCTGATTTAGGCCTTCTTTTGAGACTGTTTTTCACCCTCTGGAGGCTTCAGGGAAGCTCCTGAAGCTTCTGGAGCCTGGGAAGGGCAAAAAAAGTGCGGCTAAAGCATTATGGGAGTGGCACATCCGCACACAACCCCCCTGCGCTTCCCCCGCTTTTGGCACGCGAGCCAAAAGAGGTTAGACATCACTGCTATAGAACATAAGTAGGCTTTGTAGACTTAACAGAGCCATCAAATTAGTCACAGTAGAACACAACATGCAGGGCTCCTCTGATAATAGTGGAAGTGATGGTCTTCCTCGGATATCCTGGAGAAGAATGGACACATTTCAAAACAGCCATTTTTCTACTACTTACTTGGATGGGCATTTAAATAAGGAGTTATGTTCAAGAGCAAAGAGTGCATCCCACCCACCCCACTAATAGTCCATTCTTTCTATCAACTTGGAGGAGGCATCTCACCTAGCTTGCTGATGAGCAACATAGAAGAAATGAGAAGACAGTAAGTAAACAAACATAGGTGGGTTGAATAGTTGAGAGCAGCTGTCCATAAAGTGAAGCAGGAATCCAATGTAAGAAGGAAACAGGGAAAATAATAAGCCCAAACTGGAGACATGGAGTTCTATTGAGAATTTAGAATTGAGAGGGCTTCAAAAAGAAATGGAGCTTCCATAATGGTCAATATTTCTTAATTAATATGGGATTTATCTTGATGGGTCCACAAACTATTATTTGCTTGCTAGCTGGTCTTATAGGATATTATAATCACAATACATTTTAAGTGACAGTATTACAAAATTATGGGAGCAATATGGTGAAACTTTGATATATTTGTATTTCACTGGTACACATAGAATTTACATACTGGAATCATTAAGTGTTTCCTGCTGACATTTTTAACAGATGTTTAATAAACCCTAAACAAATTTTGTCTCTATTCTATTCTAGTGCCACAAAAAGAGAGAAGGTATATTTCACATTAGCTAGCATCTTCCTTCCTCTGGTTGTGAAGTTTACTGAAGTTTACTTGTATCTTACTTATATTCTAAAGAGATTAAAAACATCTGCTTGATTTAATTCACGTCCTGGTCCTTCCTTCCTTGAAAAATACGTATACACAGATCTACCATTCAACCAACGGGGAAAGCCTTCAAAACCTGGAAGAAAGAAGCAATGCTTACAATATTAGACCGCAATTTCCTCATCTAGAATGGGATGAGAAAAAAGCAATGGACTCCACAGTAGAGAATAAAACTCAAATAGTGTAGATTCTAGTGTGTTAACCTTTCTAGAGAAACGACTCTGGGGACATACTTGAAGGAAAGTGTTTTGTTTTTCTATAGCAGATGGATTGCTCTGGTAAGGTAATCTTTTAGTTATGCCAATAAAATGAAAGGTTCACAGGAAACTCTGAAACTGCCAGCAGTTGGTAGAGCATGACTATTACCCAGGCAGAAATAAGGCCAACACAATGATAAATGAGCACTTCTGGCGTGCTCTCTGTCGACTGAAGGATGACCCGGCTTCTCCTTGCATCTGAGCACCAAGGAAGCCAACATTTTTCACTTCGCCACTTAACAGTGGACATTAACTTAGCCCTTTCTGAAAGCGCTGACCTGGAGGGGACCTTCTGTGGTTCTCCCTGCTGTAATCGCTTGTTCAGCTTGTAATTGTATCAAATGGCGTGCCCCCTTTCCAGCCACTTATTGGCCAATTAAGTCAAGTCCTCACTGAAGGGGTCCAGCTGGCGTCAAGTTCTCTTAGATGAATTGATGGAAGACCCTCAACAATTTCTGAACCCAATTTAATGATCTAGGTGATAATGCTAGTTATTCTTCACAGTCAAGGGAATTTGCAGCAGCTGTTGTCTGCAAATTCATGTTTGTATGCAGTGGAGTATGGGAAGAGCACTGCACCACCCCCTGTGCTGCTGTACAGTAGGTCTGGCTTGCCTTGTGAAATGAGAGGTTTGACATTCATGTAGCATTGCCAGGAGAAGGCCAGCTTGTGCACTGCATTTCCCCGAAATTTGCTGTGACAAGCCTGCGCGGAGGAAATGCACACTCTGTAACAACAATCCCAAATCAAAAGAGTAGAGTTGCATGAAATAACCCCACTGACATCCTACATAAAGGCCTGATAAAAAAAAAATGCTGATTTAGGATTAGATGGACCCGGTTTCAACCTTAAAGAGAAAAGGAGGGAAATGCCTCTCCTTTATTGAGCAGCATACGCGGCTTTTGAAAACCGGCTCAGTTTCAGAAGCCCTGTGTCATGTCAGGTTGCTGATGACAAGCCCACATCAATTTAATTCCTTAAATCATAATCAAATACTCTTATCCAGCATCATTTAGTAGGATTCGGTTTATAAAGGTTGACATGGAGCATAATAATTGTAAATGCCACTAGAATTTAAACACGGGAAGATCTCGGATGATCTTGTTGGCTTAAGGCATCCACATTAATGGATAATACTTGGTAATAGTCCTGATCCTTGACGGTTGTTTCCCTCTATGCCAACTCCTGCTTCCATTGAAGACAGTAAGAGGATCGCCATGTTCCGATTTTGAGCTAATGTTTTTTTTAAAGGGACCCAATATAGAAGACTATCCTGGGATGGTGGATTCAAGCCAACTTTGAGATGTTATCTGTAGGGAACAGTGATGTCACAAGTAATGCAACTACATGCGCAGAACTTGTCATGGATGTGTGGGAAGATTTCAGGCTGAAGGGCTACCGTCAACCAGTAGAGAGGCAAGTGTTTATACACCCCTCTTCTACCCAATTCTACCCAATTCTTTTTTAGTGGTGATGGTGGGTGGGTAAATTGTTCTGTCTAGCAAAAAAAATATGCAGATTAATGTTATCAGCAATGATCAAATTCACTATCAGGCTACACCACCCGGAAATGACAGAGTATCCTACTTGCAGATTTCAATGTTCCCTAAAAAAGATCCTAATTGAAGTTTCTGAAATTCACATCCAGATTTTCTGCCTTAGAAATGCCATCATTTTCTTTTCTCAGAGGCAGCATATAGGAAAGGGAAAATGAGATGAAGAAGATGAAGTCAGGGTTAATCTTTTAAAGGAGGCTCAAACTTCTCAACTTGGCCTAGATATTAATCTTTAAAACATAAATCTATATTTCCTAGTACCTATTGTGTAATAAAGACAGAAATAAAACAGAAATAACCACCGAGAAAGTATTTATTGAGTTTCAGCTTGCTCTTTTCTCTTTTCTATACCTGAATTACATTTATATCCACAGTAGCATTGGGGTTTTTCGTGTGGTTAAAAAAATATTTATTGATTATGCATAAAAATTGTTGGCTGAGTGCTCAGTAATAGGAAGGAAGGCAGGCAGGCAGGAAGGAGCACCAAAACGGACAAATCTTATTGTTGTTACTGTTGTTGTTGTGGTATTTATTACAGTTTATATACATCTTGGTTGAACGAGGCTGGCAGCAGAACTTCTGAATGAATAAATTAGTCCAAATTAAAATAAAGATCATGATTAAAATTTTCAAAAGAAAACAAGAGCTCCCCTGAGAACATCAACCAAGCCCACAGCAGGGCTCAGATTGCAACAATAACATTTAGATTTAGATTTATTAAATTTTTAGACTGCCCTTCTTCCTTGCAGGACTCAGGGTGGTGTACAGGCAATAATAAGAACAATAAGATAGAGCATAAAATCCAATTAAAATACAATTAAAAATATATTCAATGGATTTGCTCACACTTCTTGCTGAAACTCATTAGAGGTGATTAGAGGCAAATTATTGTATAGAAATCTGTCATTTTTTTCCCTACACTGATCTAGCTGTTTCCATATTTTGTCCTTCTGGACATCACTTTGGAATTTCTACAAATTATGTATGCATTTGGATTTGGAGCAATACAATTAAGCTAGCCAACTTCCTGACATTTTCCGCTAAGGTCTTTGGTATGTTTTAGAAAAATAGAAGGATACAAAAGATGGTTAATCATGCATTTGGAGTTTTTCTTTTCCTGAAATGAAGGTTATGCAACAATGAGTAGAAAGAATGCAGAAGGAAGCTTCTCTAGACCAAATTTCTGTAAAGATTTTAAATGCCTAGGCAAATAAAAGAAAAACGAAGATTTTGCCCCAAAGGTTCATATCTGATCGTTTTCCTCACATGTTCATGCCCTCCTTTCTCAGTGCTTAATTTAGTTTCCTGGGGACAATTACAGGTAACTAAAGAATCAAAGAGAAAGTGGATAAGCAGAATTTTGTATGAAGTGATTAAAAACACTGAGCATTTTCTGTGAAGACATCGGCACCATAATATATTCTAGGATATATTCAGACATTTCTCTCTTACGTTGGGAAATCAGCAAAGGAACCATCTACTGATTCTATTAGTTGTTAGAAGTATGGTTTTCCCTTTGTATCCGCAGACTTAAATTGACAGATACAATTGACCGATCATCATTTTGTCAGTGCCAATAGTGTTCAAGTGGTCCAGTTGTTTGGAGATTGCATCCAAGGCACTTATAGGTAGTCCACAACATATGACCATAATAGAGCTGTTTATTGCTGTTAAATGACCACGAGTTGTTAAGCAGGGCACTGGATGCCCCAAGGCTGGGGGATACCCAGAAAGGCTTAGCATAGGTCCAGGCTTGCCGGCCTGCCTGCCTAGACCTCTCAAGGGATGGGCCTTCCTCACCCCTCTGAGACAGTCTGTCTCCACTTTCCATCTCTTGGGATCCTCATCAACCCTTAGGCCTGTCCTCCCCCACCCACCCACCCCGAATTCCCTGAAGGCCTTGGGACTCCTTCCTGCTCTGTTGGGTCTTACACTCTCATCACCAATTGTGAAAGATCTTTGGAACATCTCAAGAACTCTGGAGCTCATGTTAGAGGAGGAGGGCAGTATCCCTTGGCTACTCTGCAAATGTCACCCACTTCTGGGATCAAATAGTGTGGCATAGAGACAGACTGGTCCTAACATGAGCTCCAGAGTTCTTCTAAAGCTACCTGTGTGATAGGTAACAGGGGGTGGTGAGGAGGGTGCAGTGGTGGGGTTCCAGATCTGTTCCAACCGGTACAGTTGGAACGGGCCCGGCGTTGCCCACATAGATGCACACATCATGTGCGCAGCATACGCATGTGTTGTAGATGTCAGTGACACTTCTGCAAGCCTCCGCGATGCTCTAGCTGCTTAGCAGAATGTCGCGCAGGCGCTGTATGTGCCATGTGCATGCGCAGAAGTGCAGAAGCCTTAAAAGACAGGTAAGGAGCTCGGGTGGAAGGGTGGGACCTCCGGAGCACCGTACCGGAATGGTATCCAGTGCTCTGGGCAGGCTCCAGTACGCCTGTACTCGGGCGTACCGCCTGGAACCCACCACTGGGAGGGTGGTATCTGGCAGGGTGGAAAGCAGGCCCCAAGCCTTCAGGCTGGGGAGAGAAAAGCAGTCCTAGGCCTACAGAGACCAGCAATGTGGGATGGGGAGGAGCTAACCTGATGGGTGCTGCAATGTCCCTGCAGTTGGTTGTATGAGCAAATGAATATGACGTTAAAGTGATCATAACTTCAAAACTGGATGCTAAGTAGCTTGTGAGGGACCCATTTTAACTCTGAATGGTTGCTAAGCAACTGGTTGTAAGTTGAGGACTACCTGCTTACTAATAGTACTGTACTATCTTTGCTTTCTTTTATCAAAGTCATCTTACTTCTTTATTTGTGGATATTTGCATTTTAGGAATTTCCCCAGTTCTTTCTCTTCTACTCTGCTTTCCAGGTACTGTCATGTCCACTATCCTGACTTTTATTTGCCTTTCTTAGCATTAATTGTTAAGTCTGGGGTGCTCTGTGAGAGGTGCTTCTCTGTTTGAATTCTAAAGTTCTTGAGCAATTTAGCTTCTTCATTTTCTGTGGTTTTTCTTTTGCCTTGCCCTACTGTCTGAACTTTCATTGGACTTTTTATTGGGTGTTGGCCTTCTCTACCATGATTGAGGAAAGCTGCCTTATATTTGCAAAAAATATGATTGTGGAGAAAGGTCTCCAATCTGTGGAATGTCTGGATGGATAAAGAAACTATCCAGTGTAGACATTCACCTGATGTATGAGGAGAGGATCAAGTGATGTAGCAAGGCAACTTAACAGGACCAGAAATCCTAAGAATATATTTGGGCAATTAGAGCCTCTGAACTCAAGGTACATAGGTTTCCTTGTCTTTGCACACGACCACAAAATCATTTTACCTGCTCATTGCAAGGAGAAGGTGGGGGGGAGCTTAAATGTTTACAGAGATCTCTTAATTTTTTTACCTCAGTTTATATAGATTAAGTTGGTCTAAACAAGTGTTTCTCAACCTTGGCCACTTGAAGATATCCGGACTTCAACTCCCAGAATTCCCCAGCTAGCATTCGCTGGCTGGGGAATTCTGGGAGTTGAAGTCCAGACATCTTCAAGTGGCCAAGGTTGAGAAACACTGGTCTAAACAGATCCCCCTCTATATCCCAGAAGAGTTGCAGCCTATGTATACCTACTTGGAAGAAGAAAATAGCAAAACCAATGAAACGGGTTACAAAAGAAAGTATGCTTAGATTTATGCTTGCTAAACTCAGTTTTCCAGTATGTTTTTCATGTGGGTATTCAATATAGTTATCTATGGAATATGTACATACAAGAGAATGGTTTGTATATAAAAAATGCATGAGGGATGAATTAATTTTATAAATGGTTGGCTTATTGTGCAGGCAATTAATTTGTCATTAATTCCAATTATATATCTAATCTTCCTTTTAGGGGGAATCATTTTCCATTCAGTGTTGACTTCCTCTTGAATTAATAAATAGTTGCATCATCTGTAACACTGCCCAATTAACCATGTCCTCTGGGTTATTAATTGTAGAACTTTTAAATACTCACAAAAAAAAAAACCTTAGCTAAATATGAGAATAATTCTGAAAATAATTTTAAAAAGATCACATTTAAGCAGAATTAATAACATCAACTTTGACAAATAGGCAATAGGCAAGATAACGTAGCCTGAAAATAGAAATATATTAGTTTTGGACAGATAAACTTCAGATGAGGCAGACATTTGTAGCCCAGCCTGTCCTGAAATTAGTCCTGAAAAGTTATATGCAATACTAACATGTAAATTGGGTGTGGATATTTCAAGTCCATTGCTGGTTTAACCCTCCCACAGCAGTGGTGGGATTCATTTACCTTCCCTACCAGTTTGTAAATGTGAGTGTGCATGCGCTCACACTCACGCTCACTTAGCTCACACATACCTCATCTGCACATGCACACCACCTTACATCGTGTGCGCGTGGGGCGGAGCTGGATACCGTCTCTGTCCCAGAGTTTATAACTTTTTCCTAACTTTCAGGATCCACAACTCACAAAGGAAAGGAAGTTGGGGAAGTTCTGGCTACTTCATTGCAGTGGTGGGTTCCTACGAGTTCGGACCGGTTCGGCCAAACTGGTAATGGTTTGGCGGCCTGAGTCACTAGGACCAGCAACAACCAAGACATGCCATGCCCCCGAAATGATTCTCTGGGCATCACCTATAGTGCCGTCATCTTGGTTTTTGTTGCACTGCGCATCAAGCGTGCACAGCACACAACACGTCCACTTGCAAACCAGTAGTAGTGACTGCCGGAACCTACCCATCCCTGCTTCATTGCTACTGGCTGCTGCTGTGATCACGTGATCTTCATTTTCAATGTTCGAGGACAGTGTCCCAGCCAGCCTTGCAATCCATCTCTCATTCCTCACCCAGCAGCTGCCACTTACCTGCTTGCAGGATAGGGAAGGGAGTGGAGGGAAGGAAGGAAATAAGGGGAGGGGAGGGCAGGAACAGAGAGGGAGGGTGACAAGGAAGGAAGGAAGGAAGGAAGGAAGGAAGGAAGGAAGGAAGGAAGGAAGGAAGGAAGCTGATGCTCCCTGCTAGCTTCCCACAAGGAAATTCAATTTTAGGTTTAGATAAGGAATCCCAAATGTGCTTTTCAAAACGCAACTGTCTTAAGAAAAAATACTCCCCTATCCTGGAGGATGAAAATGGGGGAACAGAGGGGGCCTTGGCTCCGCCCGCTGGAGGTCAGAGAGAGGATGATACGATTGCCATAAGACTTAGATTTCATAAGTGACTTTTTTCTGTAATAGTATAAATTTTATTTGGATGTTTATAAATGATTGATTGCATAGATTTTAAAATTGAAATATTTGTATCTCTTTCCACTTTGTAGAAAAATGAAAAATTTACTGTATTCTCTATTTCTTTTTATGAAGCCTCGGAGGGTGTCAACATCTCCGACATAGAGGTTCTCAATATGTCTTTGTAAACTCCTTATAATCCCTTATCCTTTTTTCTTTATAAAAACTTGTAAAACCCAATAAAACTTTTTCAAAACGAAAATGCAACTGGATTGTCTTTGTTTTTCTTTGAAAATGTTTTGCTTCTCATCCAAGATGCTGCTTCAGTTTTGGATGAGAAATGAAACATTAAAAAAAAAAAAGTCCAGTTGCATTTTGAAAAGCACCTTTGGAATAATCGTGATCTGGATGATTGAGAAACTCCACAGATATTTAAGTAAGGAACTATCTTTGAAACTATGATCCAATGAGGCACAGGTTGTGTAGCATCTTCTCTTGACCTTGATTAATTTTGACCGGTTTAAATATTCACATTTTAACTTTTGTATTAAAATCCTGCACTGAGGAAGGAATGTGTGATGTCCTCATCCATTAGAACCCTGTGATTGTGGTATAGCAAAATCACAACTCATTTCCACTGTAGTAGGTATGCAATATTTTGGCTGTAAATATCCAAATGACCTCTGGATGGCATCGAATGATTACAGTTATCTTTTATGTCTTTGCTGTATTTGACTGTTTCTTTATTTTTGGGGGGTGGGAGGTGGGGGTATGCAGTTGGAAATGTCTTGTTTAATGGAGCCTTCTCCAGCCTTGCAAACTGTTGCAAACTTGCAAAATGGAAATGTCATCATTACTAAACAATGAAGTCCCATAGTTCTGGAAGATACTGAGCTGGAGAAGATGGGTTTAGCATTTTAACAATTATCTATTGTGGCACAACAAAAACCTGGACTAAGGTTTCCATTTGATGGAAATCCAACCAAAACAAAAAATCGGTTATATTGTGTCTCTAGTCAAGATTAAATTTGTATGGACTGAGCAGTCACTTTTACCTGTTCTTCCACATCTGGCACAGTAGTCTGCTCCAGCATTATTTTTAGATAATAGTTTTCCTAATCTCTTATGTAGCATTATGGTTATGAATGCAGCAAAGTGCATATCCTTCTGAGGATAGTGTGAAAATTTTCTTTAAAAAGATAGAGAGAAAAATTCATTAGAAGCCATAAACCACGAGCAATATTTAAATTCAAGTTTTAAAAGCTTCTGGCTAAAATTAAGTATAACCCTACATTTACGCAAAGGTCAATTGTGATTCTAATTACCCTTACATAAACCAGCCAGTATTTGAACTGTGCAATTATAACTCATATGAATGGACTTTGTCGCCTGCTTTTAAGCTTCTTTATAAACAGAATCAGGATTTTAATTCTACCTTGACAGCTGAGAGGAGCATAGCAGTGGCAAACCTCTGCATCCCTCACCTCATTTTCCAAAGCAGAATTTATTCTGGTTTAATTAATGCATTCTTTCACTAGAGTCATTTTAATGCAGCAAAGAGCAGCTTTAAAGTTATCTGTCTGTCTGTCTGTCGAGGGAAGGTAGAGGAGATTTGACACTCATCTCATTGGCTGCGAATTTTGGGAATTGATGATCTGGTCTGAGAAATAATTTTAAAACATGTGCTTGCTGGATTAGACTAGAGATCTGTATAGTCCAGCATCCCACTGGGGCCAACTAGATGATATTAGGAAAACAGCTAACAAGACATGAGCGTAACAGCACCCTCCCTTTTCTGGTCCCTGGGAACTTTTCCTCAGAGACAATCCTGCATTTGGTTCTTCTGATAATTAATAGTCATTGTGACTTACAACCACTGATGACTTCGCCATGAATCTGCCTAATCCTCCCTTTAATCTAGCCAAGCTTAAAGTGATTACTGCTGTTATATCTGAGAAGTCATGCATAGGATTGCACTGTCATTTATCCTTGGACAATCTTCTAAGGTAGGTTAACACTGTAATCTCCAGAGCCCATCCAAACAACATTGATGCTTGAGTCCAAGAAAGAAAAAGTGATGTGCCAGTTTATATACAAAATGCTCCTATGTAAATCTGTGGGTTATTCCATGATAGAAATGATGGACTGATCGTTTTCTACCAAACATGAATGCAGCAAACTAATTTAGGCACAGATGGCACACGGCTCTTTTGATCCTTCAACAATTTGTTGGTCCTCTCTATTCACCTGAGCGAATCCACGGCGGAAGTAAAATTTGAATCTACTTCTTCGCATTATAAGTTACGAGCAAAAGTTCTGCAATAACATCATTTGAAAATCATCCACGTTCAGCATATATATAAAAATTATCACAAAGCTCCTGGCTCAGTATTCTGAGTGAACAAAATCCAAGGAGGGTAAATTAAAACCAGCTCTTGATGTGACTGAGAAGAAGAAGCTAGTAAAAGATTGCCAAACATTTTCATTCACAGAAGTCAGAGTCAGCACAGATATTACCAAAAGACAGAAGGCAATCAGAATCATATTACATGCCCAGTTGTACATACAATATTATTGGGGAAACAGTCTCAAGAGACAATCATAGCCATCATTTTAACATCTTTTTTGGCCACTTGATGTGGAAATAGTTATTCTAATAACTCTTTGGCACATTAAAAGCACCAACAATATCTTGGAGAAAGATGGTTTATTTGACTTGAGAGCTCTATGAAAATATTTTGATAGGATTCTAATGATGTAAAATCAAAATCTCAAGTTCCAGGAAGAAATTTGGTTTTTCAATATCATTGTTTTATCACCGACTTTCATCCCACAATTCTCTATTTACAATAACAATTGTTAGATATTGAATCTGCAGAGATCAATACAATATAAGATACAGTAATTCCCTCTATTCTTGGGATATGGGTTTTGTGTGTGCCATATGAGACGGTCGACATATTACAACTGAAAGCATTAGTAGCCAGTTTATCAATTTACACCTGGAATCTACAGCTGGGGAAAAAACTATTTTTTAAGATCCATTTTTTTGTCTAAAATATATTTTTACTTTTTTATGCTATCAATTTCAAGACATTTAAAAAAAAAATTATGAACGGTAAGAAATTGTACACCTAAAACATCAGCCTCTTGTTCCAATTTTTTTATTAGCAAATAGATTGTGAAACATGTATAAGGTGATAAGCTTTCCCATTAAAACCTAACTGTAATTTTTGATAACATATTATTTGCGTTCTTTTCAAAATTTGATGATGCTCCCAAAAGCAACTTGGTCCATGGAAATTATGCCTTCAAACATTACTGAAGAGTGCAAGTCAGGAGTCTAGTAAATTCATATTTTCAGTTATTTTTTGCCAGTTATGCAGTTATGTTTCTATTTCAAATGAAGTCATTTGTTACCACTGTTGGGTAAGTGTGTGATAAAAGTGTGATGAAAGAAAACCATTAAGGATTGCCCATCAGGGTCAGGCTTAAATGAGGTGGAGCAATTAAAACTTCAAGGTCCAAAACTTAAGTAATTGGTCTTCCATTATCTCTTAAGTGGCTGTGGTTTCCGGCACCCCGGTTCAGCCAGATAAGTCCAACACTGGCCATTGGGGGCGAACAACTGGCCCCCGTGGAGAGGGTGCGCAACTTGGGCGTCCTCCTGGATTCCCGGCTGTCCATGGAGGACCATGTGGCGGCCGTGGCCAGGGGGGCGTTCTATCAGGTACGCCTGATACGCCAGTTGCGCCCCTTACTGGACCGGGGAGCCCTTCGCACAGTCACTCAAGCGCTTGTGACGTCCCGGCTGGATTACTGTAACGCTCTCTACATGGGGCTTCCCTTGAGGTGCACTCGAAGGCTACAGTTAGTACAGAATGCGGCCGCGCGGGTGATTATGGGTGCCTCAAGGCAAACCCACATAACACCTCTCCTGCGCGAGCTGCACCGGCTGCCTGTGGCCTTTCGAGTGCGCTTCAAGGTATTGACGACCATCTTTAAATCGCTCCATGGCTCGGGGCCTAGCTATATACGAGACCGCCTCCTGCCCCATGCATCCCTTCGTCCGATCCGCTCCCACAGAGAGGGTCTTCTTCGGGTGCCGTCGGTGGGGCAATGCCGGTTGGCGACACCCAGGGGAAGGGCCTTCTCTGTGGCGGGCCCGGCCCTCTGGAACGACCTACCCCCCGACCTTCGTACTATCTCGGACCTCCGCCTCTTCCGCCAACGTCTTAAGACGTATTTATTCCAACAAGCCGGCCTAGGATAGCCCCCCATTTCTGACTTTTTAAGAAATTTATAATTTGGTAAGGGTTTTAACATTGGGTTTTAGCATGGGTTTATTAATTTAATACATTTTTAATTGATATTTATTGTATTTTGTGTCTTTTAAATAATGCCTGTGCGCCGCCCTGGGTCCTAACAAGGAAAGGGCGGGGTATAAATTTAATAAAATAAAAATAAAAATAAATACATTATTTAATTATTTTGGATATGCAGAATAGTTATACATCTCCTGTCATATACAACATATGCAGGTGATATACCAAAATCGGAAATAGGAACATATCTTAAAAGAGAATCACACATATAAATAACAATAACCATGGCCCTAATTAATGGAAGAACATCTTAATAAAACTCCAGTGCAAAAAAAAGGGGGCGGGGGGACTATCAACATGTACCTAAGGTACAACAGCACTGGTACATGTTTTATTTCTGGGTTTTAGATTATTCCTCTCTTATTTGCTATGACTCCTTTGGAAGTAAAAGATAATTTGCCCCAGAAGCTTTCCTTCATGTAAAACTGTCTAATGCATTACTGCAACTTGGACCTGAAAATTCCTCTTAATTATTATCTCTGTAAAAAGACACAGTGCTTCATCATCTGTAGTTTATAACACTATAAACTAATGCTATTAAAATGGATGCATAGCTTCTATCAATTTTTTTCAGGAAAGCAGAGGGACAAATTCCTTCTATGCCATTTATTTACATAAAAACCAAAGACATAATCATAGTTTATGTTCTGTGCTAGGTAACCATTACAAAGCATAAGGATGCATTATATGCAAATATTGGGACTGGGGACTTTCCATCATTGGCCTTGGATGAGGTGGCACAGCCTCAGACAAACCCAATACCCAATCTATTGGTCCTTCTGGACTCACAGACTTCTGCTCAAAGAACAACTGGCAGCCATGGTTAGGAGGAACCTTGCACACCTTCAGGTTGGGTGCCAATTGCACCCATTCCTGGACCAGAAGGCCCTGCTCACTGACACTCATGTCCTTGTGACCGCCAGTCTGGACCACAGCAATGCACGCTATATGGGGCTGCTCTTGAAGAACGCTTGGAAGCTTCAACTGCTGCAAAAGACACAGCACTGGTGGTAAATCATACCAATTATTCTGTGTGTAGAACACTACTCTGGGAAATGCATTGGTTGCCAGTGTGCTTCCTGTGCAATTCAAGGTGCCGGTTGTCACCTTTAAAGCTTGGAATTGTATTACTTGAGGGAGTGTCTTCCACAATTGTTTCTACTGGTCCAATCTGGTCAGGCAGGATGGACATGGTTTGGGTCCATTGGCTAAGGAATGCCAGTGGATGGGGCCTAGAACACATACATTTTCTTCTATAGCACCACTTTAGGGAACATTCTCTCTTGGAAATGACGTAAGTTCTTACGTTTGTGCTGGGCCTAAGGCCTTGAGTATGTTCAGGGACCTGTTTTGTGATCACTTTAGTCATAATGACCGGCAATTTATTTCCAGCTGTTATCTATTTTATGTTTTGTATTGTTTTAATTATTTTTAATTTTTAAAATTTGTTTGTCACCCAGCATCAGTTTGAGAGATTAGAGATCAGCCATACAAAGCAAACAAATGAATATTGTAGGTTTAATGGGTTTCCCTCAACACATGTGCAGACATGCCCAAAAATATATACAGACAGAAACATGGTTCACAACATACCATCAGTGAAAGCTGAATTCATACATCTTTTCTAAGTAGTGCCTTTTTGTAACAACAATACTATGTGACAGAGTTAAATAAATAAACAAACAATATTGCTAGAAGACCATTTTGAGCCTTTCATAGCTATGATTGTATGGCAATACTGGTCTCCTCAACAGAAACTCTGTCTGGTCCAGGTTCCTTTCAGAATATTTATTTTTTGCAATCAATCCTTTAATCCACGCCCCAATTATTGAGTTTCAGTTTGAGTTTTATTGGTTTTTTTATACCGCTACTCCCGAAGGACTCAGGGCGGTGTACAGCCAGAATAAAAACAAATATACAAAAGTTTTAAAAGCTTTTAAAAAACATATTAAACCTTGGCCGAAATGTGGGAAAAAAACCCAAACTAACCTTGATTAAAATTAATAAAAAATTGAATTGAATTATTTTGCCTTTTTAGGTAGCTCAAAATGTGTGTTGATTTTGATTAGTTTTATATTGCTGACCTATATGAAGGGCTTCATGAGGAAAGTTATGCTAAAAATATTTTGTTTTATATGACTGTTGGCTATTCTTTGGATTTTAGTCAGAAAAAGCATTTGACAATCCAAATGGCCTGCAAATGGCAAAATGTAAGCATGTCAAGAAAAAAAAAATGCAGCCATAGTTAAAGTCATGTTGGTCTATACCAGGGGTCTCAAACTCAATTTACCTGGGGGCCGCTGGAGGCAGAGCCTGGGTGAGGCTGGGCCACATAAGTATAATAATATACTTGATATGAATAATATACCGTGATATGAAAGTATAATATTATACTTTCATATCATGGTGGGGGCCACAAGATACCATCCTGAGGGCCGCAATTGGCCTGCGGGCCGCGAGAATGAGACCTCTGGTCTATACAAAAAGATGAGTATCTATTCACTGTTCCTGTAAGAATAAGGAACTTCATTGGAAGGCTACTTGTATTTACTAACACACTTAATCCAAGGTGCAGCATACTGAACTCCAGCTGTTTTGAAACATGACCTCTCAACTTTCTTTCCTCATATCCAACGGTTTAGTTTTCTCCTTTTCTTCGTATTGATCATCTATGTTTTGAAGGAACTTCCTGTCTCTGCCTAATGGGGGAGTCATTCATGTGAAGTTAATAAATATGCCAATTATAGGAGAGAGGAGAGGAAGGGCTATTCTAATCCAATGGGTGCCATTTATGACTTATATAATAGCTACTTCATTCATTGCAATGAAAAAGGTAGAGCAATTGCAAAAATCTTTCCCTTGTGTTACCAACAGCAGAGCCTACTTATTAATTCCTACATATTGTATAGCATATCTTCAGTTAGATATTTTCAAAAATCTTCATAAAAGTGGGTGGTCATATTTCTATGTAAAAAAAATTAGCACTTTCTATCAAGAAAGTAAAAGGAAATAAACATATAATTAGGTTTATGTCTTATGTCGATCTGAAACACACTACAAGATAAAGTAATAAGAGTTTGGGTGATGAATGACATCACCAGACATGATTGTTATTGTTCTCCCCCCCACAAAAAAAAACCTGGGAAAATTATGTATAGGTAGTCCTCAACTTACGATGGGTTGCTTAGTAACCATTCAAAGTTACAACTGACCATGCCAGAGCTACTTACATCCTGATTCTGAGATTCTGACTTCCCCCCATAGTGATGTGACCACATTTTGGGGATTCAGCTTCCAGGCTGTCTTTATGGCAGTTTGAAGCATCCTGTAGTCATCCTAAAGATGTTTCGCTTCTCATCCTGAATTGAAGAAGCTTCTTGGGTGAGAAGTGAAATGTCTTCAAATAAAAACCAGAAACCAGTTGGCCTTTGAAAAAAAATCACCTTTGGGGCAACCATGATTGAGAATCTCCACAGGCATCCTGTAGTCGTGTGACTACATTTTCAACATTTTTGACAAAACCTGGCATTTACCTCCAGTTTTTGGCAAAAACCAGCCCATGGTGAACAATTGGTTTGCTTAACAAACACAGGGTTCACTTAATGACTGCCACAAAAAAGCTTGTAAAATTGGGTCAGTTGCATGACTGTGACCTGCTGTCACAGTCGGTGACGTGCTTTAACAATGTCACAACTTACAACTGTAATGGGTGGGCTCATTAGGGTCATGTTGAGGACTATGGTGTCTGTTTTCACATGCATATATCTACAGGATGGGATGGGATGGGATGGGAAGAGAAGAGAAGAGAAGTCAGGCAGACAAAAATAAATCATAAATAAATCATGGACCTATAGTCCACTTGGCTGCAAAATATATAAGCCAATTCTATGAAAAACTGCTGCTCCGATGGTCTGCAACATGGACAGATTATTATTTTGATTTCCACATTGCTTTTGTTATAGGCTTTACCAGTTAAAAATAATGTAACACCAAGTGAATGTTTATATTAACATCCTGACACCAAATCAAACATAGGAATATATTAAAAGAGGCATCTGGATTCCAGTTTCGTTTAACATCCAACTTGTTCACATTAAAACATGCCCTTGGCCTGACAAGGCATTATTCACTTGCATGTTAATAAAAATAAAATGGTGCATGTTTTTTTTTTAAATTGAAAACTGACAAATTTGATTTAAATAGATACTGAACTCCAGGCAAAAGTGTTGTTTGAACTCTGCTAGCTGCACTTGAACTGACAGGAACCATTAAAATAAGACTGAGTGGTCAATATGTGATTAAATATCATATGTCATGCTTAGGAAGCTCATGTCTTCCAAAGAGAATTATATTGTTAAAAGTAAGTGACAATTCCCAGGCAGGCCCTCCAAATTCATGATGATACGGAAAAGGATGGACATCTGCTTGCAATAAAGCCATTTTTCCATAAGGCAAGGGAGTAGCAGCTGGGCTTGGCATTTCAAGTTACTGATTTCCCCAAAAATAGCATAGCTTCTAAACAAAAATCCTCCTTTGAATTTCACTTAAGGACATAAAAGGAAGTGACAATCTTATCTCTCCTCAAATGCAACAGAATAATACACACACACACACACACCTGGTACAGGGGTGGGTTCCGGCAGGCACTATTGCCGGTTTGCTTGTGTGTGCACTGTGCGTGCTTGGTGCATGCTGTGCGCGCATGCGCAGTGCAATAAAAATTGTTCTGCATGTGCACAGAACTGAAAAACAAGATGGCGGCACCTATAGCGTCACCCAGGGAACCAGTTCAGGGGCGTGGCAAGTCTGGGTCGCTGCCGGTTCCAGCAACCCAGGCCGCCAAACAACTACCAATTTGTCCGAACCAGACCGAACCGGTAGGAACCCATCACTGAACTGGTGTTATATATTGGTAGGTAGATCGGGGCTGGGGTAAGGGAGAAGCAGAGAAAATAAATGAAATTAAGAAAAGAAATACCTTTGAGTAGGAGGGAGCATTGTTCAAATCTCATTTTAAAAGAGATAAACTCAGGTTTTTATAAGAGTAAATACTTTGGTCAGATAAACAAAGTATCCCATTGTGAAGTTGGCAAATGTTGACATATAGAAAGGTGATAAAATTAACTTTAATGCTTACCATTGTCTAGCATTATTGCCTGAAATATTAAGGTATCATAAAAATAGGTGACTTTTCAGTAAGTAGTGCTTGATTTCCTTTCATAGTGGGGAATGCTTACAGCTTGGTAACTCAACTGTGCTTGAAGCAGTAGGGCTTATTAGATTCCCTAGGAATGTCAGAACGTGAGTATCATTAACATACTAAAGAGACTGATCTAGGGGTGTGGTCAAGAAAAACATTTCCAGGATATTATTAAGATCCATCAATGACTCTCCAAACCAAACACAATCTTGAGCATCAAATTCTACTCTGAGGATTGAACCCTGGTTAAACCTGCTAGAAAATCAACAGCCGTTTTTAACTTGAATGGATTTAGCGATAGTTGGGACTTGTGGACTTTATATTTCTTCTCTAGTAGTCTCTTTGATACTCTTTAGGGAACAAGAGTCTGTGACACTGTGAACATATATGGGCAGCTTCCAAATAGTTATGGTCCCTAAAGCCAGAAATAGGAATGCGGTGGCTCAGTAGTTAAGACGCTGAGCTTGTCGATCAGAAGGTCGGCAGTTCAGCAGTTCAAATCCCTAGCGCTGCATAACAGAGTAGGACATTCCTACTGCGGGATCGGATTCTGCCCCATACATCCCTGCGGCCGATTCGCTCCCACAGAGAGGGACTTCTCCGGGTGCCGTCCACTAGGCTATGCCAGCGGGCGACGCCCAGGGGAAGGGCCTTCTCTGTGGCGGGCCCAGCCCTCTGGAACGACCTTCCCCCCGAAATCAGAACAACTACGGACCTCCGCTCCTTCTGTCAAAAATTGAAACCATACTTCTTCTGCTTGGCCGGCCTAGGTTAGTCTTCCGTCTTTTAATTGAGTTTTTAGGGGTTTGTAATGTAATTTTAGTATAGGGGTTTTTAGCGCAGGGATAATTTTGTTTAATTCTTATTTTATCTATTTATGTATTTTGTACTAGTATTTTTAATTTCCCTATTCACCGCTCCGAGTCCCTTTGGGGAGAGGAGGCGGTCTATAAATAAAAATTATTATTATTATTATTATTATTATTATTATTATTATTATTATTATTATTATTATTATTATTATTATTATTATTATTATTATTATTATTATTATTATTATTATTATTATTATTCCCTATCCCAGCTTCTGCCAACCTAGCAGTTCGAAAGCACGTAAAAAATGTAAGTGGAAAAATAGGGACCACCTTTGGTGGGAAGGTAACAGCGCTCCATGTACGTTCAGTGTTTAATCATGCTGGCCACATAACCACAGAGAAGTCTTCAGACAGCGCTGGCTCTTCGGCTTTGAAATGGAGATGAGCACCACCCGCTAGAGTCGAGAACAACTAGCACACATGTGTGGGGGATCCTTTACCTTTACCTAAAGCCAGAAAGTTTGTCTATCTCCAGTTGATGCATTTAAGTAACAATCCCATTAAGTTTGGCCAATTTACCATACCAATCTTCTAAACAAAAAGAAGGATCGCTACCATGGTATGTGAAATTCTTTCTTCCATGGTAGCTAGCTGGTCTGGCTTAATACAAAGAATCTGGTCTGACTTGCAAAAAGCATGTTGAAGCTAAGGGGGTCTATAAAGAAAGTAAGTCTTCTTTGGATGGACCTCTTCATAGCATTGCAACCACAAAGACCTATTTGTAACCTGCATTCTTCCCAATCTAAGTGTTGTCCGATCCTCTAACCAAGATTTTTATCTTAGCTTTTTGAACTTAGACAAGGTCAGCTAAGTTTGCCTCCTAGCTGGTCAGCTCTATATTGGTGACCAGGGCCTAAATAGGAAGCAAAGGTCAATCACCTTGAGTTCTATGGAGAATAAAGTGGGATATTTAAATGCAACAAACCCATTAATTTCCCCTGATCTTCTCATCTGACAAGGAGGGATAAACTTTTGCCGATGGCATTCTTATTTGTCCAGTGAGCATGAAACTATGGTAAACTTTCAAACATAGTTTTGTTTTCTGACTCCTGCCCATTTATGCCACTGGAGAATAACAAAAATCTTTCCTCTGTATGAATAATTTGAGTGGTAGAAGCAATGCCCCAACAATTTTAAACAAGGGTCCCTTTTACCCAGTATTCAATTTTTAAGGGCAGCCATTAACCCAGTGGTGGGATTCAGGTGGGATTCACTTGGGGAGAACCGGTTGTTAACTTTCTGAGCAGTTTGATGAACTGGTTGTTGGAAGAAATCATTAGGGCAGAGAACCGGTTGTTAAATTATTTGAATCTCACCACTGCATTAGCCTGCTTTTGCATAGATCTGCCTTTTAGAGCACTGGCTACCTGTGGCCTTTCGGGTGCGCTTCAAGGTGCTGATGACCATCTTCAAAGCGCTCCATGGCTCGGGGCCTAGCTATATCCGCGACCGCCTCTTGCCCCATACATCCCTTCAACCGATCCGCTCCCACAGAGAGGGCCTTCTCAGAGTACCGTCGGCCGGGCAATGCCGGTTGGCGGTGCCCAGGGGAAGAGCCTTCTCTGTGGCGGGCCCTGCCCTCTGGAATGACCTTCCCCCCGATCTACGCACCATCGTGGACCTCCGCCTTTTCCGCCAACGTCTTAAAACCTACTTATTCCAACAAGCCGGCCTGGTATAACCCCGTTTCTGATTTTATAGGGATAATTTTAAATTTTAGAGTGTTAGTATTTTAGCACAGGGAATTATTTAATTAGTTTTTTAATTTTTGGACTTTTGTACTGTGTGTTTTTTAATGATGCCTGTGCGCCGCCCTGAGTCCTTTTTTAGGAGAAGGGCGGGGTATAAATTTAATAAAATAAAATAAATAAAATAAATAAACGGAATGGGAAATTCTAGGACTTTCATATCATTTGTCCCCAGTGTCTGGACTGCCACTGGAACTGGACTGGTAAACTAATACAGCACCCTCTTTCTGGAGAGGCAATCCATTTTTGTGGTAGGAAAAAAAACCACCCTTCTTCAGTCAGCAGTGCAACTGGCTAAAACGGGCCACAGTGTTATTCAGCAAATTATCAATTTGGTGAGCTGAAAGATTGCAAACTGTCTGCTGATTTCTTGTCTTATTATTTTTGGCAGGGTTGCATATGTTCTCTGTGCTCGTTCCATGAATCCATCTGATTATTATTCCAATCACCAGAGGAAGAGAGAGAGTCACATTAATTTGTAGTAATTAATAGCACTGATGCATTTGACAGTGCATGTTAACAAGCCTCTTTGATTGTTTGGATCTCTAACTGCGGCCCTTCTTGTTTGCATCACCTCCAAGGAATTCATAATATCAAAGCTTAACGGTATCTGATACTTGTCAAAATGCAATTTATAAAAGTTTAATTCTTTTATTGATTTAGTTTGGTTTTGATGCCTGCAGAGTCAGCTCCCTTGACAGAACTTAGCGGATTCAAATGCTTGTCACCAGCTCGGCCTCCTTTTTTGCAGGGAACAATTGCCATAGGCCAAGCCAACAGGCATGGTTTAATTGCCATTAATTAAAAAGCATAAATCTTTTTTTTTTCTGCAGTGGCTCTGCTCTAAGAGTGGGCTGCATTTCTCTCCCTTTTCTTGTGTTTGTCAGAATACCTTCTGGCAAGCCAAATTAACCCATTCCATCTTCCTTTACAAAAATAAATAAATAAATAAACAGGCACACTAACCTGGGAAAGTCTTTTGAAACCCAGCTCTATGATCTGATGCAAAATACAAGCAGTTTGGTGATACTTAACAAACTGGGTTCCTTCTATATTGCAGTATAATGAGGTCAAATGAATCCCTCCCTGGATTGTACACATGCTTAAATGGTTTCTGCATCAAATCCTTTCTGACAGCAAATAAAACAGCAGCCAAACAAAACATCAGCTACTTACAAATGGCCAGAATTATTAAAAACAAAACAGTGTATGAAAAGAAAGCCTACATACATTCCGGCTGGCAGAATTGCTAAGCAAATAGCTTTGTGTGGCCATTTTTGTTAGAAATAAGAGCAATTAATGAGGGATCCTCATGGACCAAGAGGAGGCAAGCTGCCATTTATGTATGTATATATTTATGTCCTGTTAATAAGATATGCAAGCTTACTTGCTTCTTCTTTGCCAGTCAGGTTTGGCTCTTCTATATCTGTAAAGGGGATTATACAAAACAAAAGCTAGCGAAATGGCCTGCTCAAGGACTGGCTCTCTCCCATAGAAATGGAAGGACCTCAAAAGTTGCATATATGAATTAATTTCCAGTTTTGACTATGGTACTATATCTCTCATCACCTTAAACAAACCTAAACAATAAATCAAATCCACATGTTCATGGAGGAAGCAGAAAGTGTTCAAGTGTATATAGTTCAAGTCCTGTTAAATCAGGTGTAGGAATAGAGGAAAGGTTACGTAAAGACATGTGCAGCAAACTGCCATGATCTCAGTAGCTGGTTACCTCTAACACCTATGAGCTCATCTAATTAGTAGAACCAAATGTAGGAAGAGATGAAAGGTTATGTACAGACATGCGCAACCAACCGCCATGAGCTCAGTGACCGATTACCTCAACTTTTTATCAGAACCAGGTAGTACCAGGAACATCTGGATATGTGAAGCCTCTACCTTGGCTGGGATGGTCTTAGAGATTGACAAGGAGAATGTACCAATAAGATGCTGTTGCTACCTATGCTCTTGCTTTGCTTGCTAAAACTGTATAAAAGCCAAAAAAAACTCTGTGTAAGGCAGACAGACATTTTGGACACCAGTGCTGTGATGGATTTCTGAAACCTACAATCAGGCTGCACAAAGTTTGAATAAACACACTTCAATCATAGTTTGAAAAATAATTCAAGAGCCCCACCCATGTTTTTAATGTAGGGAGCTGACTTTTAAAAAATATTACCTCTGTATGGGTCTGTGCATGTGTGCATGCGTGCACGAACAATTTGCATTTAACTGCAGGGTCCTAGGTGCTCTCTGAGCTTGGTTGTTTTCTTGCAGATGTTTCATTACTCTGAAGTAATGTTCAGTAGTGCACTGAAGAGGTTACCAAATTAGGTAATGAAACATCTGCAAGAAAACAACTGAGCTCAGAGAGCAGCAAGGGATCCTGCAGTTCAACCCTGAGCTACCAATATTCTCTTCCATTGGTATCACATTTAGTTATTTAAACAACAACCTGCTACACAATTATTTCAACAGCTTAGCAAATTCAGTTGTTTTGTCAACAACACAAAAATTATTCCATTTTTCTAGCACTTCTTTTATCTTTCTTTTCAGTTTCTACTCTCCTTCAAATTTTCACTTTTGCTACTGCTACAGAAAGTGATTCTCATCGGCTCAAGTCTTCCATCCTTCCAAGGTTGGTAGAATGGGGGCCTGGATTGTTGGGGGCCAATGCTGACTCTGTAAAACTGCTTAGAGGGGGCTATAATGCACTGTGAAGTGGTATACAAGTCTAATTGCTATTTGCTATTTAAATATATCCATTTTGCTGCTTATGCCAGATTAACAAAACACAAGAGTCACTAGCATTGTAGCAAATTTGCAAGCTGCCCTAATATTAATAATTGGATTTCACTTTTTAAGAAATATTTTGTAAACTTTACAGAAAACAGAATCTGATAGAATTTGTAAGTTTGTACTTACTGTCATGTAGGATTGTAGCCCTAGCCACCACTGTAAACATAAGCTTAATTCTGACTTCCATACAATGCATCCCGCTTGCCTTCTGTTTCATAGTCTATCAGGTCAGATTAAAGTCTCTTGTTTCTTTTCTAGCATAAAATGTAGGTATTTTGTCAACATCCCAATGACCAAATGAAGCCTGGAAGAAACAACAATCCCACATAAAGCACCCCTTTTACTTCAGAAGTAAGCACCGTTTGAGAACAGCTCATTCATTAATGTCAATGATACTTATGGGCCTGCTGTTCATGATTACAGACTAGCAGCTTAATCCTGTGGGGTTCAATCCAAGGAGCAATACAAGGAATTTAAAAAAA
The DNA here is from genome assembly GCA_039707465.1 of Rhabdophis nuchalis. Taxonomy (NCBI): domain Eukaryota; kingdom Metazoa; phylum Chordata; class Lepidosauria; order Squamata; family Natricidae; genus Rhabdophis; species Rhabdophis nuchalis. The sequence continues at coordinate 90,850,160 of CM077644.1, read as the reverse complement.
ATAATTACTCAGAACTGGGATGATCACAAGAATTGTTCTCAGTTGAAGTTACCAGGGCCCAACAAGGCCTCAGAATCTTAGCTTCCTCACTTGATCATGTGATGCTCTCATCTCATCTCCATCTCTTGAGTGAAGCAGACTTAAATTGTCACTAATGGCTTGGAGCATCTTCTAGTATCTCCCAGTCATCGCTGAACTGATATAAAGTTTGTTCTCATTATATCCTCATTATGTTATTTCAGCACAAGTAGGGTTGGATGACTCTGGAAGACACCAAAGGCTTTCCCTCATGTCCAACTGCTATCCACCAGTCCTTGAGCCAACAGAAAACTATGCAAGCATAAAATGTGTTGCTCCCACTGATTATCTCCATCCTGCCACAGGCTGTTCTTAATTATGGTATACAGATCGTATTAAGGGCAGGGATTGATGGATTTACTGTTTTGTTTCCCTTCCCTTCCATCAAACATCCCCACCCGTTGGAAAAATATCCACTCTGCTCCTCCTTCATATGGAATAGGTCTGCGGGAAGAGGAGGAAGAGGTGTATTTGACATATGGCTAGATTGGGAAGGGTAATCATCTGTCCAAATTACTTTTGCCAGTACATAAGAGTTTTGTGTGAACATGTTGTCCTTATTTGCTTTATATCCTACCTTTCCTCCAGAAGTTCAGAAGCCTCCTCAACTTTGTTTCATCTTGACAATTCCATGAATTAGAATAGTAATAGAACTTAGATTTATATACTGCTTCACAACCCTCTCTAAGTGGTTTACAGAATCAGCACAGTCACTCATGCGCTTGTGACATCCCGTCTAGACTACTGTAATGCTCTCTACATGGGGCTCCCCTCGAGATGGACCTGAAGGCTGGAGCTGGTCCAAAATGCGGCCGCGCGGGCAGTTCTGGGAGTTTCTAGATACTCCCACGTAACACCGCTCCTGCGCAGGCTGCACTGGCTGCCTGTGGACTTTCGGGTGCGTTTCAAGGTGTTGGTCATCATCTTTAAAGCGCTCCATGGCACAGGACCTAGTTATTTGCGGGATCGTATCCTGCCCCATACATCCCTTCGGCCGATTCGCTCTCACAGAGAGGGACTTCTCCGGGTGCCGTCCACCAGGCAATGCCAGCGGGCGACGCCCAGGGGAAGGGCCTTCTCTGTGATGGGCCCGACCCTTTGGAACGACCTTCCCCCTGATATCAGAACGACCACGGACCTCCGCTCCTTCCGCCAGAAACTCAAGACGCACTTGTTCCATCTAGCCGGCTTGGCCTAATTTTATGCTGCTTGCCCAGTCTGTGATTTTAAACGATTTTATTCGGTTTTATGGGGTTAGTTTTTAACTTTTATAAATTTGTACAGGGGATTATTTAATTCGTTTTTAACTTTGTTTGTATTGTTTTGATTTTAGTAGTTTTAATTTTTACCTGTACACCGCCTCGAGTCCCTTCGGGGAGAGGGGGCGGTCTAGAAATCAAATTAAATAAATAAATAAATAAATAAGCATATCGCCCCCAATAATCTGGGTCCTCATTTTACCAGCCTCGGAGGGATGGAAGGCTGGGTCAACCTTGAGCCAGTGAGAATCAAACTGCTGGCCATCGGCAGAATTAGCCAATAATAATAATAATAATAATAATAATAATAATAATAATAATAATAATAATAATAATAATAATAATAATAATAATAATAATAATAATAATAATAATAATAATAATAATAATAATAATAATAATAATATTTATTGTCATTGTAATAAAATTACAATGAAATTGGTTTGAGCGTTGTGCTAACATTTGCATCAGATGGAATATAGACAGCAGTGATGACTATAACAGAAATCTCTCTAGGTAAATAAAATGGCCGACAAATGACAGTTGAGAATTCCACGTCTACAGAACAGTGTGTATAAGCAACTCTACTGTTAGTACACCAGTTATTATATGTGTAAATACACAGTCTTCCACCTTTGCTTTTACCAGAGTTGTTGTTTCTGTCAAAGAGGTGTGTGGTGCGGTTAGTTAGCTCCACAGATGCATCCGGTACAAGTGGATGAAGCCAGGTCTCTGTGATGATCATCACACAGCAGTCACGAATGATCTTATTCACTGCCATCCATAGCTCTAGTTCATCAGTTTTGTGGACAAAGGATCTAGAGTTGGTTAGGAAATGCTTGGCTATGCTGCTTCTGTAATTGAACTAGCAAACCAGCTCTGCATCCCCGCTTCTGCTTCGGCTCTCTTCGCTGCCTCCTAGGCCAAACAACTGCAATACTGCATTCTAACCACGGCACCACCATGGCTCTTGGGATGGCCATGAAACAGCAGTCAAGAAAACTCACTCCCTCTTTCACATTAAATGTTGCAGTCTCCACTACTGCCACCATTAGTCAGTAGTTCCTTAGATCTAACCCAGGAATAAGAATAATGAAGAAAGAATAAAAAGAGAAGAAGAATATCTGAAGGACAGTGAAAATGATGCACTGGAGCTAGCATATTAGGAAGACTTACTGAGTACTGAAGAGACCAAACTGACTATAAACAACGGCATGATAAAGTAGCAACAATGGTGCATTGGAATATCTGCAAGAAATACCATTTGCCTGCAAGCAAGAACTGGTGGGATCATAAATAAACAAAAATAATATAAAATGAAGCGAAAGTGCTCTGGGACTTTAGAATTCAATCAAACACCTGACAGACACTCCAGACTTAACAATTGTTGATAAAATAGACAAAGTCTGGATAATGGATGTTGTAGGACCTGGAGAAAGCAGAAAAGAAGAGAAATAAGTAGATAAAACCACAAAACACAAAGACCTGCAAGTAGAAGTAGTATGACTATGGGAAAAGAAAGCAAAGATACTACCAACAGTAATAGGTGCCTTGGGTGCAATTCAAAAACATCTGGAGCACTACTTGAACACCATTGGCATGGACAAAGTCATCTCCTCTGACAATACCTTTAACACTATCAAACAACATCTGCCTATTCCAGGTCCTTGTGAAGCACTTGACAGGTGAATGAAAGTGCCAAATCCAACCTAAACATCTGGCTGACTGTGCAATCAAGCAACATAATGATACAAACAGACAAGCATCTGCCACACAAACCCCAGCTGTAACAACTGTTGAGAAAAAGTCTAGATGGTGGACATTGCAACACTTGGAGACCGCAGAATAGAAGAGAAAGAACTGAAGGAAATCACAAAATATAAAAACCTGCAAACAGAAGTAGAACAAATGTGGCAACAAAAGTGAAGACAATACCAATAGATCCCTTGGGTGCAGTTCCAAAACATCTGGAGCACCATTTGAACACTATCAGCATTGACATAACCAAGTTTTATCCTGCTTCATTCAGGAGGCCAGTGAATGGTGTGGCAAGTTAAGATACAGCAATTCCACAACCACACAACTTCTCAATCACTAACTATAACAGGTGACTGGAAGGGGATGGGGTTGTCTGCACCAGCTGAAAGTTGCCACCAGGAGCTGGACAGTTCCTGGCCCCTGTTCACCCCCACCCATTAGACAAATAGCAAAGCCCATAGGATGATTATGGAAATAATTGTTGCCACGTCAGGAAAAGCCATGGCCTCAACTGTGAGCTGGAACGAGGAAAGAAAATACTGTATCATGTATGCACCATGCATGCATGTCCTTAAAGAAAGGATAGCAAACCAGCTCCCAGCTGAAGCTAAGAGGACATATAGATGTGCCTGCTGAATTACTTGGCATGAAAGTAGCAGGACCTGCTTATTGTAATGAGACTTACTTCAAAGCCATTGGCAGTAAACAGCAGGATTAAGATTAAGATTAAGATTTATTGCATTTATATACCGCCCTATCTCCCTTTTGGGACTCAGGGCGGTGTACAGCCAACAGTAAAAATGAGTAATATAAAAGTTAAGATCAAATGTTAAGATATAATTAAATAAATTGGCCTGCCAAATTAAAAAAAACCCTACTAAAATCATAGTAGAGGAAGCAATAAGTGCAGAGTTTTAATGATAGCAATAGCACCTAAAACTTATATACTGCTCCATATATCACTTTGAGCAATTTACAACTATTTAATCATGCTAAAGAAATACAAATAAACCTTGTTTAGTGGCCGGTAGTCGGACTAGCAACTAGTTGTTAAGTGATTGCTAAGTGAAATGGTGACTGTTCTTACCATCTTACTTCAGCTTTCCTTGCTTTACAGACTTGCGAAGATAATAAATGCAGGTATTGGTTGTAAAGTTAGTTAGTTTTTCATCACTGTTGTACATTCGAATATCACTAAACAAGGACTATGCTATTGTGATGATATAACTACATGAAAAACTGAACAGTGATCTTGCAAATCTCCAGTAGACAGTGTGAAGTTATGATAACCTCACTTTTCAGTCACATGTGGAAAGATTAATTACAGGGAGTCCTCAATTTACAACCATTCATTTAGTGACCATTCAAAATTAAAATGGCACTGAAAAAAGTGACATGACTGGTTTTACACAACTACTGTAGCATCCTCATGATGGTCACATGATCAAAATTTGGGCGTTTGACAAATGGCAAATATTTATGATAATTGCACAGTCCCAGGGTCATGTGATCACCATTTGTAATCTTCCCAGCTGGCTTTTGAGAAGCAGAGTCAATGGTGGAAGCCAGATTCACTTAAAAATTGAATAACTGCAGCAATTTTTTTTTTTTTAAATTTATACCCCGCCCTTCTCCTTGTTAGGACCCAGGGCGGCGCACAGGCATTATTAAAACCACAAAATACAATATCAATTAAAATATATTAAATTACTAGACCCGTGCTAAAAACCCATGTTAAAACCATACCAAATTAATTTATTTTTAAAAAGTCAGAAGTAGGGGCTATCCTAGGCCGGCTTGTTGGAATAGATACGTCTTAAGACGTTGGCGGAAGAGGTGGAGGTCCGAGATAGTGCGAAGGTTGGGGGGTAGGTCGTTCCAGAGGACCGGGCCCGCCACAGAGAAGGCTCTTCCCCTGGGTGTCGCCAACCGGCATTGCCCCGCTGACGGCACCCGGAGAAGACCCTCTCTATGGGAGCGGATCGGACGAAGGGATGTATGGGGCAGGAGGCGGTCTCGTATATAGCTAGGCCCCGAGCCATGGAGCGATTTAAAGATGGTCGTCAGCACCTTGAAGCGCGCTCGAAAGGCCACAGGCAGCCAGTGCAGCTCGCGCAGGAGAGGTGTTACGTGGGTTTGCCTTGAGGCACCCATAATCACCCGCGCGGCCGCATTCTGTATTAACTGTAGCTTTCGAGTGCACCTCAAGGGGAGCCCCATGTAGAGAGCGTTACAGTAATCCAGCCGTAATTCACTTAACAACTATGGAAAAAGAAGGTTGTAAAATGGGACACAACTCATTTAACAACTGTCTTGCTTAGCAATGGGAATGCCAGGGTCCATTGTAGTTATAAGTCGAGGACTACCTATAATCTTGTTCAAACCAGCTCATCTACTTTTCTCCCTTTTTAGCCTGCCCATATTGGGCCATTTCCTCCATACAATTTAGGCAAGGTCTGGCGTGAAGCCATATCACTTTGAAGCCCTTCAAAGATCACTCATTGATAACTAGTTTGGTCTAATAATTAAGGCCCCAGCTACAGACCTGGAGACATGGAATTCAAGTTCCTGAAAGCCAACTGGATGACTTTGGGCTGGTCACACTCTCTCAGTTCAACCCAACTCACAGTTATTTTTGTAGGGAAAACAGGAGGAAGAAGGTGTGTTCAGGTGCATTTGTGGCTTTTAGCTATTTGTAAAAATAATAAAGATGGGATACAGACAGACAGACAGAATTCCTTGATATTATTTAATGGTGGTGCAGTGGTTAGAATGCAGTATTGCAGGCTAACTCTGGCCCCAGCCTGGAGTTCGATTCTGATCAGCTAGAGGTTGATTCGAAGGGACTTTGTCCCTTCCGAGGTCAGTAAAATGTGGACCCTGATTACTGGGGGCAATATGCTGACTCTGTAAACCGCTTAGAGCAGGGGTCTGCAAAGTCGGCTCTTTTAAGACTGGTGGACTTCAACTCCCAGAATTCCCCAGCCAGCCATGCTGGCTGGGGGAATTCTGGGAGTTGAAGTCCACCAGTCTTAAAAGAGCCGACTTTGCAGACCCCTGGCTTAGAGGATTGTAAAAAAATTACAAAGACCATTACTTCCCGCCTGTTCAACCCAAGAGGGCTGAATTCCAAGGGATGGGCCCTGCAATTAGATAGACTTTCTTGTCCAGCAGGACTACACGATTTCTGTAACAGCTTTGTTCCCTATGCCATCCATCTGGTAAACTCACAAGGTTCGTTTTTTTTTCTCCCCATGTACATGTATACATCTGACCTAGACTGTGTTGTTGTTTCTCTGTGTCATAAAATATACGTGGGCATATGCATCATTATTTATTTACTTAGTCATGTTTAATGGAGTATATATTGGGGGTGGTGACCCTCTGAGAGCAGTACACAACAAAATTTCATTTTTTAGCGGACATTCAAAGTGACAATAAAGTTCTTCTACCTATTCTACTGTCCCAAAGGTGCTTTTGCAGGAGACAACTGGACTTTGCTTTTTCTTCTGAAGAGATTTCGCTTCTCAGCCAAGAAGCTTCTTCAGCTCTGACAGGACTTTGGGGAATGAAAGGAATATCCTGTCAGAGCAGAAGAAGCTTCTTGGCTGAGAAGCGAAACTTCTTCCAAAGAAAAAAAAACCCCAGAAAGTCCAGTTGCCTCCTGAAAAAGCACCTTTGGGACAACCATGACCTGGATGGATCTTAGAATCTCTACAGACTTTTATCTAATCTATTCTATTTTTTTACGTTTAGCGCCCCCGGAGTTGAGAGGACTACTTGCCAATCCTGGCTGTAGGAGTAGTAAGGGGGGGGGGGGCAGAGGAAAGGTTTTTAGAGGTGCTGTTTGAAGGGGGGGGCTCACCGAGGGGGGCGGGGGAATCTCTTCCCGGATTCCCCCACCCCCACCCAGAGGGGGCGGTCCTAATTAAAACCGCGCCACGCGCGCGCCCCCGAAGCAAACCCGAGCCGAGCCCAGAACTGGGGTGGTTGGGGAGGGGGGGAGGGGAGGGGCTGCTTTAATGGTATTTTAAATTGACAAGCGAACAATGATTTCCGTATCGGTATCTGTCAAAGGCGCGAGGAAATCCTCCGCTGATAAGGCCCAACGCTTCCAATTAAGAGGGCCAGCGGAGCTTCAGCCAATAATGATGCCTGGGGAGGGGGCGGGCGGGCGCGCTGGAAGGTGCTCCCTCTCCCCCTCCCCACCACGTATACATTGGTTGCAAATTACTGACAAAGAGCCCCGCTGTATTGGCTGAGGGGGAAAACGGGCGGCTTTCCGGGGCCCCGTCATGGGGGGGAAAAAGCTCGTAATGAGGCCGCTCGCTCGCTGACGTCGCCACCGCCACCTTCTCCCGTCTTTCTCTCCTTCCTTCTCCTTTCTTCTCCTCCTCCTCCTTCTCCTCCTTCCCGCCTGGAGCCGCTCCTTCGCTCCCTCCCACCCGCAGCCCTCCTCCCGCCTCCCACCGGCTTGGAGCGTGTTAGGACGCTTTCTTCGCCCATCTGAGATATGAAGGACCACTAATTTGGTGTCAAACTCCGGCGCGGGCCTCCCTCATCAATATAAGCGCCGAGGCGAGGCTTTACTGAGGCGGCAGGCGCGTTCTCCCGCTCGGGAACGCGCCTTCCCCTCCCTCCCCTGGGCCCCGGAGGCCTCAGGAAGGGACCCCGAACTCCTCTCCACCCCACGCCTCGGCCGTTCCCTCAGACTCGTTCTCCTCCCGTCTTTTTTTCCTGGAGGGAAAGGGCAAAGAGGCGGGAAGAAGGAGGGGCAGTTAGGCCGTTTACCTGATACTGTACAGGCCAGGGTAGAGGTTGATTGCACCGTTACCCCGAATGAACCCCTCGGTCTCTAATGGGTGGGGGGCAGGGGTGGAATTCAGCAGGTTCTGACAGGAGAACCGGGAGCAGAATTTTTGAGTAGTTTGGAGAACTGGCAAATACCACCTCTGGCTGGCTGGCCCCTGAGTGGGGAGGGGATGGGGATTTTGCAGTATCCTTCCCCCAGGAGTGGGGAGGGGATGGGGATTTTGCAGTATCCTTCCCCCAGGAGTGGGGAGGGGATGGGGATTTTGCAGTATCCTTCCCCCAGGAGTGGGGAGGGGATGGGGATTTTGCAGTATCCTTCCCCCAGGAGTGGGGAGGGGATGGGGATTTTGCAGTATCCTTCCCCCAGGAGTGAGGAGGGGATGGGGATTCTGCAGTATCCTTCCCCCAAGAGTGGGGAGGGGATGGGGATTCTGCAGTATCCTTCCCCCAGGAGTGGGAAGAGAATGGGGATGTTGCAGTATCCTTCCCCCAGGAGTGGGGAGGGGATGGGGATTTTGCAGTATCCTTCCCCCAGGAGTGGGAAGAGAATGGGGATGTTGCAGTATCCTTCCCCCAGGAGTGGGGAGGGGATGGGGATTTTGCAGTATCCTTCCCCCAGGAGTGAGGAGGGGATGGGGATTCTGCAGTATCCTTCCCCCAAGAGTGGGGAGGGGATGGGGATTCTGCAGTATCCTTCCCCCAGGAGTGGGAAGAGAATGGGGATGTTGCAGTATCCTTCCCCCAGGAGTGGGGAGGGGATGGGGATTTTGCAGTATCCTTCCCCCAGGAGTGGGAAGAGAATGGGGATGTTGCAGTATCCTTCCCCCAGGAGTGGGGAGGGGATGGGGATTTTGCAGTATCCTTCCCCCAGGAGTGGGGAGGGGATGGGGATTTTGCAGTATCCTCCCCCCAGGATTGGGGAGGGAATGGAGATTTTGCAGTATCCTTCCCCCAGGAGTGGGAAGAGAATGGGGATTTTGCAGTATCCTTCCCCCCAGGAGTGGGGAGGGGATGGGGATTTTGCAGTATCCTTCCCCCAGGAGTGGGGAGGGGATGGGGATTTTGCAGTATCCTTCCCCCCAGGAATGGGGAGGGGATGGGGATTTTGCAGTATCCTTCCCCCAGGAGTGGGGAGGGGATGGGGATTTTGCAGTATCCTTCCCCCAGGAATGGGGAGGGGATGGGGATTTTGCAGTATCCTTCCCCCAGGAGTGGGGAGGGGATGGGGATTTTGCAGTATCCTTCCCCCCAGGATTGGGGAGGGAATGGAGATTTTGCAGTATCCTTCCCCCAGGAGTGGGAAGAGAATGGGAATTTTGCAGTATCCTTCCCCCAGGAGTGGGGAGGGGATGGGGATTTTGCAGTATCCTTCCCCCAGGAGTGGGGAGGGGATGGGGATTTTGCAGTATCCTTCCCCCGGGAGTGGGGAGGGGATGGGGATTTTGCAGTATCCTTCCCCCAGGAGTGAGGAGGGAATGGGGATTTTGCAGTATCCTTCCCCCAGGAGTGGGGAAGGGATGGGGATTTTGCAGTATCCTTCCCCCCAGGAATGGGGAGGGGATGGGGATTTTGCAGTATCCTCCCCCCAGGATTGGGAAGGGAATGGAGATTTTGCAATATCCTTCCCCCAGGAGTGGGAAGAGAATGGGGATTTTGCAGTATCCTTCCCCTGCCACGGCCACCAAGCTACGCCCATAGAACCAGTAGTAAAAAAAATTGAATTTCAGCCCTGGTAGGGGGTGTTGAGGGCTGCATGCTGGGGACCTGAGAGGAGGAGGAGCAGACTCACCTTGGAGCAGCCTGATCAGTTTTGGCTTTGAGGGTACAACTGTAGGCTTCTCTCCTTCCTGGGAATTTTTGACCTCTTTCACTGAAGATGTGCCTAGGAATATTAGCTTGGCGTTTCCCCCCATGTTTGGCATTACTTTATGTTTCTTCTTGCTGGGATTTGCGGTGAAAGAGGTGAGTCCATTTTTTTGTCTGGGGACTCTCTGCTTGCCTGCCTTTTGCAGTTAATTAATCCAAAAGCATAGTTGACGCAAAGGTGGGGAACAGGAGTGGCCCACTTTTCCCAGGGTTTCATTTCCTCTAAGTTAAAAAGTGATTCCCCCCCCCTTTTTTTTTTAGTTTAACATGTTATGAACCCAGTCTTAACCTGTTGTGTGTTAACCTGCAAGTGTGTTAACCTGTTGTGGCAGTGAATACAACAGACTGCAGTTAAACAAACAATCGGAGGATGCTTACAGTGTCTTTTCTGAAAGGCCTGAAATTCTGCTTGATTGTGGAGAGGTGTGCCAATGTATCAAATTGTGTACAGTTGAAAGCATTTGTTTATTTTTCAAAATCAATACTCCATAACATACTGTAAAGAAGCAATGACATCAAAGATGGCAGAAAAACATTTGCAGTATTTTTCCCCTACTTGCTGTGCTGCCATATTTTTTCAGATTAATGGCTAGTTTTTAATAAAACCATTGAGATTAGACAGCTAATAACTTCCATCCGTTTTCTTAGTTTTGGGAGAAGGGGTGGCAGGAAAGGAGAAGGCCAGGAAAAATAGGGATATTAAATAATCTGGGAATATTCAGAACATCCTCATGAAATTACTATATAGAATAATCAGAATAGGTCCATGTGGATTCAGTGAAATCTCCTAAATCACTGACTTTAAAATTGCAAAAATAATCTTTATTTTATGGGACCAAATTAAGACAATGTTTGACTACGTCTTTTAAATCAATGGGAAATTAATTTTGGCTGGATCAGGTTATCTATCTGTCCCACCTTTCATTTTCCCCTCGTCTCTTGATTTCTTAATCTTAGTTCTCTAGCTGCTGCCTTCCGTGCCTCAGTATTCCCATGAGTTGTTGGTTTTTAATTATTACATTAGTTGAAGTCTGGAGGACCTTACATTGAGGAACATGTATCTGCTTTTGGGTATACTGCACTTCATCATCATCTCAACATTTTTGAAGTCTCTTCAGTATAACCCAGAATTTGTCAATGGGTGATGGAAGCTCTCATTTGAAAGGGAGTCGTGGGGTTAAAAGGATAGGATGAGATGGTGGAAAACCAGCCAAAATCCTAAAATGTATGAAAGAAAGGGTTCGAATGCCCTAAGCCAAGTCATAAACCTGTTGCGCAGATTCAGTCAGTGAAATCGGTTGATCCTTACGCTCAGTCTATGAACTCTGAAAATGGAGCTGAGTAAGCGTAAGCCCAGTTAACCATGGACCAGCCTGACAAGCAAAACACTCCGAGGGACCTTAGCCCTGTCTCAGCCAAAGCTGCCTCACAAGGTTGTTGTGAATAGAAAAGGCCAAGCTGGGTGTCAAAGAAAACAAGAATAAGATGCTTTGAGCTCTTTGCAAGGAGATGCAAAATGGAGAGAGTGGGGGAAATTCTTCAATCTTTATTTTCCCCTTGAAGGTTCAGGCATGATTCTTCTCTCTTCCCTTTTTGGAGCCTTCAGGGGCTGCTGAAGTCACCTGCCTTTACCTTGGTAAGGGAGGGCCTCTTTTTAGCTCTGGGATCCAAGCTACCCCTTGCCCACCCTGACCTGGGCTACATCCCAGGGTGTGCTTTTCACCCCCCCTGCCCCCTTCTTCCTTGCCTGCTTGGCTGCCTGATGCAACCCTTCTTTCCCTCTTTCATTTCAAAAGGACAAAAGTCTTAGTTTGCCCTGGAGTGGCTGCCAGGGGCAATGCTAGCCTCAGCTGCTCCATCAAAGCCAAGGGACTAACAGCACCTGACTGCGCTTAGCTTCCTTTCCCTGCGATGGTCATATCACATCAAGTGGGGCACATGTGATATTACAGCCATAACTTTAAGCATTTTGTTGCTATCTGCAGCTTGGAAGCTTCATGGCCAACTGGGGAGGAGACAGGCAAGTGGGGAGGAGGGGTGGGGAGAGAAAGAGGGAGGAGGAAGGCTATATATAGATATATATAGAGATATACATGCACGCACACTGGCGGGCCTTCGCCCACTGATGTCAGATAATGGCCTATTATTGTTCTCCTTGATATGGCCAGTTTTCGAAGGAAGGAAGGAAGCTCTCTTCCTCTTTTCCTCCTCCTCTTCTCCTCCCGCCCCCAGCTTCCTCCCTCCCTCCCTCCCTCCCTCCCTCCATTTGAATTTCCAGATAACAGGCTTTGACTTCTGGCTGCACGTTTATGGGTCTTTTCATGTTATCAACTTAGCTCATAGCGTGGAACTAAAGAACACAGACTGCAAGTGACAGGCCGGCCAGTCAGCAAGGCAGGGCTGTCAGTATCTCTCATCCACTAATGATTTCCCTTTAGTCTATTTTCTGTCTCATTGGCCGTTTCCTTCAAAAACAAAATTGCTCATTTAAATTCTCCTGCCTGGGGCATTTTGGTCTTCAAATATTGTTGGAAAGTGAAAGGATTAGGCAAAATATGCTTTTTTAAAATGTTAATATATTTTCTGGTTCACTTTCTCCTCTGAGGCCAATTAGGAAATTTCTGCTGGCTGCATTAATGTCAAACTGACAACCTCGGCTATAATTACACCGCGCTTGAAACCTAACTTTCACTTGTGGGGGAGAGATGGCTGCGTCTGGCAGTGACATTGAATTCACTCTGCCAGCTTTTGATCATTTAATCATTGCTCGCTTTCTTTTCCTCTTTGCTAGCTTATTATTTCACCTTTTATTCGGGCGCTTGCAAAATGCAGTGTTGTCTTTCATGATTCACAGTTGCATTTTGCAAGGCTCATTAGTGCCATTGTTTCTTCAATTTGCTGTGCATGGGAACGGATGGTTCCTTCAAGAGCAGCAACCAGATGGAAGTTGTTTACCTACTCCATTTGCCACATACCATTGTACTTATTTGACTTTAAAAATACAGCCAGGCTTTGCACAGCGATGTGCGTGCTCTTGCTCACCTTTTCTTTCCCCCCCCATTTTTCTTTTTGCAGGAGGACAGGAGATGTAGAAGTAAAAGAAGACAACAAAAACACAACTTTGTAGCTTTTGTCTTGCCCAGTGTGTGTCTGTCTGGGGTGCCCTGTTGGATCCTAAAGGCTCTCTTGGCTGTGTTTACATCCAAATATAGCTGGGCTGTTGTTATTAGGTGCTGCCATGGTGGTCTCTTCCTCCTCCTCCTCCCTACATGGCTTTCTACAATTGTGTTGGTTAGCATGTACTTGGCATGTTCAGACATCCCCCTCCATCCATTTTTCTAGAATACGGGAGGTAGAGAAATCCAGATTCATCCTCAGATTAAAAGCGAGAAGGTGGTAGCAGAAATCCGGAGGATTGGTTCCAACTGGGGACTTTATCTTGGCGCAGAGGCTTGGCCTTGTCAGCTAAAGGAAGTGCCTACCCAATTCAGAACCATCTCCTTGCACCCACTAATTGATTAGGATCACCATCATCCCATTTATCTCAGAGATGCTTGGGCACATTGGGTATCTATCCAAAATTAGGAGCCCGGCTTTGCTCCAGGCATAGAAATAGCAAGATCCTTTTCACAAGGAAGATTGATCCCTGACTAAATAGAAGTACTTTGATGTTTTGACACCTTGGTAATCCTGCTTGAAAACCAGTTTCAATCTAACTGAAAAGGGGCCCTGTGCCCTGGACTGGCTTAATATGGCTATAGCTGAATCTCACTGAATTGCACCATCAGGAGTGGTGATCCAGTTGAAGACAACTGGCTGAAAGAGCCGCTCTGCTATAGAAATGAATGTTCTTCTCATCAAGAAAAGTCTAGACCTCTGCTTATTCAAAGGATATGAGGTTGATCAAGGCTTAGGGGTTTATTTGTATTTATTTATTCATTAGATTTATATTCCACCTTTCTACTCCTATGAATACCAAAGGAGACTAACAATAATTCTTACTTTAATACTCATTTGGATAACCTTTTCCAACTTAATCCCTTTTTTGTAATTTGAACAAGACTCATTAGCATTCTAATGTACGGATGTGAAGATATGGTCCATAACATCTGGAAGTTGCAAATTTGGGGAGCATGATTGCCCTGAAGCCCTGGATTGGTAATTATGATGAATGAGCCAGACCCTCACTCCTCCTTCCCTGGATTGGGACCATGGCTAGGGCATGGATTTCACCCACATCATTAGTGTAAAAATTATTTTCTTCCTTTTGATCCTATAGGAGAAAAGGAATGGCAATTTTCCCAAAGAGGGTCAGATTCTTCCCTATCCAAACTCAACTATGAACAATGAGAAGGACTGAATGGATGGGAAGAGTAAATATTAACTTTTGGCCAGTAAAATAGCTGGAAGAGCAAAGGAAACATTTCATTCATAAGCTAAATCTAGAACCTGGATTCTTCATCACCTGAAATAAATAAAATATCAACCATTATTGATGGTGGAAGAAAAATGGCATGGAAGAAACCTTCCCCAAGCAATCATTATCAGTCCATGTTCGAGAAAAAACACTGGTACTTATGGTGGGTGGGGAGATTTCAATCCCTAAAATTGGATGTGGGCACTTTCTTTGTTGCTGTCCCTGCTGACTGAATGACAAGGAAGCTTGAATGTTTTAGCCATTTGGGGCCAGATGGACCATTCTAGATGTATCAAAGTGAAAACCAGACAGTAAATTACATAGGAGAAGTCAATGTTCTTCAAACAGGTGGTATCACTTGTTATTTATTTCAAAGCCCTTACCTGTGGAAACTACAAACACCAAGATGAGCTCCTCAACCATTGGTTGGTGTGCTTCTCTGGTGAAAACACTACCTTTGATGCTTTCTAAAAGTAGCCCCTCACTACCCCAGACCAACAGACCCCCCAAAATGATATCAGGAAGCTTCTCCTTTCAAGAAGCCTCTTTTGTTGGAGAATATAGAACTTTTAACTTAATCTGTTCATGATAGCAGAGTAAGAACAGTCTTTTGTTTTATGGTAAAGATTTGCTTGAGTTGTGTTGAACCCTTTAAAATAGACACAGACACCTGATGATAATTAAAGCACACATTCAATATTTTAAAGGGGCCAAGGCCATAAGGTAGGTAAAGCACATGTAGGAAAAGATATGTTTAGGAGAATGTGGGGTACAGTATTAGATTTTTATATGGGATGTGCCTGTTTTAGGTTTTAATCTATCGTTTTTGTCCATTTCCACTTCTTATAATAACAGGAAAGTCTGTCATAGCTTTCAGCATTCATTGTCAGAAGGAACTCCAAAAGTCAGACTGCCAATTTCTGGTTTAAAAGAAGCACTCGAAATTTTTCTCTTTTATCAATGGTAGGAGTAATAAGCAGGTATAAGCCACTTTTGAGTATTGTCTGATTATTTTCCAAATGGGCTGTCATTCAGAGGATCAGGATGCCAAAAATGTAATTCCAAAATTAAATCCTAGTTAAAAGAAATCCCACTGAAAATTATGGCAGAGATACCTGCCTGAGAATTAGAGGTCTCCTTAGGAGTTATTGTAAGCCAATGTCAGCATTTCTTTCTTTGTTTTAATAGAGCTTATCAAATACAACTTGTTTCAAGCCCACCTCTCCTGGTTGATTGGGTTTTTCAATAGTTGTCTTCTTGTAAATCTTTTTCAGTCCAAAGCCACCAGATGTGTTGGACTTAAATTCCATTTCTCCAGTCATGGAAAAGCCCAGCTTGGAGAAGGCTGAGTTAACCATCCTCCCTTCCTTAGAAGACACATAGCTTGTTTGTTTATATTGTACTTATGTATATAATTTTATAAGCTGCCCATCTTATACAAGCGACTCGATTAAAAACAAACCTCACAAGCATCACATCCCTGGTGGCTGAATCAACTATTAAACAGCTGTAGTAGCTAAGATCATCTCCACTACAGTCAAATGCTGTTTCTTACTAGCTCTGGTTTTTTGAAGACTCCCCTAACTTGTTTTTTCCCTAGAGGCCAAAAGAAGGATGCAGCATTTAGGATGTAAGAGATGGGTTAGAAGGAAACATCTGTGGTTGCTACTGTTCCTTTCCTTCAATAATGGATGCTTCAGGTCAGAGAGGGAACTCTGGTCCCAAAGACAAGGTCACACTGTTTCCTCCTAATAAGAACCTGTGCAAGTCATCCATCTTAGTTTAGAATTTCTGTGTCGCAAATCCTGGAAGTTAATGACTATTCCAGGGTTGTAGGCTAGACTGGAAGAACTACTAGACCTTTCCCCGAAGAAGCAAATGACTTTGGTGCTGTCATCCAGATATCTAAGTGGGCCTGTCCAAGAAGTTATCAAAAGTCAAGTGTGTCTGGAAGGAAACTATTTTTCCGGTAAATGCTTGATGGAATCAGTGATACTTTACTGAACTGTCGTTTTTTTTTTTAAGTGAAACAGAAGAAAAGGATGATGAGCAAAGAGGAAAATGGAAGCTGCTTCCATTGAATCCAACTTTTCACCCAACCATCTACAGAAGGTGCTAGAGATGGAGCCCAGACTGCCGTTGAAATATGCTCTCTGTCTTTGAAGCTTACTTTTTGGATAGATTTGTGATGCACAATAGGATTGTTGTGCACAATGCTCCTGAGAACCTTCACTCTGAGAAATTGGCTCTTCAGAAATGAGGCTTCTTGATGTTCTGGACACCAAGTGATTTTAGAAAAGAGGGTCCATATAGGCCTGAGCCCATTAAAAGGCTGCTATTGAATGAACAGTGATCTAGTTGACCCAGAATCTATTTTACAGCCCTGTACTGAATCAACCCACCAGGTTTCTGGGATATTTTTTTTTAATTCCCCAACTTCCATCTCTGTCTCATACTTAAGCCAGAGTTCATCCAAATCACATCCAGCCCAAGATTCCTGCAAGAAGGGAAGAATCTTCTCTCTGTCGGTCTAAAGGCAGAAGTTCTTAGGGGTTGTCCTGAGCCCAGGGTGAAAACTGAGGGATAAGTCTTCTGAACAAAAGCAGGAGGCGGGGAACAAACGGCTCCCGTTTCTCAAGGTTCTGGAAAAGAAAGACTCTTCCCATGAGTGAAAGTGTTTGAACGTTCCACGCTCCCTCGCCCCACACCTACCCACCTCCCGCTGAGAAAGGAGAAAGCTGGAGAAAGTGAGGAGGGAAACCTCCTTCCTAAGGCTGCAGTCGCGATCCTTCCTTCCTTCCTTCCTTCCTTCCTTCCTTCCTTCCTTCCTTCCTTCCTTCCTTCCTTCCTTCCTTCCTTCCTTCCTTCCTTCCTTCCTTCCTTCCTTCCTTCCTTCCTTCCTTCCTTCCTTCCTTCTCCAGCAAATGATATTTACTTAACTATAGCTGACAGCGCTTAAGAAGGCGGCTCCCGTTCGCTGTAGGACCGGATCTCTTCTCCTTTCGCCTGTCAGTTTCGAAGGCAATCGTTGTAATAACCGCGGGATCACTTGAAATGTGGTTAAAGCTACGGTGGACAAAATCAATCTGCCATGTGCTGGCTCGGGAGGAAATCACTTGCAGAATTTGACAATACCCTTCAGCAATCCTTAATCGCGTCTCCAGTTTTTCTTTGCCCATTTCCCGTTCTTTTTCCCCCTCTTTCCTTTTCTTCGTCCTCTCATCCTCCCCCCCCCGCCCCCCGCACACGCGTCCTTCTTTCCTTCGATATA
The DNA here is from genome assembly GCA_039707465.1 of Rhabdophis nuchalis. Classification (NCBI taxonomy): domain Eukaryota; kingdom Metazoa; phylum Chordata; class Lepidosauria; order Squamata; family Natricidae; genus Rhabdophis; species Rhabdophis nuchalis. Next base: position 90,832,699 of record CM077644.1, on the reverse strand, counting down.
AATATATACATATACATTTTTTTTGTCTGGTTATCTTTTCGCTTGGACTTCAGGTAATCTGAAATGGCATTGACCCTTCTCATCCTCCCGATTACCTTTCTGAAGCATGAACTTGGGATAAAATCACACATCAGAAAATTCACTCTAATTATTTTGCAATGCCATCAGCACAAATCAATCAAGCCGGAGAAGCCAGTAGTGGAATCTTCCTCCCAGCCACGAAGGCGGCCAGCAGCGGCCCGCCTGACTGACAGTTTTGGTAATTAAGTGATTGTACAGACCTCTCCAACTGTTCTAACAACCTTGTCAGGGCCTGTCTGCGGACGGAACAAGCTGAAATCAATGTGCTTTCTGCTCTCTGAGCATTTCTGATCATGTACTCTGGACTTGCAATTGGGAACAGAGAGGAGCAAGATTAAATACAAAAATCTGATTTTTCATTTAAAAAACCCCCCACAAAAACCCTACACCCCACCGAAGGAGTACAAAGACTTCAGTTTAATTGGGTGAAGAAAAGTAGGAGGAAAAGTTAACTTTGGCAGGGGGGATGTTGTAGGAAAAGAAAGGGCCAAGAAAGGTAAAAGCGATTTTCTATGCTGAGAATCCATCCCTGCTTTAAAAAAAAAAAAAGTTAAGCATCTGTCCAGGCTTATTCGGAAGTCCCAATCTGTTCTCCTGGCCTTTTCCTCTGGAAATGTGCCCGGGGCTGGGCGTTAGACCCGGCACAAACTTTATTTTGAGGGAGGGTTAGAGATAAACGGGTGGATTTGTGAGTAAAAAGCCACCCATCAGTCTCAGGTTGGGATCCGTGGCCGGACAAAGCCTGGCTTGTAAATTCCGTCTCACCCTCCCAGCCCTGCGGAACCCCGGAGGACGTTCATCCTCCTCCTCCTCCTCCTCCTCTCCCAGTTCCTCCTCCCTCGCCGCCACCGCCGCCTTCCCCCCCTTCCCTCGTTTGTTTCCACTCATGGAAACATTTCTGTATCTCTTCTCGAAAAGGCGGCGGTGACTCGGCGGACCCGTCTCTTTTCGCCGGCCGGATTATCGGAAAGAAGCTGTTGGCAGAGTGTAAATGTCAAGCAGCCGCTTTTAATAAAAGGGATGCGCGCTCCGAGTTACATCTCAGGGCAGCCAAAGCGCCTTCTCCCGCGCATCCCCTCCCTCCCTCTCCCTCGCTCCCCCGCTCCCCTCCCGCTCCGCAGGCCCCGCCTGACCTCCTTTCCGTGGGCTGCAGTTCCTGGGTCCTCTTCCCTGCGCTCCCCCTTCAAATCCCACCCGAATTTCGCCCCGGGGAAAAGAGAAAAGAAAGGAGACCAAGAAGACGCGCCCACCACCTGCCTGCCGCTTGGGCAAACGGACCCCTTCTTCCCCTCGGGCTTCCTCCCCCCCTCCCGGCCAGGTGGCGGCCTGGCAACCCGGAGGGGCGGGCAGCCGGGAGGCAGATTTCGGGGTCCTTTCAGTGCACCCCGTTGCCGTCAGTTCAGAAGAGAGGCTGGGAACTGTCCGAATGTGGCATAGCCTGACCAGGGTTCGTAAAAGCGCCCCATGCAGCCAACTCGATCCGAACATGGGACAATTGGGGGGGGGGGGGGGAAATCCCTGGCGTTTTAACCACACATTAGATTTATTATGTGGGTGCCTGTTGAGAGGGACTTCCTCGGGTGGCTCTGTTCCTTATTTACCGCTCCTAAAAAGTGGCAGGCCTGGCTTAGGCCTCCTCTAGAGACTCGCCTCCATCGTCTCAAGTCTCTCTGTTAAAATCGCCCTTTGGGTGGACGCGTTGAAAGCCAGGCTACCGAAAGCGCGTCGCTTCTATTCCAAACGACCAACTGCTTCAAAAGTACGGGTTGGTGTCGTTCGGGGGGGCGCGGGGCTCCTGGTCGCTGGCTGCTGCAGCCGCGGCGAAACTGGTGAACTGGCCGAGCTTGGTGAGTCCTTGGGGTTGCATGGTCCACCCCAGCGCCCTCTCATCTGCTGTGGATGCGAACGCCGGTTGAGAAACGCCGGTGGCGCTGACCGCAGGGGAGCCGAGACGGTCCCGGAGATTATAAACCACCGATGGGGCGGGGAAGTCAGCCTGGATTTTAGGATTTTAAAAGCGCTGCTTCCTCAGAGGAAACTGTCACTCCTCATTATTGCCAAGGCCCTTCTCTTAGTGGTGCAATATTGTTAGTATCGCCAGAAATGTTGTCGGAGGTAGGAAAGTGGCAGAAGTCATCGCTTTCTTAGCAGATTTAATGTGCTTGAATCTTGCTTGTCCTTTACTTTCATCTCTCAGATACTTGAGCCTCTCCCAAACCCTTTGGCTTCCTTGAGTCTCTTCCAAAATTTCGGTGCCTTCATATTGAGGGGTTCACTGGGTCTCCCCCAAACAAGGTTAGCGGAGGCCATCGTTTCCCAACCAACCTCCACTCATGACCCACATCTCGCTACTGACCTTGTAGGGTAGACTCAGAAAACCCTAAGTTGAGCAAGGAATGAGTTTCTCCCTTGTCCCTTTGCCATGGCACCACAACAAAACATCTTTGCAATGCCTCCTGTCTCCAACGCTGATGCCTGAAACAGGAAAGCCAGTTGCTAATTGTTGCTCTCAGTGAAGACCTAGAACGAAGGAATTTCCAGACACTTATAACACTTAATCAGTGGAACAACTTGCCTCCAAAAGTTGTGGGTGCTCCATCACTGGATATTTTTAAGAATAGATTGGACAACCATATGTCTGAATTAGTACAGGATTCCCTGCTTGAGCAGGAGGTTGAACTAGAAGGCCCCCAAAGTTCCTTCCAACTATATTTTTCGTTGAGACCCTTCTCATAATATGAACTGGAGAAACAACCCAAGCCAGATGATGTCAACTAACAGTACATGGGAAGAACTAGAGACCCCATATATACTCAGTAGGGGCCTACTTCTGAGTGAAGGTAGGGAACAAGTATGGATAGGAAATGCAACTACAGGCAATAACACTCTTCTCCCACCCACCCCACCCATCCCATTTTAATGCATCAAACTTCAACTCACTTTATCTCTATTTGATGGAGATAATGTGAGCACTGGTTTTGCCTTTCTGGGATTTAGGGAAGACCCTTCTCCAAAGATTGGACAGCTCTGAAAAATGTTCATAGCCCAGCCCTAAGCTCAATCATTGGGTGATAGAAAGAAGACTGGACTGGTGCCAGGATGAAGGGACTGCCCCTCACCATGGATGTCCATGCAATTAATGATTCTTGGTGACTAGATTCCCTGATTCCACTGCCTTTCTGCTTGACGAGTCCCAAAGATCTGTGCTGGGTGGATACTCTTCGCTATTGATGGCAAAGCTCTGCTGGAGTCCTAGTTTCCCCTGGGATGCTTTGTCCTTCACTGGGGATCAATGGCCATTCTTTGTCTCCCCATTCTCTTTGTTGGCCTCTGAGTTGGCAGTAAGGCTTGGCAAGGACCCTCCAGGTTGGCTCAGTTCCCACGTTCTGCAGGCCTGTTTTTTTTCCTTTGGCTGGGGGTGGGCAGTGGGGGCAGTGGGAGAGGAGGACCAGCGATTCCCTCCACCTCAGTGTCTCGTTGACCTCGGTCAACACCAATCGGGCAAGAATCGATTGGCTCAACCTCAGTCCCTCATCCCTTCATCGACCCTGACAGTTCGATAGCATGATGCTCCAACTGGTAGCATTCAATTTGTTCCAGTTACTATTCCCGGCTTAATAAAGTGATTGATTAGCGCTGAAAGTGCAGTTTTAATTAGCTTTTTGTTAATTAACGTTGGGCTAAGATCTCTCTCTCTCTCTCTCCCTCCCTCCCTCCCTCCCTCCCTCCTCTCTCTCTCTCTCTCTCTCTCTCTCTGCTTTTCCCTCTTCCTCCAGCTTCCTGCCGCCTTCTCTGTTTATCCAGGCAGACATCGAACAGGAAAAGGAGTGATAACTGAGAGAAGACTTTATGACCAGCAAATCGGTTGAGTGTTCCGGGATGAAGAGAGCATCCCCTCGTCTTCCTTGGCAGGCAAGCCAAGTTAGGCAGGCTTGGATGGAAGAGGAGCTCCCACTAGGCAAAATAAGCAGACGCTCTGGACAGCTCTCTGTATTCCCCAAGTCAAGGCGTAAATGAATATCCATGGACATTTATTATCTCTTGAAGATCGGGAAGGGCTGGCTTCCTTCTGGCCCGGCTTCCTTCTGTCCTTAGCAGCCTAAACAAAATCTAGCAAATGTCCTGACAGGCGATGGGCTCTCCTGGATGAATGCAGGGTCCCTTCAATGTTCACAGGATCAGCCTTTATGTGCCCGAGGGAAAAGGCTTCCTGGAGAAAAGTTGGGGAAAGGACAAATAAAGCAGGGAGCCTGGAAAGGGGCAACCCCATAGGTTGCTCGTCTAATATGCAGGAAACTATGCACAGATAGGACCACAGATTTCCTGTGCCCCGGGAAATCCTGCACGGTGCTAAATTAGGATACTGTCGGTCTTTTACCTAAGGCTGGTGAGGAAGCCCAGAGGACCCTAAACGAGGAGAGATTATTTTCTTTCCACTCTTAAATCTACTAGACAGAAAAAAGAAAAGTTCTGACTGTTGGGTTTTGCTGGCATTTAAGTACTGAATCTAAGAATTTTCCTCGTAAAAAAGGTGATCTATCCACGAGCAACCTTCAGAGAGGAAAAACTTGGGAAGGTTTATAATTGTTTGAACAGTTCCTAAAAGAAAAGAAAGCACGCCCCCCCCCCCCTTCTAACCCACAGCTTGTAGAAATGTTTGGGTTAGAAAGTTTTGGCTGTAAAATCAGAGAACTGGAATTATCAAAGAGCTCATTTAACTAACGTCCGCATTGTTTTTCCCTACTTGGTATCCTCTAAATCTGCTAGGCTATAATTTCCATAATTAATCCATTTATATGGAAGATGTTGGGTTAGGGCAGTGCTTCTCAATTATTTTCTGTCATGCCCCCCCTAGGAAGAAGAAAACATTTCGGGCCCCCCGCGTGACTGTAAATAGTATCATTTGTCTATAAAATTGTTATAAGTACATCTCTGCATAACATTGTATCCTTATTAATGTATAAGAGAATAAAAAAAGAAAGAAATGTGGATCAATTTACAACAAAGAATAGCTTTATTAACTGTAGCAGAAAAGATTTAAAGTGCATTAGAAATTTAAAAAAATTAAATCCTTTGCCGAGGTCAAACGCGCCCCCCTTTACGGAGCCTCGCGCCCCCCCTGGGGGGCCCGCCCCACTATTTGAGAAGCACTGGGTTAGGGAAAGGCAATTTACACAAGCTGGAACACATTGTGTCACAGTGAGCAGGGGTTGCTCTGTGTGGCTGAAATCCAAAAGTCATCCCTCCAACCTCATCTCACTAATTACCGGTAACATATATTAATTTATTTCCAATCAATTAATAGGAGTTAATCAACTGACTCATTCCTGGTCCTGTGTGTGATGGATCTCCATCAAGACCCTCAATGTTTTCCAACCAAGATCTTTCTAACTCTCTAAGTCCTCATAAGAATGGACAATCCCAAACTACTTCCAAAAATTCTGCCAAGAAATCCTGGAGCCCACCTGATTTGAAACACACACACACACACACACACCTTGGGAACAGATGAATTAAAAGTAATTGAATGGGTATTTTACATTAAAGCAATGATGAGAACAACATTCATTTAAGTGTCACATGGAACAAAATCTGCAATGAAATCAGAATCTTTCAAAGGAATTTATATTAGGTTGCATCCTACCCAGTTCTTGGTCTTTTTTGTTTTTAACCACCATTAATGATAAAAAGCCACATCAAAAAAGTTTGTGCTTAATAGCAAATAAGTTCACACCGGCAGGGTTTGTGAAGTATTATTAATCAACAACTTAGTTAACATGAATATTGGACAATTTGTCCTATAGAATGTAGTCAAAAACATTCTAACGGCGGATATGGGACTCAGTGCCAGGCAAAAACTTTTTGCTGTCGAAAAAGGAACAAAAGAATAAATAATTTTGATTCTGCCTATTGTCTTGGATGTCCAGAAGATCTTGAGAACATGATGATATTTTGTGATTTTTTTTTGAGCCGGTTTAATAGATCAGGATTTTAAAATATGCATTGAAAAATTTGCTTCCTATTTACATTTTCTTGAAACCCACAAAGATTGTGAAATGCTGATTTAAAAGCAGACGCTTTTGTTTCTTTGCCAGACATATTTAACTACTGGGGGTGAGGGGGAGGGTGTAAAAGTACCTCTTCGTAATCACATCAAGAGCTTTCTGAAGACAATAGAGGCCTCTTTTGTCGCCGCCTTGTGGCAAAATGTGTAATTGCGGTTCTCCAGAAGCATTTTCAAAACTTTTATTTTAAAAAGAGGAGATGCAGCAGCCCCATAGTATTACCGAACGTGCCTGGAGCTCTCGTTACAAACACTTTCCTTTCCAACACTTTTTCCGTGGCATTATAAGATTTAAATAATTTTTTTGAAAACATTACTTTAGAAAAAATAATGTCTGTTAAGAGGATTGATAGAGTTGGATACAGATTGGTTTCTATTTTTCTTGGGATATAGGACTCGGTTTGACATAGGGAGCATAGTAATGGTATGGTAATTCACGATGGAATGGAATGCATTGTGCAAATTTGAAAGTAAAAAGGAAAGCATTTCCTGTTACGAGTGTATTTTGAAAAAAAACAAAAGAAAAAACCCTTAGATGATCACAACGTGATTAAATAGAGGAAGCAACTTTATTTGCTCCAACATAATTCTCTCTTCCTGAGCATGTTTAAACTGCAATCTTGTGCACAATTGCCTGAGAGAGAATTTAATGGATGTTAGTTCTGAATCAGCCTACCTGGCACAAATGACCAGGGATGGAATTAGACCATTGATCATATTTTTCTCTACAGTAACGAGAGAACTGGGTTAATCCAAATTTGGGAGGGAAGAGTGAATAGCGGTGGTTCTCCTTTAGCTACAAGCGCTGGAGACGGAGCTCCAGATTTGGATATAGATAGCAAAACTTCCTTGGCTGCCTGTGGTGGCCAGTAATTACCTTAAAAGGGGGAAAACAAAGAAACAAATAAATGAACAAACCACACAGTGAATCCACAAGATTATATTCACAATAACCCCAGGCACAAGCAAAATGATGAGCTCTTAAAGCCGCCTGCATCCAAAAACGTACGTAAATCCCTGGTTTATTCAATCTTAATATTTTTCACTCCCCCTCCTTCTACTTTCTCCTATCGGGAGGTAAATGAATGTGAAAAGCACACAAATGCCACGTAAGGTTTTGTGATAAATAAAGATTTTGGATAGCAGTTCCCAAAATGTCCACCAAACCCCATATCCGGTTGAAACAATGTCCACGTCTTCTCTTAAATAAGCCATATCCACTCACTGAGCTCCGAATTAATACCGCCCGCGTTGCATTCAGAGACAAATACGAAACAAAACCCCTGTTTCAAATCTGTCCCGCGTTGCCATCAAGGGGTGGTAAAATTTGACCTGACTACAAGCAAACCCAATTGCTCCTCAGAAGACCAGAGATCCCAAATGTTGGCATCTCTTCTGGAGGAAGTGCCATCTTCTGAAGGAGCTTGTTTTGAACTTTTCAGTTGCAAACTTTCCCTTTGAAGCATTTTAAAAGTCCTCCCCAATAAAACGTCCATCTCCATAAATATTTCAGCAGGGATAAAGTGGGCAGCTTTTAAAGATGCTTATTTCTCCAATTCCCTCTATTCATTTTGCGGACGTTCCCCCCGTCCTGAAGGAGGTATTTTATATGTCAACATTTCTAATATCTTCAGAGTCTGAAAGGCAAATCGCCTGTGAATCTTTTAGAGCAGACTTTTAAAATAAACGCACAGAGAAATAGGTGGCAGATCAATCTCTGCTTTGCTCAATTGAATTGCATTCCTTTTTTGCCCATTCCTTTCTTTGTTTTCCAAAAAGAAAACGTTTATACCCAGGCAATGACTACTTCAAAGAATTCAGTTCTGAAGGGATAACACTGAACGGTTTTAAATGCATTTCAGTTTGGACCAACGGGGAAAGATAGATACTGTATAGTCTACGTTGGAAATACAGAACATCGTTATCTATCCCTTCCTTGGAAAAAAAACCCATTTTCGGAGGGAAATCGATCCACAATAGCAAGTCCGTTGGCATATATCGTTCAGGGTTGAAAAGGGGAAAGGGTAAAAGGATTCACGCTGTTCTAGCCAAATTGCAATTCTCTGCACCTCTCCCTTTCCCAATAACTTCCGCCCTCCGTCTTTTTAAATTCATTTTAAAGGGTAAAGTTCTGGGTTTTACCACTTGCTTGTTCTTGGCAAAATACCACTAAAGAGGGGCAACAATGCCGAACTTCCCGGCGGCTTCCCGCCGCAGCCAACAATTCACACACTATCATGCCAAGCCTCTCGGAGAAGCTTGGGAGAGTCGTCGCTGGGGGAGAACACCGGGCGCAAGCTATGGAGGCGCCGACCTAAGGCGCGGTGGGGGCTCAACCAGCAGCTAGAAGTCGTCCGAAGTCGCTGCTTTTTTGCCTTGGCACCCGGCTGTTGGCAAAACCTCCCCAGACCTCTGTGTCCAAGGAGGGGGAGAAAACCTTAGGCAGGTATTTGCTTCTTTCCCAGGCTGGCTCGTCTTTTTTCCTTTTCTCTGGACTTCCCTTCTTCCAACACACAGGCATGCGCCGCCAACCCAAGGAATGTCAGGGCAATATTTTCAACCGACCGGTGTCCCTTGAAACTTCATCGATTCCCCCTCCCCGAAATCTGCTTCTCCCAAATCTTTACCTACCTACCTACCTGCCTGCCTGCCTGCCTGCCTGCCTGCCTGCCTGCCTGCCTGCAGAAACTTCCGAGCTCATTTTTTTAACTTGCAAAAACGCAGCTGCAAAACTCTACCTCCGTCCAACTCCTTTAAATTGTATTATCTTTTTTTTCTTTTAAATGAACATATGCGTTCTCTCCCCCACGACCGCTGTCTATTGAGGTTCAATTCGCCCTTGCGCATCGAATTTTAGATGGATACATTTCGTTCGGTTCTTTCTGGAACCCAAAGGTTTAAACGTTGCTGTGGGCAAGGGAAGAAAAGAACCAGAGACTGGAGGGGAGAAGGCAGGCGGTGAGAACCTGGAAGGGGTACAAGCGCTTTCCTTGCAGGGAACCTTCGCTTTTCCCTTCGATTCCTCGGTGCCTTTAAAAAAGAGAGAGAGAGAGAGAGAGAGAGGCGTAATTCGGAGTAAAAGACAACTCGCCGAACTTTGAATCATTCATTAGCACCTTATAATTGCTCTGCTAATTAGGTTGACGCTACTTAATCAGGAGGAGCAATACGGCGTCTTGTCACTGGCACTTCCCATTACCCTGACATTCAACAAGGGACAAGTTCGAACCGCCGCGGCTCCATCCTGGAGACAGATTGAACACCCATCCGCCCAGCCACCGCCGGGCTTTCTCCCGAAGTCTGCGGCGTGCCGGCCCGAACTTGGGTCGGTTGCAGATAAAGAGGCGCTGGAAATAGCAGCCAGGCAAAGAAAGGCATGCCAAGAACGAGAGGGGAAGGAGGTGTGTGCGTGTGCTGGGGGTGGATGGATGGGTGGTTAAAGCCACTCTCTGGATGAAGACCCAGAGCCGGTGGCTACAGCTAAGCCACAGACGAAAGTCTACAGTCTTCTCCAAGTAAACAGGCGGGCCGGTTCCTGACCGAGATTTTTCCCCCTTCTCCAGGAGCCGCTTCCCTTTCTACTCCCCCGTCCCTTTTAGGAAAGAGAGCAAGGCGTTTTTCCAGTTGGCGCTGTTAGGGACATTTTGCCCGGCCCCGTTCTTATTTCCCTAGTTCTTCAATGAAGTTGGATCGCTTCTCCTGCCTAGGACTGTGGGGACAAACGTTTCTGATCTTCCAGAGGACATAATGGGAGAAAGCCCTGAATAACTCTGCATTTTAGCTTACATCCCATCCTGTAATAAGTAATATACTTATTATAAGTAATAAGTATATTACTTTTGTAGCGATTTCGTATACACAAGACTTCGCAACTCGAAATATCGCATACTCTTTCTTAAACGCAAATATTATCTTAAATCTTTTTCTTTCTTTCTTTCTCTTTCTTTCTTTCTTTCTTTCCTTCCTTCCTTCCTTCTTTCTCTATCTCTTCCTCTTTCTTTCTTTCTCTTTCTTTCCTTTTCTTTCCTTCCTTCTCTTTCCTTCTTTCTTTCTTTCTTTCTTTCTTTCTTTCTTTCTTTCTTTCTTTCTTTCCCTCTCTTTCTTTCTCCCCTACCTTGATTTTGCTACCAAACTGATGGCTATTGGCACGCCAGAGATAATAATAACGACAACCACCCATTTATATTAGGATAGAACAATGGGGAGCGAAGAGAGGGAAGAATCCTAAAGGTTCTAAAAAAGAACAGTCCCAGTCCCAAACCAGACAAGGCCCCCGTTCTCCCTCTTCCCTTCCCTTCCCCCCTCCCTTCGCCTTCTCTCGTCTTCCTTCCTTCCTTCTCATTGGCTGCCAACCGCCGAGCGTCAAGTTCGGCCGCCCAGCCCACCAATAAGAGACCGTTACTCGACGGCGGCCTTAAATAAAACAAACAAATAAATAAATAAGGAATATTTTTAAAATGGGGGGAAAATCCCGAGCCTTAAAAGAGGTTTGATAAAGAGCGGCGAGCAGGCGAGTGGCGAAGGGCCGTGACGTCACGGGAGGAATCGCAGGAGCCCGAGAAGAGCCGCTCGCCCTAGTCGAGAACCGGGCAGCGGCCGAGCCTTCTTCACCTCCTCCTCCTCCTCCTCGCGTTGCTCCGCCACGCCTCAACTTTCCAAGAAAGTTCCATAACTCCTGGGCGCCGGCGAGAGCAGGGAGAGCGCCCCGGAGCCAGGCGATCGGGCGCGGCGGCGTTAAGCAGCGGGGCCGGGTTGTCCTTGGTCGGCCGAGCGAAGCCTCTCAGCCGGAGAGCCCCAGCAGCCTCTTCCCGCCGCTTCCCAGGTCGGCGGCTCGTCCAGGCGATGCCGGCTGTTCTGCCCGAGCGGCGCGGGGAGTCCTGAACAATAAACGGAGCACGTGTGGCCGGCGGAAAGAGAGCCAGCGAGCGAGCGAGCGGCTCTTCGGGGCGGGGGCCAAGCGTGTGGCGCGGCGGATCTGGCGTCTTCCTCCCGAGTCGGTTCCCGGCTGCCCTCCTCCTCTTCCTCCTCCTCCTCCTCCTGGTTGGCTTCGGCGGCTTTCTTCTGCTGGCTCTTCCACCCCCCCCCCCCTTCCCTCCCCGTGCTTGCGCCTGGTGTGCCTGTGCGCGTCTCGTCGCCGTTCGTCTCGTTCTCTCTCCCTCCCTCCCTCCCTCTCTCTCCTTCCCTCCCTCCTTCCTTCCTTCCTTCCTTCCCTCCCACCCTCCCCATTTAAATTTTGATCGAAGAGATTCGCTTCGTCCATAATTGATCCGATTTGGTTGGTGGTTCGCCTTTTAATCGTCGATCGATCGCCTTCGTGCCAGCCACCCCCTTCCCTTCCTCCCCCCCCCTCCTCCCCGCCACCCAAAAAAAAACAACAACCCCAGTCCGCGCAAGAGAACAGGCGTCGGGAAGGGCAAGGGCATGAAGGCGCTTCTTTGAACGGCCACCATGGAAGGATCGAGCACTTCCAGTTTTGGAATAGACACGATTTTGTCTAATCCCAGGTCCGGCAGCCCGGCGATGATGAACGGGGACTTTCGGACGGGCCACGGCGAGGCCAGGGCGGCGGATTTCCTCAACCGGGCCACTCCGTCCCCTTGTTCGGAAATAGACACGGTGGGCACGACGCCCTCCTCGCCCATCTCGGTCACCGCGGAGCCCCCCGAGCAACACTTGGCGCAAGAGGGCCTGTCGCCTCCGCATCACCACCTTCACCACGGCCAACATCCAGAGCAGCAACAGCCAAAAAGTTTGCAGCCGTCGCCCCAGCAGCAACAGCAGCAGTTGGGTTCGTGCAGCTCTGCCCCCAGGACTTCCACGTCGTCTTTTTTAATTAAAGACATTTTGGGAGATAGCAAACCGCTGGCCGCGTGCGCCCCTTACAGCACCAGCGTCTCCTCTCCCCATCCCGTCCCCAAACAAGAGAGCAACGCGGCCAGCGAAAGTTTCCGGCCGAAACTGGAGCAGGACGACAGCAGGACCAAACTGGACAAACGCGACGGTACCCAGAATGAGCTGAAATGCCACGGTGAGTAGGGGGACGGGGGGACGGCGGGTCTTCGCAACGGTTTGCGAGCGTTCCGGGTCCGAAACGGTGGCGAGGGTTCCATTGTTTACGTTTCGAACCTTCCCGGTTGTTCCTCTGCGCTTTCTAATATCCCCCCCCCCCCCACCCGCTTCTTCCTCCTCCCCTGGTTTCAGCAATCGCTTGTTCTGAAAAGCTCTGAAAACTTCGAGCCAACTTGGGAGGCTGGCTGCGAATTCGCTAAGCCCTCAAGGAAAGGCTCCAGCAAGCTGGGTAGTATTTAAAAATTTAATTAAATCCCAGAAGAAAACAATAAACACAACCAGGTTATTTGCCAAAACTCAGGAATCGTAAATGTTTCCCCTCTATTTTTTATTAGACAATCCATATAAATGGATCTATCTATCTATCTATCTATCTATCTATCTATCTATCTATCTATCTATCTATCTATCTATCTATCTATCTATCTATCTATCTATCTATCTTCTATCTATCTATCTATCTCATCATATAATCTGAAAAACTACGTATCCCCCCCTTTTAAAAAAAGTTGATAACAACAAAAAGCAGTCTGCAAGTGTGCGCTTCAACAATACTAAAAATGCCAGCTGGGATTACTAGAGATTTTAAAATGCAAATGCATTTTACAAAATGCGATCTGCATGCATAATTTCTAAACATAGTTCTCACAGATTTAGCAACACTTAATTAGCAAGACAGACCTCCTGAAGAATTTATAATAAAATGGGTTTTTTAAAGCAGGGAAACAAACCAAACGGGTGGATCCAATCGGACTCCTTTTCTTTTTCTTTCTTTCTTTCTTTCTTTCTTTCTTTCTTTCTTTCTTTCTTTCTTTCTTTCTTTCTTTCTTTCTTTCTTTCTTTCTTTCTTTCTTTCTCTTTCTTTCTCTTTCTTTCTTTCCTTCCTTCCTTCCTTCTTTCCTTCCTTGAAATATTTCTTCCTTTAGAATTAGCATTGTGCAATATTTTATAGCGTTGGGTTTTATGAGATGCTTTAGAGAGTGTGCAATAGTTACGTTCTAAAATTCAAACGTACATGGTGTGCGCGATTCTGCCACTTCCTGGGGGAAAATAAAAGACTCCCCCCCCCTACCAAGGGAATCTCACTTAACTGGAAAGGCGGTTTTTTTGGGGGGGGGACGTGGTGATGAGAGAGGACACATTTCGCTCATTTTACAACCTCCAGCTATTTTGCAGTACCTAATAGGGCTACTATTCAATTTGCCATTTTAGCCCTAACATATGAGCGTCTAGAACCAGATGCAGTTTCGTCTAGGTTTTTTTTCTTTTGGTGGTTGTTGTTGTTGGTTAGTTGGTGCACCAACCTCCCCAGTGGGTCAATTAGAGAGATTATTGTTCTCCCTGCAGGGAAGATCAAGGAGAGCCCAGAAAAAGAAAGAGAGGGGGAGAGAGAGAGAGAAGGGGGGAAGAGGGGGAGAGATTGGTGGTGGAAGAGAAAACCTCGCACAAACACAGATGGACTGACATATCGATTTCCTAACATTTCAGCTAAAAAAAACACCCCACCTCCCTCGAATAAGACTCAAAAGATTCCAGACCAAATCCGATAATATTTCCGCTGTCACCTGGGATTGCGAAATCCGGCTCTCTTTTTGTACCTGGATGACAAGCACTCCAGGAAAAGTATTCAGGCTGTTGCGAAGGCTTGATCGTAACCGTTTCCGATGTGCACTTGGAAATCTGAATTTGGCCCAGGGAGAAAGTGAGGAAAGGCGGCGGAGGGGGGGGGGGGGGAAATCCCCTCCGGGGAAAAAAGAAAAGAAGAAGAGGATATTATTAGGAAGCTGTGTGGCAGGAGAAGTTATCACTCCAGAGAAATGATGCTATTTTTTAGCCCGAAATATTCCCTCTGCTGTTTTGGTCGAGGCTGAATCGCAGCTGAGTTCCCAGCTTCCTAACTCATTGCCGTGGTTGGGGGTCTACCCTGCCTTGAACAAAAGTAGGGGAACAAATCAGTTGGTTCCTAAGCCGTCTTTTCGAACGGTCCGTTTGGATCCAGAAGACTCGCCACCGGGGAAACGTCCTGTTCAGCCTTCATAAGGTTTTGCGTGGGAGTTTAGTTCTCCCTCTCCCCCCCCCCCCCGCTCCAACCCGCTGCTTCTCTCCTCGGCCCTAACCCCGAGGTTCTGTCTTGTGTCTCCTCAGGGGCAAAAGAAGAAGGGGATCGCGAGATTTCCAGCAGCAGGGACAGTCCCCCCGTGAGGGCCAAGAAGCCTCGCAAGGCGCGGACCGCCTTCTCCGACCATCAGCTCAACCAACTGGAGAGGAGCTTCGAAAGGCAGAAGTACCTCAGCGTCCAAGACCGCATGGACTTGGCAGCCGCCCTCAATCTGACCGACACCCAGGTCAAAACCTGGTATCAAAACCGGAGGTAGGGCAGACCGGTAGGGACGGAAGCTGGGGCTGTGGGCGGACAGGTAGGGAAATGGCAACCCCCTGACTCAAAAGAAAGTCCTGCGAGATTGCTGCTTTGAAACAAGCCGGCTCTGGCCCACTTTCGACCCAGAAATGTCTCATTGCATCCCGTGGAATTGTCTCCCGGGTTCGGTATGGGTACGACGCTGGGCCGTGGTTTTAACCCTGCCATCCTCTCTGCCTTGCCATCCACGCAAAAGGGAATCCCGTGGAGTTCAAAGAGGCCTACTCCCGGGTGTATAAAAAAAAAAAAAAAGGATAGGAGCGCGACCGCCAAGCAGAGTTCCGAGGAACCTATTTGGGGGGGGGGGGGGCAGCTCTACAATTTCCTTTGGAAAGGCAAAGGAAACCTGTCTCCTTAGATACCCACTCGTGGCCTTTCTGTTGGGTCGTCTCACTTTGCATCTCCGCCTCCCCCCCTCCCCCTCTGCATTCTCAGAGCAGGCTTGGTTAGTAGCCGTGGGGTTTTTTGGTTTGCTTGCTTGCTTGCTTTCGTAGCTAGGCTGACACACAAACCTCAGCCGAAATTCTTCGCTAGCTACCATTCATTGCACGGTGCGAGTTCAGGACTTGAGTTAAACGTTCCAAGTTAAGGCGGTTGTACGCAGTCATTAGGTTGCTAGTCCATTTTCCTGTCTAGGGTAGGTGGAGGAAGTCTGAATAGCCACAGGAGGGGAAAAAAATAGAGGCGAACAGCGCACAGGCCGAGTTTATCTCTCTGTTCCTGCTAGCAAAGGCCGAAGCGTGGAAGCAAGGAGACGTTAAACCGGGACAGCGCCCCTGGGAAAAGCGAAATAAGTTTCAGGCTCGGTGGGATTCCCTTCTGGAGGCCTCCACCTTATGTGGCATTTTCGGACGCTCAGATTCGTGGGTTTCATTCTCTCGTTTTTCCAACGCATTTGAATCCTGATCTCTGTGATTGGAAAACGAAGCACTGGCGAAGGAAGTCTAGGCGTCAATGTCTGGGGTTATTTTCTTATTATTTTAAAGAGAGAGGCCGAAACGATGCAGGAAGGCTCCATGAGAGTAAAAATGTGGTTTTTCTCATTCTTGGCAGAGAAAAATCGGGCTGGAAACCTCTGTCCAGTTGTCATCTTTGCTATAATTTTCTGTCTCATTTCATACGGTTGCAGCCACCCTAATTCTGTCGGAAAACATTAGCGTCATTTACAGCCCAGCTAAACAAGGGAGCTCCACGCTTGTTAATTTGGCTGCGTTTCGTAACGGCCGCGGTTTACCTCGTGTCGTGCGCCTGCTGAAAAAAAAACCCCACCAATGCTCAGAGCCAGTTAGCGGAGCTGGATTTTTTTTTACCCCCCCAACTCGACAAACGTTCCTGCGTTTAGGAAGGAAGGAAGGAAACAAACTTGACTTGTCTGGAAGCCGCGTCTCCTTCGTCTTAGTGTGTTTTGCAATATCCTCGCACGAGGGAGGGAAAGAGATGATCTGGATCCATTTGCGTTGAGCCTCTTCTTCTCGCATCTGGAGGCCTGGGTCTTCCCCACGGAAGGACAATTAGTCGCCTTCCATTCCCACCCACCCAACCCCCGTTCGCCCCCTGCCTCAAAGCAACAGGATTCTGCAATTCTCAAATGTTCAGGATTGTAGTTCGTAGCGTCCAAAATCTTCCAGCGATTTCACTTTTTCCTGCAGGCCATTTCCAGGAAGGAGAGTATAGTGAAACTCTCGCAAGGTTGGGTCCCCCCCCCCTCCCCACCTTCAAGGTTTGCTTAAGCGTTTTGCTTGTTTGGAAAGTGGCGGCTGGCCTGCTCGGAAGAGTCAAGTAAAAAAAATGGGCAGAGGCTCTGAAGTTTTCCAGAAAGGAATGACTTTGTTTCCCTTCATTGTCCCCATCCAAGCCATTGACTTTTAAATAGCTGGCTGGGTTGTATGTATTCATCTTTTAGCACAAAACGTGACAGTGGGGGAAAATATTTTTCTTCTTCTGTTATTAATATTAAGAGAATAACGCGAATACGAAAAAGAGGTTTTGATGAAGCCATGGACAACAATGCAATTGCACGTTTGAAAGGAGAATGAATCGTGGATGGTTTTATCAGCTGTCGTTGTCACTTAACAGGCTGGCAAAGACTTAAGGGTTTGGCTCTCCTTTTTTGTGGTGTGCGTGTGTGTGTGTGTGTCTTTGGCTAGCAAATGTTTTCCAGGATTTTTCAAATGACAGTTTCATTCGGATTCCTCGCGTGTCCCTCTGGCGCCCGCCGATCTCTCCCCCAGCCATAATAGTATTGTGCTTTAAGACCTACCAGCCGTGCAGTAATTCGGCTGCAGCTGCGCTTCCTTAAAGGCAAGGCCTGGAACGCAAGAGATTCAGCCAAGCCAAACTCTCTCCTGCCCCGAATCTGTTCCCGCGTGGAGGACTTGTGTCGGGAGGGAGGGAGGGAGGGAGGGGTGGTCAGCCCGATTCTTGCTCCCTCCCCCTAACCTCCCCCACCCCCCCTTTCGGGCCCAGCCGACGGTGTCTCCGTTCCGTCTCTTGCAGAACCAAGTGGAAGCGGCAGACGGCGGTGGGGCTGGAGTTGCTGGCCGAAGCTGGGAACTACTCGGCTCTACAGCGGATGTTCCCGTCGCCTTATTTCTACCACCCGAGCCTGCTGGGGAGCATGGACAGCACCACGGCGGCCGCGGCGGCCGCGGCCATGTACAGTAGCATGTACCGGACTCCGCCTGCGCCTCACCCTCAACTCCAGCGGCCTCTGGTGCCCCGGGTTCTGATCCACGGCCTCGGGCCAGGGGGGCAGCCGGCCCTCAACCCCTTGTCCAACCCCCTTCCAGGGACCCCTCACCCGCGGTGAAGAAAACCCACCGGGCGTCTCCCTCCCCCCCCCGGCTCCCCCTTCCTCAACCCCGCCGGCAGATTTCCCCCTCACTCCCCTCCAGCAGCCAATCAAGCAAGCAAGGAGCCGAGGCGAGCGAGGGGGCGGGAAATCCAGCGCTCCTTCTAACCGAGCCGGAGGAGCGACCGGCTCAGAGCGCAGAGACTCTGGACCCCCGTAAGTGACGCGTAGGGCCGAGTCCCGCAGCAGCTTCCCCCCCCCCACCCCGCCCGCTTTTGCCGGAGGAGGCGGAAAGGGGGTTCAGGAGGCTGGGGGTGGTGGCCGGGAAAAGCCGGAGTGCCAGGCAGGACTCTTGAAGGGACACAAAGCGAGAGAAAGGACGCCTCCCCCACCGAAGGGCCCAGGAGGCAGAAGACGGAGGGAGAGCGGAGAAGTTTGCATCGAATTCTCACGAACCTTTTTCCTGACTCCGAACTGGCATTTTTCCGGATCTCTCTCGTCCTTGGTATAATACACATTTTTGAACAGGCTGGTGTGTGAGAAGTGAGATATATATATATTATTTATTATATGTTGTCCAAAAAGAAAGAAAAGAAAAAAAAGACTTATATTCATTCGTTTTTAAGGGGAAAAAAAATCTAAGAAACAAACGAACTCCACAAAAATATTCTCCCCACGAGGCCTCTCCTTTTCCTTTTTTATTTTTGCTTTTGCTTTGTTTGTTTGGTTTTGGTTCAGTAAAATAAATGCTTAGATGACAACCACAGTTAAATATATATATATTACATATATTATATAATATATATTATATTATATATATATATTTAACTGAGTTAGGGAGCGAATGAGATTTTGATGACTGAAAATGGCGAAAAACGACGGGGAAAATAAAAAGAAATAAACTTTTATCTTTTTTTAAACAAACCTGCAGACCCAAACGAGCTCTTTTTCCCCTCGGTTCCCGCGCTGTTATTGTACATTCCGTAAAATGGGCCGAGTGTGTGTGGATGCGTGCGCATGTCTGCTCCTTTCTAGGCGACGGGTTAGGGGACTTTTAATCCCCCTCCCCATTCCCCACTCCTGCCCTCCAGTCTGGTTGGTTGCTAAAGAGTTTGTTTGCAAGGGGAAAGAATGGATTGTAAAGAAGTCTTTTTTTTTTAAGGCAGAAAAGAAACGAAAGAGCTGCGATGGACTTGGAGGTGGTTTCCCCCCCCAAGGCCTCGGCAGGGAAAGCGGGACGGGGGTGGTGGGTGGGTGCATTGGGCGTGAATGTCCCCCCCTTCTCTACTTGGCCCTCTTCTCGGTGTTGCTTTCTTGCCGTCGTTGGCTAGGTTCCCCCCCCCTCCCCTTTCGTCCTCCTTGCTGAATATGGAAGAGGCAAAAGGAGGGACCTTAAAGGCGGACGGATGTCTGGGAAGCCAAAAGGTGCAACCCAGCCTGGCAGCTGTTCCGAGGCGCTGATAGAAAGCGCGGAGGACAGCCTGGGAGCGAGAGACGCTCGGGGGTGGCAATTAGGAAGAAAAACCCGGAGCCGCGGGAGAGAAGAAAATCCGCCGCGACCCACAGCCGCGGGGCCGTGTGGGTGTGCGTGTGTGTGTGTGTGTCTCTGTCTGTGCGTGCGTGCATGCATGTGCAGCTGGGGGGGGGTGTCCTGCTTTGATCTCTTTTTGACTCCCACCCAGGGGAATCGTCCCCTCCCCGCTCGAGGACACGGTTTGGCTTGGCGTCGGTGAGCTCGGGTCGAGCTGTGTTTTTTTTTTTAAAGTCCGCTCTATCTAAGGAAGGGGGAGGCCGTTTTTAATCCTTTGCTGGGATTGGGGAAGCGTGGGGGGGGGGGGGGAAGAAGGCTCTTCGTAGCATCTGGCTCTAGGTGCAAAGGAGAAAAATAAAATAAAATAAAAAGAGAGAGAGAGAAAAGCCAGAAATCAATGCAAAAGCGAGGCTGGAGCTAGGCCTGGCGGGGCTGGGGTGAGAAGGGGTGAAAAGATGGAACGGGGCAAGTTCTGCTTCTCCCGGGCCGGGCCCGGCTGGGGCTGCGAAGCCCTGGTAACCAACAGCCCTCCCGAAACCGAAGCAAAGCGCTGAAAAATTGGGCCGGCCTGCCTTTTCACCCAGCCTTTGAACGTCGGAAAGAAAGATAGACCGCAACGACCTATAAAACATTCATAAACTCCAGTCCGGTATGATCGCCTCCTCTGAGGTTTGTGGGTGGCTCCCTCCCCGCTTTTCTTTCTTTCTTTCTTTCTTTCTTTCTTTCTTTCTTTCTTTCTTTCTTTCTTTCTTTCTTTCTTTCTTTTTTGGTAGACTGGGTTTTTGTTCTCTAAAGGAGGAAGAAGGAGGCGAAGGCGAGATGAGGTGTGGGGGGGGGAGAGGAAGGAAGGAGGAAAAAGCAAGGGACAGCCTGCGGGTACATATTATTTAGGCTTTGCTAATTAAGGAAGGGGTTTGCTGCTGCTTCCCGGGCTCTTGCTCTTCCTCCCCCCTCCCCTTCTCTCCCTCCTTCCCTCCCCCCTCCAAAGTCTGCTAATAAATTCGAGTTAAAAATCATCTTGACCTTGGCCGCGTTTTCACAAAAGGGTCCGGAAACGCCCACCTCATTTTCAGCTCTTGTCACCGCGGACCCTGACAATGACTCAGCGACAGAGCGGTGGGCGCGCTGAGATTGTACCCCGAGAGGTAGCCTGCCTCCCTGCCATCCGTCCTCTCCCCTCGCTGTTCTCCTCTTTGCTGTGTTAATTGGGACTTCAGGAATAAATAATAACGCTGGGTCGGTTTCCCCACCACCCCCACCCCTGCGAAACCTCTTCTCGAAGATCAAGTTGCCGTCGCCCTCGGTCTGTACTAGGGTTCTCCCGAGATTGGAGGCTTCCGCTAAGATGCGCAAGAAATGGACAAGATCGGGAAACTGACTAGCACCTAATCCGGCCAACGTTTGAAATCACAATGCCATGCGTTGCTCATACGGTTGTCTAGTTTGCCCGCAGGCAGCTGAGCACAAGAAGGGTGGCTTTAGAGCCCCAAGGATTTCATTAGGAAAGGTTTTAGACGTTGCTTCCCTTGGAATGGTTGGGATTTTAAATATTCTGGTTCTCCCCCCCCCCCCCCCACTTAAGGGCAGTGCCGAAGCTGACTTAAAGCGCAACAAAAACTGCGTCCTTTGTAAGTAAAGCACATGAAATTCAAAAGAGGGGGGTGAGAGTAAGATGCTCTAGTCCAGGGGTCTCCAACCTTTGCAACTTTAAGTCTGAAGGACTTCAGCTCCCAGACTTCTCCAGCCAGCTAAGCTGGCTGGAGAATTCCGGGAGCTGAAGTCCTTCAGACTTAAAGTTGCAAAGGTTGGAGACCCCTGCTTCTAGTCTAAATGCTCTGAATGCAACTTATTGGGCAGTTTTGTGGGGTGCATGTGGGTGTGTACACACAGGGAGTTTCAAATTTACGCAAGTTAAATTTGGAACTAAATCGAATGGGCGGAAAATTCAAGGCTGGCGTTGAATCTGTATCTTAGTTATTATTCATTTCCCTAATCAGAAGGAAGGAAAGAAGAGCTTAAAATACTTTCACGACAAAAACCACAACGGCAATTGCACTGATCATGGAGACACCGTACAGAGGTCGAGTACATTTTGAAACATGTTTCAAATATGTTCTGAAATAGGCTTAAAATATCCCCCCCCCAACAATTTTCTTTAACATCAACAAATTAAAATCCTTTATTATTCATTTTTTAAGTGAATAAATGTGGATGGGGGAAGAGTCCTTGTATAATAACTAGACCCAGTGCTCTATATCTGTGCTCTGAAGTGAGTTATTTACTTCAGTGGGTCAAACAGAACCACAACCCAGGTGTGCTTTTCCCCCAGCAGAATGTATCTTCTGGGGCAAGAGAAGAAGCGAAAGGAACAGCAGATTGTATCAAATGGTTTTCCTAAGCGTTTGTGACCCCACCTTAAAAGAACGAGGTTGTTCGTAAGGGTGCGGGCGTTTTTTTCCTGGAAAACCAACACGGTTTCCTTCCTCCCTTTAGTTTTTCCACGCCTGCGGTGCAATGTGAACTCTT
The DNA here is from genome assembly GCA_039707465.1 of Rhabdophis nuchalis. NCBI lineage: Eukaryota > Metazoa > Chordata > Lepidosauria > Squamata > Natricidae > Rhabdophis > Rhabdophis nuchalis. The sequence goes on along the minus strand of CM077644.1, from coordinate 90,811,218 downwards.
CACTTTGGTGATAAACAATTTGGATTGCTCCTCACTTAAATTATGAACAAGCTAAATAAACCCACTTCATTAGACGCCTTTGCTGGCTTCTAAAGCTAATTAAAAGAGGCTTTCCTTGAAGAAAGGGCTTGATTCGATGTTTAAAAAGCTACAGATGCACGCTCATTTAAATGCACTCAAGCAAGCAAGCAAGGGAGGAAAAAAAATCCTTCAAGTTGTTCTTCCTCTTTTTCTCCTGTCTTCTCCCCTCCCCCTCTTTCCCATCTCTCTCTTTCTTTCTCCCCCCTCCCCTTTCCTCTCTCCCCCTCCCCTCCTTCTCAATGGAATGATCACCCAAAGATGGAGTAAAATAATAGAAATGGCTTTGCCTTAAAAGGCATCCCCAAATCTACCTTTATCGCATTTGAGAAGCAAAATGTTTTTAGCTTTTAGTCTCTCAAGAGCAACGCCAACCTTCCTCTTTTCTCTAGCATTTGTCTTTCTATTTCCAACAGGATTACAAGAGGACTGGCTCTTTCACCATCCATCTCTCCAGGATTGTGTTCTTTACAACTTCCTTCGACTTCCCCATCTCCCAGTTAAACATTTCCCCCCTTTCACAGAGGCTGCTATTTCATTCCCAGCTCCCTTTTATCCTGGACATTGGTGATCTTTCAGGGTTTCCTTCAATGGAGAAAAATCAAGGTAACTAGTTTTCTGGGTTTGGCCATTCACACTTTCTCTTACTCTTCTGTTACTCTTGCTCTGTCATTGTTCTTATTCCCATCTAGAAACCTGGAAAGGCTACGATTGACTAGTAAAAGCTGGATGAAGACAAGCTGGAGGCCCCTCTGGGCCAGCTATTCTTCATCCACCGGTGTGCTTGGACTTACCCTTTTCTTAAATCCTAGGTCCTCCTTCCTTCCGTAGTGCTGACCTGTTGCTTCTAATTTACCTTCATGGCCTCATTGTCTGAGCAATGTAGGTTGAGAAGATGAGGCCCACATGTTGTGGTAAAGTAGAAATACTCTTACCAACCCTCAAGGATCACCAGGAAGCAGGCACTACATGACTAGTTTCATCCTATCTGGGACATCAGGTCATGTTCTTGGAGGAGAGGGTATTAGAGAGAATGTAAATCTGGGGGAGGGGTTGAAGAATGACAGAAGGTAACATACCTGTCTACTTTGGGAGTTGAACTGTATCTTCAGATACAATATACAAGGGGAGGCTTCCATTTTCCCAGGATTCTGTAGAAGAAAATGGGGACAATTGTCTATATCATGACATGGCACCAAGATTCCAGAGGAATTTTTTTACATTCAGATATGAAGTAGCTCTATAAATATCAGAGTTATTCCAAGGATGAAGGGCAATTCCTACCTTCTGTTGTTGTGCATCCTGGAAATCACAGAAGGGCATCATTTTGGGGAAAGCAGTGCTAGAAGCTATGGCATCTATTCTACCCTTGAAGTCAGCTTTGGAGTCAGAACAAATTAATTCCTACATTACCGTTTTATCTCCAGTTACTTTAATCTAGAAACAAATCACATTAGACCAGATAATACTTTTGAAAACTCTGCAAAGCAGCATGTTATAAGAGTAATAACCAAATGGATGTATTATTCACTGTAAGGCATCTGGTATTAATTAGAATTTAAAAGTCAATGTATGCATACGCCTTTAAAGAAAAGAAAAAAAGGTAGGAATCACTAGGCAGACAGATGAGCTTCCTGGTTCAATCTGCATTAGTAAACTGCTCCCTGATCTGCTAATATAGAACATGAGCCATTTGGCTTCCTTGGCCAAACTTCTCTGCTTTTGGGGAAAAGCTCTGGACTGTGAGAAGGTGGAATGCCTTCTTTAGCACCAAGGACAGCTCCAAAACTAAAATTACAGCTAAATACAGTAATTTCTGGGCACTTGAAATTTTGCTGCATGGGCTCCTGGTTCTGTTCTTTTTGGTCTTTTTCTGAGGTTGAGAAGAGGAGTCGAGGCTGGGAAAGTACTTCAGAAGAGGCTCTGGAACTTGCTTCATTTGCTGATAACTTTTAAGCCCCAGGTAGGATCTGTCAGTACAGCCTTGAAGGTAGAGAGAGCGGAGAATTTTTGACTACAGTTTGAGCTTAAACCGACTGCATTTCCTTATTCCATTAAAACAATGAGAATCAGGAGGCAGATGCTTAGTTTGAAAGGAGAGAGAAAAAGGTTTCCAGGGAGTGCTCTAATTCTCTCTCCTGTTTGATCGAACCTAAGATGTATTCGTCAAACTGGCTTGTGAATATGTCATCCTATTGACACTGTTATATGAGATAGCTAGAGAGGACAAACTTCCCATTTCGTAATAAGGAAAGTTCTTTCTTTTAAACACCCAGCAAAATAGTAGAGAGAGAAATTCCCTTTCCGGTTCTGTGTTTTATCAGCCTTATTGAATATTCTTGAAACTATTCAAAAATGGAAATTTCCTGCTGTAGAAGCAGTATTTTTCTGGATATCAGATGATGCACATCTACCTGGGTGGCACTTGTTGGGAAGCAGAATTTTTATTGCATTAAATGAACTGATTATCTAAACCACAGCATACTGATTGGTGAATATGAGGACAAGGGGATATTTATACCACCATCCCAATCTTAAAAATAAGGCCAATTTAAATTTAAGTGAGACTTATTGACAGGTAAGTTAGGACCGGTGTGCAGCCATAACCAAAATGAAAGAAGGAGCCAATTATGGGTTATTACTAAATAAAATGTATCTTTTTATTATTTGAGGAAAAGTCACAGCTGAAACTATAGAGTTATTCTGGATTAATATCAGAGAGGCTGAAAAAAATAGGGGTTTTAGCAGACAGGTCTTCTTTGAGTGCAGCCTTAGGCCTTGGTTAGTATTTCAAATCATTGCCATGCCATTTTTTTTCTTACAAGCATGCCTTTAGGTTCTTTGTATCCCAAGCAAAAGGTTTGGTGAAGAGTTAATTAAATGCAGTTATATATGTGCCACCAATGGTAAAGAGTAAATTCAAACTCTCGTTATTATTTGGGAAGGGGAAGAGATGTATCAGTAATTTCAGTCAATCTGCTGGGGGTGTCAAAAAGCTTAAGTCCCTCCTTTGCCAATAAGAGAAGACAGTTTTGATTTAATTTAGGTTAAAGGCAGAACATGTTGAAAATGCAGGATCAACCTCTAGTATCTCTTAGTGATGCTCTGAAATACTAAAGCCTAAACAGAATTCTTATTCTGTCTTCCTAGTTAGGTTGCAATTGGATTGTTATATGGAATTATTTTATATTTGGATATTATTTATGTTTAGCATAGTATTATCATAATAGCTACCCTGTTTCCCTGAAAATAAGACCTCCCCAGATAATAAGCCCAATCGGGCTTTTGAGTGTATATGCTAAAATAAGCCCTCCCTGAAAATATTTCAACACACTAGTAGCCATGAGACCACGCTCACCGCCTCCTGCACCTCAAAAATAATAAGACCTCCCCGAAAATAAGGCCAAGGACTTGTGTGTGTGTGTGTGTGTGTGTGTGTGTGTGTGTGTGTCAAAAGAAAATAAGACCCTGTCTTATTTTGGGGGAAATACGGTAAGACTATAGTATAATATTTTTGCCTGTTGCAAAAATATTTTAAAAAATCAGCCAAGAAACTTGTAGCATCTTAAAGAGTCATCATTCAGTCAACTTGTTTAACTTACAATATGACTGAATTAACCATTTTATGGATTTGTGCACTACATGGAATTAAAAACTAACCCAAAGTGATATGTTCACTCCTCCCCTTTATCGGTTACAGAAATTTAACCAAATAGCTCTTTAAATATTCTGGTTGTATGGACCCTGTCTTATTAATGGCATAATCTTTGATAGATTTCATGCTCTAATAAATTGTTAGCTCCTTAGATGCTACAATATTTTTGGCGCTCTCTGTTTTAATTGACTAGCCAGCCTGTCTTTCTAGCCACTTTCCCTTTCCTATGTCCAAATAAAAATAACATAAAAAGCAGACTGACTTTTTATATTTTTCATCCATCAGAGAAGTCACTATGTAAGAATATGTCATTAAAAAGAGAGAAAATAGGCATCCCTGCAACATTCATGGCCTAATAGAAGAGAAGCTCTTCTTTTGTGACTTTGCAGTTATAAAGAATCTGGAAAGAAAGAGATTTCACCTACAACTACATTCCTGGAAAGAATTAATTTCTTCTCCTTCAGCCCAAGTTTGATGCGATGATAACCCCACGCCTTTGTCTATCATACTGATATAGATATGGTTACAATGCAACATGCTAATTTTTTTCCATGCAGACAGATTTTTAAAAATTCAGTGATGTGGCACCTCTCTGAACTCTACGACGTTCTGCCACCTGAAGTGGTGCAACCCAGTGATAGGTTTATCATCTCTATTTGAATGAGGATCTTCTCAAGAGCAAATTTGCTTTCCAATGGCCTTGTAAACATAGGCCAAGAGTTTAGCTCCATGCCTCTAAAATAAATTGCTCATTAGACATTAATATAGCAATCTAACCTTCTATTTCCATAAGGAATAATAACAGGAACAGGAACCTTCCTGTTCCTGTTATTATTCCTTAGGCATCATCTCGTAAGTACCCAGGTCCTAAGCCATGGAGCGCTTTAAAGATAGTAACCAACACCTATTCAAGGTGTTGGTTACTATCTTTAAAGCGCTCCATGGCTTAGGACCTGGGTACTTACGAGATCGCCTTCTGCCACCGAGAGCCTCCCACCGGCCAGTACGCTCCCCTAGAGAGGGTCTCCTCATGGTGCCATCGGCTAAACAATGTCGACTGGTGACACCCAGGGGGAGAGGCTTCTCCGTGGGAGCACCTGTCCTCTGGAACGAATTGCCCCCGGAATTAAGAACTATCCCTGACTTATGCACCTTCCGCCGTGCTCTCAAAACCTTTTTTTTCCAACAAGCCGGGCTGGCATAAAAATGATTTTTTAAATATGAATTTTTGTTAATGAATTTTATTAATTTTAATTGGGGTTTGTTTGGTTTTTTTAATTTTAAGAGAGGCTAAATTGTTTAATATGCTTTTAAAACTGTTTTTTAAAAAAACTTTTATATATCTGTTTTACTTTGGCTATACACCGCCCTGAGTCCTTCGGGAGTAGGGCGGTATAAAAAACGAATAAACCTAAACCTAAACCTATTAATGGCCAGATTTAGTTAACAATATTTTCAAAATAAATTATTATTTTTCTCTTGCATTAGAGAGTGGTTTTCGGATTAAATTTTGAACACACTTCATTTTAGCCTTCATTCCTCAGAATCATTATTATTATAACTTCTAAAAAAAACCAAGACTCTCATCCTTGGTGGTGAAGCTCCCTCTGGGTAAGTTCTACAGTAGTGAGTAGCGGGTCTCAGCAAATGGCAGTACCTGTCTCACTTTGTCTAGGCTTGGAAGATAGGAAGCTAAGTAGGGTTAGACTTGGTTGGTACATGGATGGAAAACTTCCAGCGACTACCAGTGTTATTAGCTAAGCCAGGGGTCTGCAAAGTTGGCTCTTTTAAGACTGGTGGACTTCAACTCCCAGAATTCCCCAGCCAGCGAGGCTGGCTCGGGAATTCTGGGAGTTGAAGTCCACCAGTCTTAAAAGAGCCAACTTTGCAGACCCCTGAGCTAAGCTGTCAATGGGAGGGGGGAGGGAAGTATTCCTGAAGAATGGAATGATAATATCTCCATAAGGTTGGACACGTCCATGGAGCCCACAACTCAAATGAAATCTTTATCACAGATTGGTAGAATTCAATTTGCGCTGGAGGAAGAGGAAGAGAAAGTGTTGTCTGAAACTTCTCCTTTTTATTTGTACAGGTAGCCCTCTGCTTACAAGAGTTTGTTTAGTAGCCGTTCAAAGTTACAATGGCACTGAAAAATGTGACTTATGACCATTTTTCAGTTTCTATCTTTGCAGCATTCCCGTGATCATGTGACCAAAGATTCAGATGCTTGGCAACTGGTTCATATTTGTGATAGCTGCAGTGTCCCCGGGGTCATGTGATCATCTTTTGCAACCTTCTGACAAGTAACGTTAATAGGGTAGCCAGGTTCATGTAACAACCAGGTTACTAATTTATCAACTGCAGTGATTAACTTAACAACTCTGGCAAGAAAAGTCATAAAAAGTCATAAAACGGGGCAAAACTCTCTTAACAAATGTCTCACAATAACAGAAATTTGGGTTCAATTGTGGTGGTAAGTTGAGGACTACTTGCACCCTGTTTGTATCTGCTGGGGTATTGAAAATCTCTTAAGGGTTAGAAAGTTAGAGTCTGGAATATCCATGCAATGATGATAGGAAAATGTAGGAGAACGAGAAACTGATAACGATTGCTTAATTTTCATTTCTACGTTGGATACACTTTGATAGTTTAGGTGGCTCATATGAATAGAATAAAACTTTTCATTCATAGAAAGGCTAATCTGCATTTACTCTCTTAATATTAATAATGTGTGTCTACTTTTCACACGTGAGTAAGTGCCATCATCTAATTTCTAGACTTCAATTACATTGACTGAAACCGACTAACCAGTTTTCAAAACAAGAAACAGATGCCTGTTCACACAAAATGGCATGAATGCATATTGAAGCTCATTAAAGTACTGTATGTCTGAATGAGCATTACCAAACTTAAGATGTATGACTTGATTTTAAAGTAGTTTTACAACTGGCTTAATTAGTGATTCTCCCCCCCTCCCCTCCCTCTCTCTCACACACAGAGTTTTGCCAGGAACAATCAATATTACTTTTGACCTCAGTTTAAAATGTCTACTTCACATTAACAGCAAACTTAAATAGGTAGGGGATGAGTTGCTCAATGCATCTTCTTAGTATCATGATAAAAGGTCTTTAGTTTTAATTACTGGATTTTTATTTTTCATCCTAACTCTAAACATTTGAAAAAAATGACCAAATGAACACACACACACCACTGGTCTTTCTCCCTTATTCCCTAAAGTATTATCCACTCATCCTTAAAGCAATAAAAAACAATACCAGTAAAACATTTGCTGTCCATGGTATCAATTCCTATCCAGTCTCTATTGAGTGTGTTCTGAGTCACTATTGAATGCTGCCTTATTTGTGAGAGTAGAATTTGTTATAGGTGATTTGCTTTTTCTTCTCGCTCTGATCTCTTCTTTTCAGCATATTACCAGCCATCAGCCACTCCCAATTTGGATGTTCTCCAACTTAAAAATAATATAAAATGTTAGAAGTAACAAATAAAATAAATATAAAATAGTATGAAACACACATAAAGACACCAGGCCAGAAACTGCCCAGAATGGAGACGGGAAGACAGTTGTCTGTACAACTAGCTTGATCCTAGAATAAAAAAAGCTGAAACTGACTCTACTGTGTTTCCCTGAAAATAAGACCAGGTCTTATATTAATTTTTGCTCCAAAACACACATTAGCACTTATTTTCTGGTTAGGTCTTATTTTGGGGGACATATAGTGCTAAACTGCATCTGTCTGGTTGAAGATCTTAACTGGGGCTTATTTTTGGGGTAGGGCTTATATTACGAGCATCCAGAAAAATCATGCTAGGGCTTATTTTCCAGTAGCTACTGGGCAACCTCAGAGAAGGAAAGGAAAATCATTGAATTTTAACAAATGCAGGGAAAGTGACAAATAAGCAACAAAATCCATTTCAATATTTTTGCTTATCTCTCTCTCTCTGTGGCACTTATTCTCACCACACTGTAGTGTCTCTCTGGCCACTGCAATGAGGACAAACAGAGCAGCTGCATTTTAAGGTAAAGATACATTTCATAATACTGTTAAAGTGAGGTAATAAAAAAACCCTTTCCTTTTTTAAACAAAATAGTGAAAGTCTGCTGCCTTCTCGTCTACTTTCCAGGAAGTTGATGTCACAAACAAGGAGTAGGGGGGTGATGGATATGAAAAGAATTCAGGAAACATATTACTAATGAAGAGGATAAAAAGGGTAGAAAAATGGCCACCATGAAAACTATATAGCATCCAGAAGCAAGGGAGAGAGCATCTCCCAATACACCTAAAATACACTTCTGATTATACCCACAGCAGGTTAGTTGACTCCACCTCCAAGGTAGTTGGTGAACATAACAGATGTTCTACATCCTGAGGTTATTATTGGATAGTATCAGAATGAGAAGAGGTGACTGTGTTATACCAGTACAGTTGCTTTCTCACTCAGTGATGGGGACACTATGAGGATAATGTTAGAATCTCACATTTTCAGGTCACAGTTGCATCATTTATTTTCTGAATATTTAGCTGTGAATTTTAGAATTCTCTGAAGCTCTGCATCATCCAGTAACACATATCCTGACTTGCTGAATTGATTGAGTTTGATGAGTCATCTTATTAAGCAGAGCCCTGGTAGTGCAGTGGTTAGAATGCAGTATTGCAGGCTGCCATAACTCTGCCAAGAACTGGAGTTCGAACCTGATGGGGCTCAAGGTTGACTCAGCCTTCTGAGATTGGTAAAATGAGAACCCAGATTGTTGGGGGCAATATGAAAATAATGCTTACATTGTAAACCACTGAAAGAGTGCTGTGATTTTTTTTAAAAAATCTAAGTATACCAAGTTGTATGTTGGAGGGCATTAAGAGAGATATTGAGCCTAGAATCTAGCCAAACCATGCAAAGTTGAATGTGCCTGAAATTGCGCTGAAATGTTGCCAAGGAGCTTGACAATTAAGTAGATAAGAAAGTGAGTAAACTGTGTTTCTGAATTTATACCCCAATAATAAATTGAGCTCTTCAGGATAGGAATTAATATAAAGTAGGGAAGATTATATATTTGGGAATAATCCTTGGGCTTGTCATTGCCTTCCCTTTTAATATTCAGATCTATTGAACTTTTTTTCCCTTCAAAGTATTGTATTTCTTGACTAGAGAGCCTGAGATTTGATTGGGGTATTAAAATTAGGACTTGGGTATTATCTAGGTTCCAATTACTAGCTGGTAACTTTTATCATTTCCAAGTGCCACTGATTTTTATATTAATATGTCCTATTTTCCCACAAGCTTGGCTGTTAATGAAAACTTTCCAACTTGTTCTCTCCCAAATTAGGAGCAATTTCAAAGAGATAGAGAGACATGGCTTAGGCATTAATTACATTCCCTAACATTATGGTGGGCAACCCTATAAATCCCCAGCTGCTGAGTTTAAACTAAAATCAATCTGAACTGAAGAGCTATCTCCTTCTGCTTCACTGCAGGCCAATAACTGTACATTTCTTTTAGTTGAAGAAACACAGGCAAGAATACAAACTATATATGGGGATGTCTCTAGAAAAACTGTAACCATTTCCAGAGCTCAAAAACACATCAATTCCTCCTCCCCCAATTTCATCATCATTATATATTTTAAAAAGCCAACAATACAAGATTTAAATGGAGAAATCTAGGCTAAAGCAAGTTAAGACAAAGTTCAGGAGATTGATATCTCTGTCAAGAAAAAATATCAAAATTTAAAGAAACAATTTTAGAATGAAATAGGATATTAGCTTAAATAAACCTAGTTATTGAACATGAATCTGACATGTAGCATTTTTATATGAACTGAGAAATAAGCACACTGTAACCTATCTGTGGATATAATGATGGGATAAACAATTTCTCTGGTTCAGATAGATTTTGATTATTATTATTTAGCAATTTAGCAACCTACATTACTTAAAGATGGTTAAAATCTCAAAATTAATGAATGTAATTAATACTGATTAGGTCACACTAGTAGAAGAGTAAATTACTGATTTTAACCAGTATCTACAATTATCTCTGTGTTGATGCCAAAATAACAATATGCATACAATGACACCATCATGTAGGTGCTGCCATTACATGTCTGAATCTCAGCATCTGATCTAAATAATGGCATTTGTGAGATGTCTTTGTCACATGTCATTTGCTTCTGTTCATTTCCTTCTTCCCTTCCCAATGCCCATTGTTTTAACCGGGCAGGAAAATCATGAGGAATGTTTTGATTTATTTAGTCAGATAAGCTCAAAAAGCAATGTTAGAATGAATATAGAACAACTATGTATCTGGTGTTATTGCAGCTGGTTGAAGTGGATTGTGGAAACGATGCCTCCCAAACATCATGATATGCTTTAAAAAAAAAAGCTACTAAGATTTTGAAAGTTTTTAATGTGTTATCAGGATAGTATTTTAAACTCAGAGGCTCTTTCTTTGGAAAGATAATCCTATATCAGCATTGGCACATTATAAGACACATATACAGAATATACAACAAACAATAAGTAACATTTACTGCTCATTTGGAATATTCAATAACTTAGAATAATTACCAAAGTAAACATTTGTAAGATATTAATTTAGCATGATAATAGGTTCTTGGATTTTCGTAAGGCATGAAGGAAACAAAGACCTAATAGACTGGATCAAAGGTTAGATAGACTGATATGGATTGTGTCATAATTGTATATTATATTAAGTTAGCAACATGATGCCTATCTAATTCACAAAAGGCATTCCAAAACAATAGTTTAAAACAGGGGTGTCAAACTCAAGGCCTGAGGGCCGGGTGCAGCCCGTGAGGTGCTTAGATCTGGCTATCCTGGAAACAGCGAAGGTCCAGTCCACAGTGCCTCTGCCAGCAAAAATGGAGCTTGGGAGGGGGTTGCATACGGTTCTTACGAGCTCTGTTTTTGGCTGTGACGACTTCCTGCAGCTGTCTGCCAATGAAAATAGAGCACCCCCAAGCTCAGTTTTCATTGGCAGAGGGCTGCAGGAGGTGGCTGCAGTAAAAGATTGGAGCTTGCGAGGGGCGCACATGGCCCCAAGCTCCATTTTTGCTGGCAGAGGGCTGCAGGAGGCTTTTGCAGCCGAAAAACAGAGCATTCTGTTTTTGCTGGCAGAGTGCTCTAGCCACCCCCTCCCCCCCTCCGAGGTCAAAGACAAGCCTGATGTGGCCCTCAATGAAATCGAGTTTGACACCCCTGGTTTATAAGATACCCTATGTTTCAAAGAATCAGTGAGAACATCACCATCTTTTTTTACTCATATGAGAACAATGAAAACTCACCTGAGAACCAAGAAATCTTAATAAAACAATGCTCTCATTGTTTATGCAATGTTTATTTTTATTTTTATGCCCACCCCATTTGTAAAAAAAATTAATTGTGCCTTGCGGCAGAAATGTTTGCTGACTTTATTTCCTTAATATTGCTTTTTAAGAGAACAATTCTAACACACTTATCTGGGAACAAGTCCAATTGAAAGTACTGTCACTTTGAGAGCAGACATACACAGGATAGCATTTTAAGAGAATCGGGGTTATCTAAATAAAACCCAACTATAGTTAGCTACAGTTTCTAAGTCTGTTGAAAAACTTTCACTTCCGAAACACAATTAATTGAAGTTCAGTGGCTTAAATCCAGATGTAAATATAATGATAATAAAGCTACTTAAATTTTAAAAAATCATAAATCGGCCATGTTTCAATGGGTCTAGGCCAGGGGTCTGCAAAGTCGGCTCTTTTAAGACTGGTGGACTTCAACTCCCAGAGTTCCCCAGCCAGCTGGCTGGGGAACTCTGGGAGTTGAAGTCCACCAGTCTTAAAAGAGCCGACTTTGCAGACCCCTGGTCTAGGCTATTGTGGATCCAATGGAATGTTTTTAGGAATAACCAGCTATTCTGCTTTAACTTACTTCTATACTGCCTTTAGACTGGAACTAAAAACACTAGAAATTATTTATCAATTGTGCAACTACTGTATGTCTCTCTATTCATGGCATTTTAGAAGCAGCCTACATTTATTTTTTATCACAGCAGTCATCTGAAATGTCATGTACAGGGCTGATGATCAAAAAGTTCTTCCACACCATCTTAAAACAGGCATGCCTTAAAACTGACTCTATACATATGCATAAGACTTTGTGTGAGCACAGTTCCTTTCTGCTATTCATTAAGGGAGCCCCTGTTTCTTAACAAGTTGGAAAAAGATGTGGCTGTTTTAAGAATGCAATTCCATTAATGTGACTCTTAAAGCAGCCACATACCATATATTCAATTGTCCCACTTACAGGCTTAGTTATGTGTCTGTTGCACCTTAACAAGATTGTTTTGCTTCCTCTAAAGCAGGGGTCCCCAACCTTTTTTGCACCAGGGACCGGTTTCATTTTAAAGAAAATTCTGCGGACCGGCTGAGTGGCTCAGCAGTCATGTGACTGGGTGGGCGTGGCCAACTTGGAAAATGTGAAACTCACTTAACAATGATCTTGGTTAGCAACCAAACTTTTGGCCTCAATTGTGGTCATAAGTTCTTTCTTTCTTTCTTTCTTTCTTTCTTTCTTTCTTTCTTTCTTTCTTTCTTTCTTTCTTTCTTTCTTTTTCTTTCTTTCTTTCTCTTTTTCTTTCTTTCTTTCTCTCTCTTTTTTCTCTTTCTTTGTCTCTGTCTCTCTTTCTTTCTCTCGCTATTTCTTTCTTTCTCTCTCTTTCCCTTTCTCTCTTTATTTCTTTCTCTTTCTTTCTTTTTCTCTTTCCCTCTTTCTCTCTCTTTTTCTTTCTCTCTCTTTCTCTCTTTCTGTATCTTTTTCTGTCTCTTTCTTTCCTTTCTGTCTCTTTCTCTCTGTCTGTCTTTCTCTTTCTCCCACTTTCTTTTTCTTTCTTTCTCTTTCTTTCTCTCTGTCTCTCTCCTTCATCCGCCCATCTCTGTCACTCTGTGTGTGCGTGCGTGTGTCTGTCTGTCTTGCATTCACTCAATCACTCATTCTGTGTCTCTGTCTATCTTTCTCTCCCTCCCTCCCTCTCTCTGTCTCTCTATGTGTGTCTGTCGTCGTCGTCGTCGTCCCCCCAGCCTCCTCAGCCCGCCTGTCGCGCTTGGTTGCTCGTTCGCTCGGTCAGGCTCCGTGGCTGGGTAGGAGCCGGGCTGGAGAGGAGGAGGATGGAGGAGGGGGCAGCCCATTGGGCAGAGCGCGCGGGAGAACGCAGGAGGATGGTGGGGGCTCTTCCTCCACCCTCGTCGACGGAGGGACTCCTGTGCGCCGCCGGAGCAACCCTCCCTACGGCCGCCAGTTCCCTCCCCCACCCGCGGAGCCTCCGCAGCCCCTGGAAGAAAACGAGTGGCTGGCATGCCAGCAGGGGAGGGAATCGGTGGCCGGTCCGGCGGCGCCTAGGAGTCCCTCCGTCGACGAGGGAGGAGGAAGAGCCACACTCCAACGGCGCGAACAGCCACGCCTGCGTTCTCCCATGCGCTCTGCTCAGGGGGCTGCCCCCTCCTCCCTCCTCCTCCCCTCCAGCCCTGCGGCCCGGCTCCCACCCAGCCACGGACCGGCACCGGTCCGCGGCCCGGGGGTTGGGGACCCCTGCTCTAAAGCACGGGTGTCAAACTCGGCCCTGTTATGTGACGTATCATGATGTATTGTGACATATTTTTTGCCTTTGTGGAGCCAGGATGGGTGTGGCCTGGGTGTGATGCATCCGGCTTGTGGGCTGCCAGTTTGGCTGGCCTTCAAAGGGTTTGGAGAAGGCATATGTTCAGATAATTGGCTACGAATAGCATTATTAAATCCCACTGATTTTGCACATTTTTCCTGTACCAGGCCTGCTACCCAAAATGTAAAGAATTATCTAAATTAGGGAACCACTCGTTCAGATGTAGCCTGGCTCAGTCTTTCTAGTGTTTTCCCATCATTGTTGCTGATATTTCTACTGGCCTGCCCCTGATCTTCCCAGGGTCCTCCTACATACCAACTCAAACCCTGGTCTTCCTGGCATCTCCCCACAACTGCTGTTAATCTTGCTGGCTCTCCCGTTTATTTCTATACTTTTAATTATATGCACAACAATTGTGAAAATCATATGTTTTATTCAATTTAGTGGAAATAACAAAAGAAGGCTTGCGACGTAGGAAAAAACCCACAGTTCATCTGAATCAGACTGAAATGGCTAGAAAATCCTCCTCCTACCAGCAGGGTGAGAGAAATGGCAGGGTCCTACAACATACTACAAGCATTAAGTATATCATGTAGCAAAACCAAGATGCCACTAAAAGAGGAGGTATCACCAGATCACTCTGCCTGTCCATTTGAAACCTGAAAGTGAACTTGAGTAGAAAATGATCTGATGGTGATGTAGGATTTTCCACAGGGAGTTATGGTTGATACATCTTCTATTAGTTAGATGCTCTGATGTCACATAGATATATGGATGAGAAGAACTCATATTTTGAATTCTAAGTTCCACGAGCAATATTTGATTAAATAAATGATAAGACTATTTCCCATCAGGTTCTAGCTTTTAAAAGTTGTATTTATGAACCAAATTGAGCGTTTTGGAACTTTTCAACTAATACAAATAGGCATTTGTTATTTGCAATGTGCTGAATGTTGAAAGGAGGACTTGAAGATGGGATCTTTCTGTTGGAGGGGAGTGTTGTAAGAAAATCAAGAATTTGAGAGAGAATGAGGCGTTTCGCAAGGGATCGCCTGCCTTTCCATTTCTATGACACACATTAACCGCAACACAGGAGTTCCAAGAGAATTGTCTTGTTCCCTTGTCTCTGGGAGCCCATGTAGGGCTCTTTAATTGCCACATTTTCAAACCAATCTAATGGTAGGGATGTCTTAGTAATTACCTTAATGAGATAACACCTTCCTTTCCCTCAACCTACTCATTATCACGCTTCTTGTTCAGATTCCAGTTACAAAGAACTATACATGTAAGGAGAAAAAAAAAAAAAAAGAAAGGATAGGAGGAGGAGTTTGAAACTTGGTTTTTGGTCTCATCCTGCAATTTAATTGATGTATATTTCCAATTTAAGGGGAGGGGAAAGACATCTTCTCCTATCAAAGAAATGTTTGAAAAGAGTAAGCCTAAACATCTGGGCACCCTTAATTATTCGTGGTTGGCTTCCTTAGTTTGACCTGTAGTGATGCAAAGGTGCCAAAGTGATGAATTTTAAGATGTTGGGCTGTGAAGACGTGCAGCTGCAACACTGATGGATTTATGAAGGGATGGTAACAAGGTTAGCTGCATGTGAAGTGTGAATTAAGATTTTTGCAAAGCGACTGTGATTGCAGACAGGCATAATGTTGTACCCTTGCATGAAATCTTGCTATTATTGTAGAGTGGTCAGACAGGGTGTGAAATGACTTATTACTTTACTTTTGTTCTTTAATGAAGTTGGCTGCTGTTGTGGAGGAACGGCAGGTAAGACGCTAGAGTGAACGCTCAGAAGCTAAATGGTGAGCAACCACTGATTAAATAATTTGGTACCATTTCTCCCTTCCAATATATTGACTTTAAAGTAAAATTCAGTTGTCTATTGACCTATCTACCTCATATTAACTTCATATTAAGTCTTCTCCCTTAGGTATTAATATGAGAAACGTCCTTTCCCCCCCCCCCTCCCTTTTAGCCTTTAATGATCTAATTTTGGAAAATGCAAATGCAAGGATGACCTATTGTAGAACAGTGATTTGGGAGGCCAGACATTTTTGTTGGGGTGCAAATCATGAAAAGGGCATCATGATATCACAAAGCAAACTCCTATTCTTATATACTTGTGTCCAACTTTGAAGTGCACGTATGAAAGGGTGGAGCTTGCATTGTGACCTTAGGATGAACATTTCATTATTTTAGCATTCTGGTTAGGGACAGGTGCCTTTTGTTGGAAGGGAGCAGGATAAGAGCCAAAAATCAGGCAGTGACACAGTGGCTGTCTCCTCTCTCAATGGACTTGCAAAAACATTTAATGATTAGCAACACAACGTATACTTACGCACTCAGCTGAAGCCCTATTAACTTTATTGGCGCTTACAGTGTTTGCTCTACTTACTCTGGTCTGGCCTAGTGGTTAAGGCAGGCCCCAAGCTAGAAACGGGGGGGGGGGGTGAATTCCAATCCTGGTTAAGCATGAAAGTTGGCTGGGTGACTTTGGGCCAGTTGTTCTCCCTCTCAGCTCAGTCTACCTCACAAGGTGGTTGTTGTGAGGAAAATAGAGGAGGAAAGAGTAATAGATATGTTTATCACCTTGAGGTACTGATAAAAAACGATAAAGGCAGGAAAATAGATAGATAGATAGATAGATAGATAGATAGATAGATAGATAGATAGATAGATAGGTAGGTAGGTAGGTAGGTAGGTAGGTAGGTAGGTAGGTAGGTAGGTAGGTAGATAGATTTGAAGCCAATTATTTCTTGTGGGACATCAGCATGTTGTTTCCGTTGTTACACCATTTCAGGTAGGCTTTGTGATTCACAGAGATTTGCATAAAATAATGCCATATGTCTCACCACATAATGGGGATCTCTTAATTTACTGCACCTATTTATGTGTAGAGTTTTAGCTGGCAGCATAATCCCACTGAATCTCAGAAGTTCATTGATCTGCAGAGTAACTGCAGGCCATTATGTATTTCTTTCATTGACACACACACACACACACACACACACACACACACACACACACACACCACCCAGGAAAAAGTGGGAGGGGTAGGCTGGCTGCTTAGCATACATTTATCACTTGCTTTGCACGTGGGCATATTGAAGTACTAATCACCATTTATGATTCAATAAGGCACATTATTTTTATGAATATGCACAGCAAGGTAGGATGAATCTCTCTGGATCCCATCATGAACAAAAGGAATCTTAGCCAACCAATCTGAGGATGCTTCTCCCTGGAATCCTGTTCCCTGCCCTTTGTTGATGACATACTTTATTTAGTGCAGACCATACACAAATTAAATTTATTTATTTATTTATTTATTTATTTATTGGATTTCTAGACCGCCCCCTCTCCCCGGAGGGACTCGGGGCGGTGTACAGGTAGAAATTAAAACCATTACAATCAATAATACGACATCTTGTCAAAATTGAATTCAAATTCATGGCTAGTACTGTATACTGGCAAGAAAAAGATCCACGTCAAAATCATTTTTGTCTATATGGGGAATTCTGTTCATAAGACGTTCTGCTGGAAGACACAGGATTCCTTATCACCTATTTTTCATCTTGCGCTGCTCAAAAACCTGCTCCAAAGTTTGAGGCTGCCACAGGAATAGGGACCTTGGGACCGTCTCCTACCACATACCTCCCTTCGACCGGTCCGCTCTCACAGAGAGGGCCTCCTCAGGGTGCTGTCAGCTGGTCAATGCCGGCTGGCGACGCCCAGGGGAAGAGCCTTCTCTGTGGCAGGTCCAACCCTCTGGAATGACCTACCCCCCGAACTTCGTATCATCACGGACCTTCGCCTTTTCCGCCGCTCATTAAAAACGCATTTGTTCCATCTCGCTGGCCTTGCTTAGAGTCAGTTTATGCCTATATTTTAGTCTAGATTTTAAAACTGGGATTTTTAGGGGATTGGTTGAGATTTTAATATTTTTAGCTTAATTTTTAGCACAGGAGATTCTAATTTAATTTATTTTACTATTGTATTGTATGTATTGTTGCTTGGTATTTTAATTCCCTGTGCACCGCCCTGAGTCCATCTGGGGACAGGAGCGGTATATAAATCCAATAAACCGTAATATGGGAACTGACACTAAAGTGGCTCAGCAGAAAACACTATTTTGATCAAACTCCGAAAGGCCTTTCTGCATCTTGTTTAATGCATAATTTAAAAAGCCCTACCAATGACTCTCCTTTATCCACATAGCCTCTGAGACTGAGGCAATAAGGTAACCCATCAAAGTCAAGGTTAAATCACACACCAAATATAACCTTAGTAGTCAATCATCCCCCTTGCGTTGCAAGGTAGTTGTATTAATGTGGAATTAAAGTGTTATCTATGTTAACTTCTGTCATATAATCTTTGGTATTGGGGTTCCTGTTGTAGTTTAAGGATAACTAATCTCTTAAAATATTCTCTAAAGATTCACTATAACATTTTATAATGTGATGGAGAATAACCAATAACAGCATATTTGGTTCAACATTTTTTCTATTCGTGTCATATTACCCTTATATGGGGTATGGGGTAATTATATATGGGCCTGGGGTAATCGAACTGTTTTATTAGGGTTTTTTAGGGGTTTAGTTTTAGTTGGTGTGGGATTTTAGCGCAGGGTTTAAGTTTAATTCATTTTAATATTGTATTTATGCTTGTGGCTTTATACATGTATTTTTAAATCCCCTGTGCCTCGAGTCCCTTCGGGGAGAGAGAGCAGTTTATAAAATAAAATTATTATTATTATTATATTGGAAAAGCAAAAATTAACATTTCTATGGGATGACTTTAGTTTCTGAATAGTCTTTGAACCTAAGGAAAAAATATTGGAGAACTCCATGCATGTATGCTCATGTAAGATTTCTTTGGAGGAAGGGCACATTAGAAATAAGATCAATAAAATAACAATAGATCTGATTACTTCTCCTCTTGACAATGGACCAGGGATCCCTCATAAAAGTGGTTATGTACCTTCCCTACCGGTTTGCAAATGTGAGCATGCGCTTCACTGACACATGCATGTTTATCACCTTCTGCGCATGCACAGTACTCGCGCATTACGTCGGGGCAGGTAGGCGGAGCCTCCCGCAGCCGGTGCTACCGCTTCGCCCGAACCAGAGAGAACTGGCTGAATACCACCTCTGGTTATAACTTTTTAAAAAGCCTTTCAAAATAAAGAATATGTGTTTATTTTGGTCAATAAGTATTCTTACTGTAAAAATAATCAGTATATGAGAGCCAGTTTGGTCTTAGCCAAGCAGTAGGTTGTGAATTTCAATTCTGTGCTAGGCATGAAATTTAACTGGATGACTGGGCAAGTCACTCTATCTCAGCCCAACTCACCACACAGGCTTGTTGTTGTGGGTAAAAGTGGAGGAGGAAGAATTATTAGACATGTTTGCCACCTTCAGTTGTTCATAAAAATAATAAGGGTGGAATATAAATAAAATAAGATAAATAATAAATAAGTCCTTGGGAGTTGCAAGGAGATTCAGCCATTGTCCTTTTCTTTTTCTTTTTCAAATGGCAACCTCGGCACAAAGCAGATGAATGGAGACAAAGAAGTGATCACTCTGGAAGTGGTGCGATGCTTTGCCTTGATTCACAACAGTCCAGGGTTCTGCCTTTGCCTTTCCTTGCAGCCTGTCTGCCTTCGGCTGCTGGCTATTTGAGAAGCTTCCTTTGTATCTGGCAAAAAGCACTGGTGCGAATGCAATGCAACGTGTGAGCAGCAAATCTCTGCTTCTTCCATGGAGACTAAGCTCATTAGGCTGCAGCCTTCTAAAACATGCCTAACCCCACCAATCCAAGCGCTGGCTCTCAAAAGTGCTGAAGAGCATGGACACCCCAATTAGCACTTCCAATGTACTGTTGACATTTCTTGAGGTTGGCCCAACAGGAATAATTAGTTCTGATATATAACATGGAATCATTTTTTTTTTTTAAAAAAAGAAGAAGAATAACAAAACAAAACAAAAAGCAGCAGGGACGCTTGGGTGAAAGCCTAGCTTAGTCTTGCACCTGCTAATGTGGAACCTTATTCTGTTCTCATTGTGCGCTCCGTTGAGGCATAATATTATTAGTGAACTGTGAGACCTATCAACTCTAGATCTATCTTATGTAACCGATAATGGAAAGGATACGATTAAGTTAAATTTGAGGACTAGGTTAGGCCTCAAATTTAATTTCTTGGAGGGTTGTTTTTTTTTAATGCCCACAATATATCTTCAGCCTTCGAGGGCGTTTCAGGTATTCCTGCTAATTATTATAAAGAAAGGAAGCATTTCAAAATCTCATTACTTTTAGAAAAGCAGAGCAACAGTTCAGCATCCCCTGTAGTAGCTTGCACAAGGTGGTATGTATAGGAACACCCATCCTTAACCTCGTGCCCAGCAAACTGGCAGGGGATTCTGGAATTCTAATCCAAAAATATTGGGAAGACAACTGATAGGAAAATGCTTAACAATGTAATAGAAAACCAATAGGATGCTGTAGGTTATTGATCGTGTTCAATTTCCAATAATGTGAAAATAAATTGAATGATGAAAACTCCTAAATTTTGCTTGTCTCTTAAAAAATGTCCTAATAAGCTATCGTCTACAAAATTTATTGATTTAACTGAATTAACTGGAAGGAATTGAATTTTATACATATAGTAGGAAAGTTGCTGAATTGATCTACTTTAGAATTAAATCACTGTGATTCTTCCAATCAAAGCAGCAAATCATATTTAATTTTCTAAATAAGTTTTAACTATTGTATTAGATAAAATCAACAATTCATATCAGATTAAGCAGTCCAAACATTCGTATTACTTTGTTTTGATCACACTGCTGGCCACTGTCACATTCCAAAGATCTCTAGGGCTTTGTAAAAGCTTCTTTTTCATTTTATTTTGTAATCATCATTACAATTCTGTAGCTTTTTTTTACCAGTACAAGAAGAATAAAACTCCTATATTTTGGTGGATGATTCACTTGGAAGACTTTTATTCTTCATTCAAATCTCTTATCTGCTTCTATCACATTTGGAAAGGCTGTCTATCTGCTTGAAGGCATTGCTAATTGTCTCACACAGTATTAGCATTTGGATTGTAATTTTCATTCCTTTGGTTTGAATATACTTTTGGATGTAATATTTTTTTCCAGCAAAGTTGTCTTATATGGTAGTTTTCTGGATAGCCAGTTTTAGGAACTGTATAGAGTATGAATATACCGAGTGGCTAACGAAAAATCTAGGTATTAGGTTAACTTAGTTCCTGTTGAATGTGTTAAACCTCTGGAAGTTGAGATAGAAAGCAAAAGCTGAAGAGTGTTTTTATTAGAAGAATTTGACTGCTAAACTGTTGATAGGAGAGGAAAAAGAACAAAAGAATGAAAAGAAGTAAGATTGTCTACTCTACAAGGTATGATCAGCCATGGCTATCATGACACAATTGAAGGGCTATCAAATTTTTTTATGCAGATTAAAAAAGTTTTGATCACATTGTCATGGCTGCGTTCTTGATTTTGTAGACCCTATCCTGAGAATACCCTTGAGTGAAAATTACGTGCCATGCTTGGGTTTTTAAACAGCAGCTAGCAAAAATATGGGTGATAGAAGATAAATTGAGCTGGAAGAAAGAAGGCTTGGTCCACAGCCCAGTAGACTGGACAGGCCATCAAACTAGGATTTGGGTGGCACCAGTGAGCTGGTAGGGAAGGCTGCCACTCTGAAGGGATTGGGCAGGGCGAGGTAACTATTTCTTCCTGAATTTTAATTGAGAGACATAAAGAGACCATGTGAAGGTGGGATATAGGCTGTGGGAGGAAAGAAGTCAGTGTGATAGATTGTGGGAGGGAGAAAATAGATACGGGGTAGAAAATGGTGATCAGGATGTAGCACTGAAAGTCATGGGAAAGCATAGTAAGAGATGGGAGATAGCTATCCCAATGATTGAATATATACTTTTGATTATAATAAATAATTTTGTGATCCTTCAAAAATGAAAAATAATTTTCTGTGTATGGATGTATGTGTGTATTTCAAAATCTTTAGATGTAATAGAAGCGTGTCCATTTCGGTAAAATACCTTTCATTCTATTACATGGCAATACCTAGGGAACCTTGTCTAACTTCAAAAAGTTAAGAATAGTATGACCCTGTTTAGCAACTGAATGGAAAAACATCAACAAATACGATAGTATCAGCTACATTGGGAACTAAAGGAACATATTGGAAGAAGGCAATGTCAAATGTCTTCCAGACTGTTGCCAAGAAAATCACCATGAAATCATTGAGTGGTGACTTTGATTTAACTTGACTTAAATATATATTTCATCCGAGCTGTTGTGTTCTATGTCAAACAATAATGAAGACAAGGAAAAATTTGGAAGAGTGATTGCAAAAGGTAATGCAATGGCAAATGGAGTTCAGATTTTGCTAAACCTCCATTTAATCAAAGGAAAATGATCCAAGGGAAGGATTGCCTTGGCATTCTTCCTTTGATGAGCTTAGGGTCCAATGAAATGGCTGCACCCATTTAAACAACAAAGTTATACTACCAATCAGATGACAGCAAAAGTTGTACAAAAGTGGGTAGCAACTGAGCGAGTTAATAGACCACAGGGACAAAAGCTTCCAAGGAGAAGACTTGAAAGATTAAAAAAGGACCGAGGGGGGGGGGAGCAGATATTTTAGGGAAAGGACTGGAAGTCACTATCAAAATCAGGAGAGTGAGTGGGAAGCATTTTGTTTTGGGAACAAACAAGCTCTCTTGACAGTAACCTGGGCTAGAATCTTAAAGCCATGGGTTAGAAGACTTTCTCATATAACCATTAGGAGAGAAGGATTTCCCAAAATCTCTCTAAATCTCTTAAGAAATCTGGCCTATCAAGAGGACTAGGTGAAGCCAGGTTTCAATTAGTGTCTGTGACTATCAGCCAAAAGGGGAGATAGGGGCCAGGGAAAAGCAATTTAATTGTACATGTGGAAGTTGATGCAATTCCATAGAAAGTCAAGGAAGATAATTGGATTTTGCTGTAAGGAACCATTAGCACATTTCTAACCAATCTACATTTTGGACTTACCTTCTCTCTCTTCCAAACCGCATTTAGCATTTTGGTTTCTCTAAGCAAGCCAAAACCTGAATATACTTTTTCCTGTGTTTTATTTTGGTGTTAAGAAAGCTACTTTGCAGGGTCTTTCCATATCTGTGCTATTCTCTATTGCCACATCCATTGACAAATCAGGCAGGGGAGAAGTAATGTATTTTTTATTCATTTTCCTGAGAGCAAAGGTAGTGGCAGGATTTTCAAAAGGAAAGGCCTTCTGTTTTTAATTAGGATGTGGTCTCTCTGCTCATTTTTCATCTCTCCACCAATTTGACAGAAAGGAGATGGTTAGAGTTAGATCTAGAAGAATTTCTTTTTCCTCTACCGCCGTGATGGTGAACCTATGTTACGCGTGCCACAGGTGGCATGCAGAGCCCTCTCTGTGGGCACACCAGCGGCAGTGGTAGGTTTCAAATATTTTTAGAACCTCTTCTGTAGGTGTGGCCTGCTTTGTGGGAGTGGCCAGCCATGTGATTAGGTGGGAGTGGCTTGGCAGTCATGTGACTGGGTTGGCGTGGCCAACTTGTAAAATGTGGTGAAACTCACTTAACAACGCTTAGCAACCAAAATGTTGGCTCAGAAACTCTGGCATTTGAAACATGCAAGTCTTAAAGCTGTCATGTTACAAGACCCTTGCACCCCTAACCCTTTAGAAAAAAAACCCCAGGGGTGTTCAAACTTGACAGCTTTAAGACTAGTGGACGTCAATTCCCAGAATTCCTCCTCTCGCTCTTCGTCTTGATGATGTGTGGACGGGTGGGGGGAGGGAGCTGGAACCGGTTCTAAATGGCACTATAGATTTGTGGAACCTCTTCTATAGAAGAGCTTAGAACTGGCAGGAACCCACCCCTGGCCAGCGGTCATCCCAGCCCAGCTTCACTATGCACCGCTGGCCAGCTGGTCTTCAGGTTTCTGTCTTCAGGTTTCTGCCATGCATGTGTAAACGGTGGGGCGCATGCGTGTGGGGGAGGGGGGAAACTCACATTGCATTTTGGACCCTGCACCCTGTTTTGGGTTTGGATGGCCTCCTGCACCAACCTGGAGGCCAAAGCGGGGCCCAGGGGCACCATGCGAGGCTTGCCTGCACCCCTTTTTGGGCCTGGAAAGCCTGCACCAACCTAGAAGCCATTTTTGGGCAAGGGGGAGTGAGGTGCATATGCAGGGGGAGGGGGCAGGGGAGCACAGTGGGGTAAAGCACATGCGCAGGGGTTGGGGTGCATGTGTATAGGTGTTGTTGTTGTTTTTGTTTTATTGTTTTATTTGATTTGTATACCGCCCTTCTCCCTTTCGGGACTCAAGACGGTGTACAGCCACAGTAAAATTGGTGATACAAAATCTAAAAGAATATATTAAAAATATTAAATGAATTTGGCCTACATATTTAAAATCCCATGCACATTGTATTATGGGTGTGGGCGCTTTTGGCACACAACAACAAAAAGGTTAGCCATCGCTGCCCTACCTCATATCCTTCCACACTATAGTTGGATGACATGTTAAGAACTTCCTTGCATTCCTCTTCTTCCACACTAAGGAGATGAAAATCTTTTTGCCCCTTCATTTGCAGGTAGTCCTCGAGTTACGATCACAACTGAGCCCAAAATTTATGTTGCTAAGTGAAATATTGTTAAGTGAGCTCGCCACATTTTCCAACTTTTCTTGGCATAGTGGTTAAGTGAATCATTTGTTAAGTTGATAACATGGTTGTTGAGTGAATCTGGCTTCCCCATTGACTTTGCTTGTCAGAAGGTTGCAAAAGCTGATCACATGACCTTGGGACACTGCAACCGTCATAAATATGAACCAGATGCCAGATATTCTGAATTTTGATCATATTACCATAGGGAAATTGCAACGGTCATAACTATGAAAAACAGTCATGTCATTTTTTTCAGAGCCGTTGTAACTTTGAATGGTCACTTAAATGAATTGTCGTAAGTCAAGGACTACCTGTATTTGAAACATATGTTGCTACTTCCATGTTACAACTCTAGGTAACTTACAAACGGCTGAATACATGAAAATCCCCACAAAGACACAACATGCAACACACAGACAAAACTGTTGAGACAAACAGAAAATTATAGAAAAGCCTTTTCTCAGCCAGAAGACAGAAGTTTATCAATAGCGTCTATCCCTTTCTATAATTCTGTGGATTCAAAGCCAAAAATTAAAACACGGTAACCCTCTTTTGCACTGTTTTTGATCAATGCTTTAGCAGCTAAGGAGCAGTGGACAAAATCCAGAGACAGCAGGAGCTCTGCTGTTTAGAAAATGCCAGGATGGCAAAATGAGGTAAGGTTTTAGAGAGCAAGATACTATACTAGTTAGTTTTGCAATCATAATTATTGAAATAATGTTTTTCAGCCAGCAAAAATTTTTTCATCTGTGGCTTAAAGGCTATTCCTCTGCATTTTTCATTATGCCATGAACCTGAAAATGAGGATAGTAAAGGAAGGGATATCAAACGATCATTTTTCCGGTTGCCAAAAATCACACGGCATTTTTTAAATTTTTAAATTTTTGTAATTTGCTGTCTTTTACTTCAAGATGTTTGGAGAATTAAAACACACAAAGAGAGAAAAGTGACAAAAACTGTATTGATCTTATTTTGTATTTTATTTATTAAACTGTATGTATGATTCTTCATTGGGGGAGAGACATAAATAAAGAATAAGACCAACCCACTAAAATAAATTATAATTGAGAGAAGTAATAAATCTAACATGAGAATAAAAATATAATGAGAATACTTTTTTCCTGCATAAATATAAATCCAGTCTGTATTCTAAAATCCAGTTAATTGGAGAACTACTACCACAGTAAATCTTAAAAGGCATTCAAGAAATCTCTTTCTACTCAGGGATGACATTCAAATATCACACAAAAGTTCTGACAAATGACCCCCTTATATATCTTATTTATACTTATGGGAGAAGATATCATGCGAGACCTCACTCAGAAAAGAGACACAACTAAATTCAGAAACCTGTTCAAGGAATGAAGAGGTGTACCCAGTCCTACGCTTACAACTTTTCTCACATTTCTGTAGGATATGTCTGCTAACTAACTCCTTGTGGTATCATGTTTTATCATGCCTCACAGGAAATCTTGGTGTGGTTCATTGAAATGTCCAATTTCAAATGCAACTCCATGGCAAGGATGAGAGACACTTGATTTCCAAGGCAAATACGTTTGAAATCTGTAAGGCAATTTTATTATGTCCTCCCTAAAAGGTAAAGGTTCCCCTTGCACATGAGTGCTAGTTGTTCCTGACTCTAGGGGGTGGTGCTCATCTTCGTTTCAAAGCCGAGGAGCCAGCACTGTCAGAAGATGTTTCCATGGTCACGTGGCCGGTATGACTAAACGCTGAAGGTGCATGAAACGCTGTTACCTTCCCACCAAAAGGTGGTCCCTATTTTTTCTATTTGCATTTTTTATGTGCTGTCAAACTGCTAGGTTATCAGAAGCTGGGACAAGTAACAGGAGCTCACCCCATTATGCGGCACTAGGGATTTGAACTGCCGAACTGCCAAACTTTCTGATTGACAAGCTCAGAGTCTTAGCCACTGAGCCACCCTACCCCCACCCCCACCCCACCTATAAAACTGAAAAAGTCAATACATGAAAGATGACCATTTTTTCCCATATGTCTTACTTCTTGCAGTGAGAAGTCTCCAGTAGATTGTACCAATCACAAATATTGAATGGCTGACTGCGGAAAACAATCAGGATAACATAATGATTTTAAACATCGACTAAACCAAAGTTGGAGTTTAATTTTTTGCAAAAGGATAAAACTCATGGATGCCAGTAGCAAATGCATCTCCTTGCTTTCAGTTAATATGATCAAGGCAGTTCAACAATTTTAAAAGATCAACATGGAGGTACCAAGATGGCTTCCTGTAAATAAGGATAGCCATTGCCAAAACATCTTTCATGCCAGCTGCCACCTATCAAGACATTTTGAGAACTTTATTCTCTGCAAGAATTGATTTGAAACAGTCCTGTTATTTACTTCTACAAGTAAGGAAGCCTTCAAAAGATATTCCCGGAATGTTAAATGATATAAAAATTATGAACTGTGTGCCCATACAACTATTTCAGTGCTGGCAAGATATGGACCCAGTGACCAACACCAATAAAACTTGACCTGGAAGCTGTCATTTGAACTGATTTTGATTTCTGCATACATTTCTAAGGTAGCCCCCTGTGCAGTATTTATGAGTGATTAATGCAGTTACCAGAGTGTGAAAAAATCTAGCCAGTGTGGCAGGTGTTCTAGTATTACTTGGAAGCATAGTTATTCTATGGGAGAAGGTTTTGAAATGTGAACTCTAGCATAGACCTGAATTTATTGCTCTTTCCATTTCAAAACCAAAATAGTTGTATAACTTAGATAGAATATAGCCTCTCACCTGGATTATTAAATGATCAACTCCATAGGTGATTAACTGTTTGTGAAAGCTGTGTACTATAGTGGTGTAGACTTATAGGTCTATACTTAAATTTTAATTTTGGATATTAGTATTACTTAACAGGCTTTACCTGGTTTACATTATCTTAGTCCCAAATGTATTATAAATTCTGGACTTATTGATGGGAGGAATAATCTTACAATCCCTTACCAATTAGAGATGAAGTTTCATTGCTTCTGAATAAATGTGTGTAAGAGTGTGTTGCAAATGAGGTAAATTCATGCTTGTGCTGTAAATTTAGTTAAGATCATTTGTACATTCGAAACTAAAAAGGTAAGTTATTGAATTCCATGCTGTTAGTAACTTTAGGTCTTTTGTGCTGATGTTTTTCAGTAAATAAAAGGTGATCCAAACTACACCAGGATCAGGGCTTAACAAAGAGGAATGGTTCACTACTTTGGCCCATTCTTTCTCTGATTGGAATTAAGGGCCCTTGAACATGGAGCCAGTTTGCGCCAGTGGTTAAGACATCAGGCTAGAAACTGGGAGCCTGTGAGTTCTAGTCCTGCCTTCGGCATGAAAACTAGTTGGGTAACTTTAGGGCAGTCTAAGCCCAGCCCAGCCCATCTCACAGGATTGTTGTCCTGAGGACTATGAGGAAGAAGGAGTATTGTGTGTGTTCATCACCTTGGATTATTTATAAAAATAACAAAGATGGAATAAAAATAAATACCCTCTGTAGCAGGGAGAAATTGCTTACTGACTTCGGGATTTATAAAGCTGCTTGGACAGTGTCCAGGATTCAGTTTGCTTACTTGCAGTAGGAATAGAGGAATAGTTAATTCATGATCACAAGAAAACAAAATGACAGTAAACAGTGTCCAAATATAGCAGCCTTCAGATTCCTGCCTTCACGAAGACTCTTGTCATCAACAAACACTATCTGCAAAATGATGGTGAGCTTAAATGATACATCTTCTGAGCCCTTCCAGCAAAAGCATTTCCTACCACATGGATTGCTTTCTTGTGCACGTAATCTGAGATGGTTACCAAGTCTTGCCAATGAATGACAAATCTACATACACGTCATGTCAGCTAGCAAGATTTTGCAGACTTAATTGCTTTGGCTTCGGGCATTCTGTGTCAAAATGGAGTGTTTTATGTCCTGCGTGTTGCTCCTGTTTTTTTTACAACAGTTAAATAATTCGGTAATTTGCCTGTTTTCTTTCTAATGCACTGTCCATTAAGTCATTTAATAATTTATGTTATAAATCTCACCACACAACTTTAAATAGCATATGGAGACTGCTCTAGTTGTTATGTCTAGAATCAATAATAGCATCAAAATACTTCCATACCAAGCTGGGATGTTCCCAACTTGGTTTTTCTTTTCCTTTTTGGCCAGTAGGGTGGGTTGAGACAGGAAAGGGTATTTATTGAGTTTGGTATTTAGCGGCCCTGTTAGGGAAGAATTTGGAGCACATGTCTGGGGCCTCACTCAATAGGATGAACAGAACAATATCTATCACAGTAGGACTTGCTTACTACAATTAGACTAATTGAAATAATATGTGTGCTTATCTATAGATTCCCCCCCTTTAAAAGCAGAGTTTACAATTACTTAATTATTGCCATTGTTCTGCAATTTATTTTGAATAGAATTTGCCAAGACTGGTTTTCTTTTCAATGTAATAGGGGCCTCTGCCACTGCAGTTTTTCCTTCTTTTACTCCCTTCCCTATAGCTCTTGCAATGTACCTAGCTCAAGAGAAGAATTACAAGTTATAAACATTCGTAGGGTATAAAGTTTCTCAGTCCTAGTCGAGAAGAAGCATCTCCTCTTCTGACTCATAGAACTACATGCAAGGGTGATAGGGGAAATTTATTTTTTATTTATTTTATTTTATCAAATTTATACCCCCCCCCTTCTCCTTGTTAGGACCCAGGGCGGCGCACAGGCATCATTAAAAACCATTACAAAAACAATACAAACTCTTAAAAGCATATTAAATTAACCTAAAACCCGTGCTAAAACCCTTTAAAACCCTAAAAATTTAAAATTTAAAAATGACATACCATTAGAAACTGGCACAGATGAAGTGGCTGAGCTATTTCACTTTCCCATTTTTGGAGGATTTTTGATTTTTTAAAAGTAGCGTTAGGCTGGGAAGACACTTAACATGCTTCTCTTTTTCATAAATACAAGATTTTGTTCCAAAACATTAATACTTCAGTGGCATGATCTTGGAGACCTTTGAAGATCACAAAACGAGGCTAAAGCTACAGGTTTTCTAAGGTGCCCATTCATTTAAACTCTAACTACTACGGTAATTAAAATTTGTAATACAACTTGCTGGTATTTGTAATGAGATCTTTACCAGCTGTCTTCATATCACCAGCCCTATATCTCTGTTCTTGTATATGCTAGTATGCTTCTGTCTAACCTTCAGAATCACGGTCTTGCCTTCTGTTGAGTTTTTCAAGGTCAGTTCCTCAAGTACACCTTATCTTTATTGGGTCCTTCCATACTGATCTGCCTGTCTAGGAAACTTTAAATCTCTCTGTAAAAGAAAATCTTAAATTGGATAAATTTTAGGATGCAGAGTGTCAGTCCTTCTGTGGGAAGTTACAACCATCTCTCTCTCAGAAAAATGAAATGCACTAGGAAATATTGAAAAGGCAGAATACTATTCTACCCCAGATGTGAAAAGGAAGAAACATGTTTTGTCTCCTGCAGCCTTCTGCCCCCCCCCCCTTTGTCAATGGGCCATTAAGCAGCCTGGGCTAGTCCACTTTACATAATAAAGACTTCTCCCCTTCAGCTCCAGAGTCATGGGATTAAGGTAGGACTTGCCTTACCAAACCTGGACTCGGCCCATGGGAGCCTGGCAACCAATCAGAGTACACTTCTTGCACAGGAACAAGAAACAGATAGGTGGGGCCAAACAGTTGATAAAAAGCCCTGCAAGCCCCTTGCTCAGCCCTTCTCTTCCTGTCCACCAACATTGAAGCATGTAAGCACCTTTTCTGGTCAGGACTGCAGCCATGTGGTCCTGTCCACCATTAAACCATCTTTCCAAGCAGCCTCCATGTCTCCAGTGTCTTCTTCCCCACTTGGAGCCAAACCCAGAAGGACATTTCCTTACTACACTTCAAAACAGACCATATTAGGAAGCCAAAGTTATGAATGATACTATTACTTTTATGATAAGGTCACAATAACAAAATTTTGGAAGTCAGAGTACGTTTTCCTCCTTCCTTCCTTTATTTTCACGAGAACTTGGGAGGATCCTGTGTGAGACATTTGCTCAAATTACATTTTTGCCCCAAATTTAGATTTTTAAATATCTGATCATTGTTTTATTTGCAGCTATTCCTTCTATTCTCAAAAGTTTTTCCCATTGTGAAGAAGGTATTCAGAGCCAGTTCGGTCTAGTGGTTAAGGTGCTGGCCTAAGAACCATGAATCTGTGAGTTCTAGTCCCACTTTAGGAATGGAAGCCAGCTGGATGACTTTGGGCCAGTGTCATTTTGTCAGCGCAGCTTACATCACAGGGTGGTTGTTGTAGGGAAAATAGGAAGAAGGAAGAGTGGATATGTCTGATGCCTTGAGATATTTATACAAAAATAACAATAATAAAGATGAGAGATAAATAATGTTACATTTCTGACTTTGCTTGTTAAAAGCTGGCTGGAAGGATGCTATTGGCAATCACGTGCTTCAGAATGCTGCAACCATTGTAAATATATGCTAGTTGTCAAGCACCCAAATTTTGATCATGTGACCATGGGGATGGTTATGGCAGTCGTAAGTGCAAGGATCAGTCATAAGCCATTTCTTTCGGAGCCATTGGAACTCTCACTAAATAAATTATTGTAAGTCAAGGGCTACTTACATGTTAAATTGCCCTATAGCTGAAGCTGAACTGGCCTAAACTTTTAACAACAGTTTGAAATCCTGTGTGGGTTTATTTGTATGTGGATAAATAGGGAGGTAACAAATATTTATATGCTATTCCTGATGCTGAAAGTGCAATCTGGAGTCCCCATTAAGATGCATTCATTGGTGTCTTTAAGACTTAAAGCTAGCATGTCTTATTCTAAGTTTTCTGGAAGCCTCCAACAATCTGGGTCCTAATTTTACCCACTTCGGAAGGATAGAAGGCTGAATCAACCTTGAGCCTGGCCAGGATCAAACCCGTGTGTAGGTAGAGTTAGCCTGCAGTACTGCATTCTAACCACTGCACCACCAGGGCTGCAGTAAAAAGATGCAATTAATGACTTGCAATGATTGTCTACGAAATTTTGGAGAAGATATCCCTTGGTGGGTTCACACATTGGGTAGAGTCATAAAGTGGCTTGTTTAGCTTGGTTTCAGTAAATTAATTGAACCCAGCAATTCTGGTCTTAATCCAGGGTTTATTTGATATGATTACAGCTAATTGCAGCTTGTTCAATATTCTAAAAAATAAAGAAATGTTTACTGAATGATTCTTCAGTTAAAAAAAAAACAGTTTGTTGTATTTTTAAAAATTATTGAGTTCCAATAAACTACTGCTGCCCACACACCTTTTACAGTCCTTTTTATGTTTGAATAATCCAGTGCTTGTTTAATCCCACTTTCCTCATTTAGATCAGATACTCAGGTTTTTTTTTAAAGCTCCCTCCTTCTTTATCATATTGGCACCAAAGCCAGGAGTCTTAAAAAAAAAGTATGTTGGGAAATAAGACTCCCCAAGGTCTGTGAATTATAGAACAATGTTGAGCTAAGCTTGGCTTAACAATTCCTAATTAGAAACTCCCTGATCATTTGCTAATTTTTGAGATAGTCTTTGGTAATTAGAACAGTGCGCTTCACTCTGCCAATAAAGCAGAAGAGGAAATTTGCAAGGTGTCAAAATCAATTATCCATTTGGATCATCGGGTTTATAAGCCTTTCATCCTCCCTAATGCACAGCTCCTCAAATACATTTTGGTAACAAAATAACCTGGGACTAACAACCACCCGCATGAAGGAGAGAGGTTGCAAGGGTGACTCCTGGTCATGTTCTTGTCCTGAATTTAATTTTACGTTGATAATTAGGCTTTCCAAGCCACCTGATATTTTTCTGACCAGCAGGAAACAAAACCCCGCTGGTTGACTCAGGGGAGAGAAACACACCGCTCCTGCGGTGCTCACCACGTGGCTTCACAAAGACTGAAAACAAGAGCTGTGGCAAATTGGATCACCCTACAAGTTTCGACTGGCCCATTGTGTACAACTAGTAAATTGAGAGCTGATATTTCTGAGAACTATTTATTAGCAAAGCTTGGGGTCTGGCTTGCTCCTCCTCGCCCTCCTTGGCAAACAGCTTTTTTTTTTTTTTACCAGTTTGGCTGAGCAGTCTCTGCCACTTTATGCAGGGCAAGAACCAGAGAGGCAGAGAGTGGATCCTTGCAGGGAATTATTGTGAGTGGACCCTTGCAATGATTGAGGCGGAAAGCTTGGGCAGTTGGCTGCTCTGCTCCCTCAGCAGTTAAAAAACGCTGGATGCATCTCTGATTATATCGTTTGAAGTAAAGCTAATGGGATGCATTTGCAGGCACTTGCCATAACACAAACAGTGAGAGAAATGGGGGGCGGGGGGAGAGCAGAAAGGTATTTTGATATTTCCTTCTCTTGGCGCCTGGCTTATTAGTATTTTAAACAATGACGTCCTAGGGACAGTGATCACTTCTAATCATTTAGTGCAAAAAAGGTGTGAAAATAGGAGGCTGTGACCAGTTAGCAGAAATCATAGTTAGACATGCTGAGACCTGCCAGGCTATGCCAAATTGGCTATCTCATATTGAACGGCTGATACCCTGGCTAAGTTTCTTTTTCTGAAGTCGCAGGGAGATAATGGGATGGCTGTTTCATTACTCCCCCCCCGCCCCCTCCCAGCCCTCAGCAACACTACACATTTCAGATTTGGATCTAGGAAAATACAATAACCCCGGGTGGAATTGGGGGGGGGGGGAGAGAAAGAAACATTTTCTTATCATCTTACACATAAAATAAATACTTGTATGGGTATTTTATAAAAATGTCCTAACAAGATTGCGGGTGTGCTTACAGTGCAAATAATTCTATTATTGCTAGATATATCCCATGAAACTGTTTGGTAAAAATACCAAAAATGTTCCTATTTATCCAAAATGGTCTGCTTGTGCGAATGCCCATAATTATAATGGCACTGATGTTAAGTGCAGAATGATGGCCTTTGTTGAATGCAATGCGGAAATCTTACAATTAGTTCAATTCATTCTCTGGATTGGAAGTAAGGTTAAGAGCACTATTATGGCTGACTCTAGATGTGTGTTTGGGGTGTGTGTGTGAATTAGGTGACCATGTCTTTCCTCTCTAAGTAGAAGCAATTCATTTATTTAACATGTTAGCCATCTAATGATCCAAAATGATTCTGGGTAGCTTTGAGAAACAATCTAGACCAGTGGTACTCAACCTGGTCCCTACCGCCCACTAGTGGGCGTTCCAGCTTTCATGGTGGGCAGTAGGGGTTTTGTCCGATACTGAAACACTTTCCTTTTTTAAATTTAATTGACTTTCCTACTTTAAAAATCAACATTACTGTGGAACCAGTGGGCAGTTAGAAAATTTTATTACTAATAGACATACAAAAGTGCACGATAGGTATAAAAAGGTTGACTACCCCATTTAGACTATGCAAAGCTAGCTTTTCTCATTCATTGCAGAAGGAGACGTGGCTCCTAAGAAAGATTCTGTGGCATACTTTTTTTTTTATTGAAAAAGTTTTATTCAAACAAGTTTTCCCCCTTTTTACCCCCCCCCCACATATAATATAAATCACATACAAATAGTATACCCCTCCCCTCCCCCCATCTTAGAATAAAATTCTCAATCAAATAATAGATATTATACCCCCTCGCCTCCCGACAAACATAATATAAATTTCTCTTAGTATAATATATATCAATCTCCCATTAACACCATCTTCTAATTTAATTAAACATGTGTAAATCATAGCATAACCATATCCCATTATTCCCATCTCTATGTTACTTATCCACATATATTTCCCCACCCTCCACCCTAACCCACCCCCACCTCCCACTCAAACCCACCCCCCTGACTTCCGCTATACACCACTTTAAAGATTCCAAACATCCCAAATATTATTTACTCTGTTCACCTATCAATCCAAACATTCTTACCTAAAGGCTACATGGTATTTCCCAATCTGGTATTTATTCTGTATATAATTAATCCATTTTGCCCATTCCTGTGTATAATTCTCCTGCTTCTGATCTTTTAAGAAAGCTGAAATTTTTGCCATTTCCGCAAACCCCGCCACTTTCTGAGTCCATTGATCAATTGACGGTAAAAAATCTTCCAATGTTGAGCAATCTGTGGCATACTTCAGGAAGGATCGTACCCTGCTTTTCTCTAGCACACTTTCTTTGCATTACAGTATGGTTCATAAAAGGAAAGCATTCACCTGGCACCATATATTGAGAAGAGGGAGGCAGAGAAAGCTTCTACAATGGCCATGTGTCTTTTTTCAAAAGATGATCATCCATTTGAACAGTTCTTAGAGAGCTGGCCTGCACTGGGCTGACAGTCAGAGGAAGGCCTTTCGTCTAAGCACAGTTTAAGGTCGGTTGAGAGTTCTCTATTTGTATTTACAGTAGACTATAGATCTACTGATGTAAAAGCTATAAGAAGTGAAAGTAAAGGCCTTGAAACATTTCACCAATAGTTATTATCACCACCAGGTTAGCAAGTACAGAGTTCAACTCTTTGAAAGTATTGTTACAGAGCAGCCACACCGATAACTCAATTTATAGAAATCTTGATTTTACGTGTCATAGGTGATCCTAGATTAAATTCATGTCACAGTGACATTTACAGTTGTCTTCCCTGTTCCCTCTTCTTCAAAGACCACTCTAATATTTCTTGGTTCCATTATCCCATGTTCTAATGTAGTGTTATGGCCATTTTAGGTTCCTAATTTAAAAAAAATCTAATTGTGTACTGCTTTCTAGTACCCAGGCATTAGATTGGCACACAAAAAACCCTTTAAAGATGAATTGCCCTTCTTAAGGCAAAATGCCTCTTGGAACCTTACACACACAATACATACACTTAACCTAAAAACAATAATGCTCAGATTATATATTCAGCAATGTAGTTGTGATGATATTACAAGTTGGCACAAATCAATTTAATGGCAATAATTCAGTTACAGGGAATACAGCACTTCATGAAAATATTTAATTATGTTTCATACAAAGATGAATCTCTTGTGTACTTATTGCTATAGCATGGGCCATGGTTAAGTTTTTCAGACTGGAAATTTCATTTTCTTTCTGTTTTTCAACAGCATGGTATTTGTTCTTTCTTCCTTCAAAGAGATTAATTTTGCTCCAACTAATTTTTGGTCTACTTTTGTATAGTTTAAATATGCTGGATGGGCACTGAGGTTGTAATCCTCCAGGTTGATTCTTAAGTGTGTCTAAAAAATAACTCTTTAAATGTATCTAAAGTTGGTTTAGATAATACAACCTAGAAATACTGTGAATCTTGATTCAAATACTTCATCAATCCAGTGGAGTTTACTCTTAAGTAAGCATGACTAGGCTTGTAATTAAAAGCTGCAAAAACCTCTTCTTTTATTATTCTATTTCATAATAATAATAATAATAATAATAATAATAATAACAACAACAACAACAACAACAACAACAATAATAATAATAATCTTTATTGTCATTGTCATAAAATTAAAAAAATTACAATGAAATTGGTTTGAACGTTGTGCTAACATTTGCATCAGGTGGAATACAGACAGCAGTGACAACTATATCAGAAATCTCTCCAGGCAGATAAAATGGCCGACAAATGACAGTTGAGAATTCCAAGTCTGCAGAACAGTGTGTATAGCAACTCTATTGTTAGTACACCAGTTATTATGTGTGTAAATACACAGTCCTCCACCTTTGCTTTTACCAGAGTTGTTGTTTCTGTCAAAGCGGTGTGCGGTGTGGTTAGTTAGCTCCACAGTCGCATCCGGTACAAGTGGATGAAGCCAGGTCTCTGTGATGATCATCACACAGCAGTCACAAATGAGCTTATTCACTGCCATCCATAGCTCTAGTTCATCAGTTTTGTGGACAAAGGATCTAGAGTTGGTTAGCAAATGCTTGGTTATGTTGGTCTGTGAGGCTGCTTCTGTAATCGAACTAGCAAACCTGCTCTGCATCCCCGCTTCTGCTTCGGCTCTCTTCGCTGCCTCCTAGGCCCAACAACGATCCATGGAGAGCCTGGCAGTCTTACTATGTCACTCGATATTATTTATTTATTTATTTATTTATTTATTTATTTATTTATTTATTTATTTATTTGTCTATCTATCTATCTATCTATCTATCTATCTATCTATCTATCTATCTATCTATCTATCTATCTATCTATCTATTTATTTAATTTGATTTGTAAACCGCACCAATCTCCGTCGAGACGGACTCTGGGCGGTGCACAGGACATTAAAACCCACAATAAATAAATAACAAATATACAAAAGTTAAAAAGAAATTAAATGATAAACCTGTGCTAAAATTCCCATTTAAAACCTAACTAATTTATATTATGAGACTGCTGGAAGTCGCTGGTAATATCGAGTCGACTAGAAGATCTTTATCTTTAATAATAAGTTAATAATAACTTAATAACTCCCTGCGGGTATAGACTAGTTTTTGCCTAACTCTGCTGTGACACCAGGAGCTCAAAGCCGCTGCGCCTAAGCGCACTGCCATCTTAAAAATAATTATTATACTATTATAGTATTTTCTATATTATCCAGACACTGTTGAAGTGATTTAAAAGTCTCTGCTCTTTTTTGTTATATCAACACAATGATGGGTGTTTAGAAGATTAGGGCACTGGAGGCTAAAACAATAACAGAAAGGTTGCTGGAATTGAGTATATCTCATCTAGTAAAAAGAAGGACTAGGGGGTGACATGATAGCAGTGTTCCAATATCCCAGGGTCTGCCACACAGAAGAGGGAGGCAAGCTATTCTCCAAAGCACCTGAGGGCAGAACAAGAAGCAATGGATGGAAACTAATCAAGGAGAGAAGCAACCTAGATCTAAGGAGAAATTTCCTGACAGGACAGTTTAGTAGAACAGTGGAACAGATTAGTGGCACAACTTGCCTCCAGAAGTTGTGAGTACTCCAACACTGGAGGTTCTTAAGAAGAGATTGGACAATTATTTCTCTGAAGTGGTATAACTTTTCCTGCCTGAGCAGGGGGTTGGACTAGGAGACCTCCAAGATTCCTTCCAACTCTGTTATTCTGTAAAATGTAAATCACCAGGGGGATAACATCTAAGCCTGAAACCATGTTCTAGAAAAAGGGTAAATGGATCTTACCATCATGGTTTCATCTGAAAGTATACATAATATTACATACAAAAACATACACATATTCATACTGATATGTGTTAATCTATGACACCTTGTTCTTGAAAGAAGAGTATAATAATAATCCAGCCTCAGGATGTAACCTGAAATCTCACATACTGTTTTGGGATTTCAGTTTAAATTTACAGGTGACATTTTCACTTGAATTTCCACAGAATTAGGGCTTTAAAAATTTTAGAAATGGCACAGTAGAGCACATCATCCGCCTTATTGCTTGATGCACAAAATGAGGAACGACACCACTCTCAATAAATGGATGCTTGATCTCTATTAGAAGGAAAATCTCACTATTCTCTAGTTTGTTGGTTCCATTATTACAATGCTTTTCTGGCACAAAGTTTATCCTAATAATCTCCTTAATGTTCCTGTCCTGTTTTACACTTCTGCTGCCTAATTAAATGTTTAGACCTGCTGCTATATCGATCCCCCCAACAGTGATTAAATAGATATGATAATCTTTCTCCATAGCTTTATTTTTGCTAGCGAATGAGTATCTTTTTGGACTATGTGAGAATTTATTTTGGCCTGGCAAAATGAAACATGCTACCTATTCATAAAAATACTTTTTAGCCCTTACCGATACAGAAGGCTAAAGATTTTCTCCATTCCAATTCAGGAGAAAAAGACTGACATGAGTCTGAGATCCATGTAATTAGCCTATACTTTTATTTAATGTGCATGGATTATTGAGTTACAAAGGGAAGAAGATAAGAGGAAACCCATTTTCCTGGGCTGATTATCTACATTTGTTTTGGATTTCTCAAACCATCAGCATAGCTCTATTTGAAGATGGAGCTATCTTCTTGCATTAAGGGTAATGTTTTCCCGATTCAACAGTTCTCCAGTACTTATAGGAGCTCTCTATTCCACTTAATGTCCCAGGTGTAGTTATGTCTCACTGTATATTCTGTGTTTCTCAGGACTGCTTAATAAGATACCCGCAAACACAAATGAAGAAGGTTTGAGAGACAGAAGGCAGAAACATATACTATAAAACCATGTCCAAGGTTTCGGTCCAATTAGGTTAGAAATTGGTCCAGTTAGAACTCTATTCCTATGTTATGGAAGTTATTTCTCCCAGATGCTAATCCAACCATGAAAATGACAAAAATTAATTCTGAATTCTGTGGAATCCAGTTTTTCCATTCTAACAGATTAATGTCTTCCCTTGCCTCTTTACTATTGACAACTTGTTGAATGTATTGATAAGTGCCACAATAAACAAGCCCACACATTGGAAGGATGGAACTTGGGAGACTACATGAATTACTTTACTGAAACCTTTGTATGTGTTTTAATGACAAAATAAGACTGCTGTAGATTGGTGCACTTGAACAATTTCTTTGATTAAAAGCATGTCACAAACATATCAGCATTATTTTTCTTACAATAGTTTACCATGAATATAATGCGGCTGTGTTAACCAAAAATTAAAAGCAATTTTTTATACTTTATTGCAATATTTCAATAATATACATATGCAAATTTTTAAAAAAAACATTTCCTATTTCCATCAAGCTGGATGAAATTACATTTTTTTAATAGAACTATAACTTTGAATAGTGTGAATCTGAATAATGGCACCATTCTATGAGATTCATTGACCACCCTAATTGAGACCTTTCTGTATTTTATGTTTCCAAATAAATGGCTGACTGATATGTGGGAATGACCTTGGGAGACAGAACAGAGACAGAACCAAGGGTCATATAATAGACAACTTACCCTGCAGCATGAATGTGGATGTGGTAACTGGCTCAGATGGGACCCTCACTAGTTTCTTGAGCTGTAAAGGGGGTGGGAGGAGTGCCCAAAGCGTGCTCGTGCAAACCCCCAAAATGCAATGCGAGCACCCCCACCATACATGCGCATGCTTCCCCCGTGCATGCGCCCCAGCCCCCCTTGCCCATTTTTGGCTTGTAGGTTGGTGCAGGAGGCCTTCCATGCCCAAAACAGTGTGCAGGGGGCATGCAAGGGCCCCTTGCACCCCAGTTTGGGTTGCAGATTGATGCAGGAGGCCTTCTAGGCCTAAAATGGGGCAGTGCCTCACGCAGTGCCCTGTTTTGGTTTTCAGGTTGGTGCAGAAGGCCTTCCAGGACCAAAACAGGGTGCGGGGGAGCGTGCACTCTTGCAAACCCCCAAAATTCAATGCACATGCAGTCCACCCCTGTGCATGTGCACATACATCCCCGCCAGTGCCCTGGCCCGTTTTGCGTGGCAGAGATCCAGAGACTAACTGACCGGCGGGAGGCATGCACGCAAGCACAGTGGAGCTGGGCTGGGGTGACAGCTGGCGTGCCTGCAGAGAGGGCTCTGCATGCCACCTGTGGCACGTGTTCCATAGGTTTGCCATCACAGAACTAGAATATTATTGCTATCCTTGCTGAATTTTTGCAAAGCAAATTGGATGCTTGTGGGTGTTGATCATGCCATCCTATGCTGAAAGAACAAACCCTGTCAATGCCTGATATCTTGTGTGTGTGTCCCTCTGTACATGTCTGTATCTTGGCACGGGTGGGAGAAATAGCCCATTTCTAATTGTCTTTGCTCATTGTCTCGTTGTTATTGTGTTTGGACTGTTAAAATGCCAATGCCATCTAGTACAAAAGACACAATTTCGGTAGGTGTTAGGTTCACTCAGGTATCTTGCCAGTTTGTGCTTGATTGTGCAGCCATGATTATGCAGAGTGTCAGGAGAACTTTATATATAAACTTAACCTCAAGAAATAAGAGAAGAGGAGGGAAAGCCTCAGTGAAAAGCTAAGCCAGCACATTATCTAATTCTCAATGTAAAATAATGCAGGGGTGTGGAAGATGAACATCTGATTTGTCACATCTGATACACTAATGTTTTATCCAAAAGGAAAAACACATTGTAACATGCTCAGTCATCTGCATAAACACCACCTGGCCCTTTGCAGGCACCTACTCAAGTTGCAAAAGTTAATGGCAGCCTATTTGAAGCCATTTCACTGGTAGAAATTGCAGCCTCTTTGCTTTCGCTTCTTCTCTTTCTCTTTCTCTTACTCTCCCTCCCTCCCTTCTCCTCCTGGATAATATTTACAAGACTATTAATCATACATTAGTGTGTGGGTTGGACTCTTAACATGGCATAATTCCAGGTTGCGTGATTTACAGATGTCAATTTGTCTTTGAATGCATATTATGCCATTGACCATTGAGGGTTATAGAGCTGTATTTGTTTTAACAGCGTTCCAAACATAAATACAAAATAGCCCTGGAATAGTAAAGTATGATTTTGTAATAGTTTTGGCATATACGAAGAGCACAATATAGCATTAATTTATGCATCCCTAATTCAGATAGTAATCAATGGTCAAATATTTTTATTTTAAAAAAAAATTAAACAATATGCTACCTAGCAAAATTATCTATGACTACATTTAACATTCTTAAAGTTCTGATGTATTACAACAAAATTAGTCAAGTATACAATATATTTAAATCTAAAACAAACAAATTCATATTTTTAAAAAGAAAACACTTATAGTAGCTCTGAACTGAAAGGCCTGTATAAGCGAGAGAGTGGGAGAGGAAGAGAGAGAGAGAATAACTGCTTTTTGGAAGAATCCTAGATTACCAATTTCATTGTAATTTTTACAACGACAATAAAGATTATTATTATTATTATTATTATTATTATTATTATTATTATTATTATATGGGACATCCTATAAGTTAATAAAATGTACATGTTCATGCAATAACAGGGTTATTCTCTGAGATAAGTAGATTAGAAAATTCTCTTCATTATTTTTCCCTGAATGAAGCAGGTTTTTTGGTCGGTCGGTCGGTCGGTCGGTCGGTCGGTCGGTCGGTCTGTGTCTGTCTGTCTGTCTGTCTGTCTGTCTGTCTGTCTGTCTGTCTGTCTGTCTACAGTGTAAGCACATCATTTTCAATAGAAAAATACTGATGGTATGTGCTACCACCACTATGATCTGATAAAAAATATTTGATTTTCTTCCCATAATACAATAACATCTAGGAACTAGAGATATGAAAATGCACATACATCAGTAAGGAAAAAGAAGAAAGAAATTTATATGAAGTGTGAATTGCCATGTATGGAGAGGCGTGTTTCATACATGCCTGGTCCTTCGCCTAGATTTTAGATTGACGGAAGCAGAGGATGGTAGGGGTCAGTTTTGTTTCAAAATTCTCAAACGTACCCCAATGCACACAGCCTGAGTAAGATTCTGCCCACAGGATGGTTCTGGCTTGCGGCCACAATGGAGTAGGAAGCTGAACGATGCACCAGTGCCATGGCCATGAGGCAAGGTGGGGGAATGGAGCTGCCCCCACGTTCCCCCACACTGGCTTACCTCGCAGCTAGGCCATCCATGCCCCAACACTACCTTGCCTTGTGGCCACAGTAGCAAAACACTGCTCAGTATCCTCCATTGTAGCCACGAGCAAGCAGAAGAAATGGGCCAGCTCCCATGTGTGCTCTTGCTGCACATGGCTGCTGGTGCTGCCGCCACAGGGCAAGTGTCAGGGCATGGATGGCCTTGGCTGCAGAGCCACTGAGGTAAGTCGATGTGAGATGCATGGGGCAGCTCCACCACCCTCCTGCCTCACCTCATGACTGCAACACTGAGAGTCACCAGACAGAATGGGCAGTCAGTCAGCTGCACAGGGGCTTAAGTACATCTTATTTGGGGGGGGGGGTAGGGCTTATATTAGGTGCATGTGTAAAAACAAGCTAGGCTAGGGCTTTTCAGGATAGGTCGTATTTTCAGGAAAAATAGGGTAGTAAGAGTTAATTGAATTCAGAATTCAAGAAGGATTAGACTGCTTGTGGGATTGTATCGATTCTCGTTGATTCCTCTTTTGACTCCACTTCCAGACTGCCTTGTCCTCCTACTAAATTCCACCAAAATTCTTTTCTCCATTGTGAAAGCAAATTTATTTCCATCAAATTCATTTTTAAAAAAAGGAACAGATTTTCCCCCCTCACATGACATTAGTTTGAAATGGCCAGGGGGGTGGGTTGGATTGGGAGGTGGGGGAGGGTTAGGGTGGTCAGGGGAGGGAAATATATTTGCATAATTAGTTTACAGGATGGGGATAACTGGATAATACTATTTTGTGAGTAATTCATATTATGAGGGTTGGGATGAGGGGGGTATAGTACTTGTATTTGATTTATATTACATGTATGGGGAGGGTGAAAAAAGGGGGAAAATTTGTTTTTGTAAAACTTTTTCAATAAAAAGAAAAGAAAAGAAATGGCCAGTAATTTGTTAAAGGGAGCATTGTTTCTCTGGTAAGTTTTGTGTGTGTGTGTCTGTTTCACATTGTTGGCAAAACATGTGGCAATATTTTAGCCATATAGCCAAATGTTTGGTTTGTCATATAACGTATATGAGGTATATCACAATAAAGTCTCAGAATGTAGTGAGAGATAGCCATGGAGTCTTGGGCTGCAACTATACAGTGTCAAGCTGAAAATCTCCATTCAGAGATGAAACACATTAAATAAAAAGTATGAGTTGGTTTTTCCCGAAGCAATCTACCTTCCAACGTGCTGTGTGGATAAAATAAGCAATGACAAATAAACTGCCTTGTATACCACCCATGTCCTTCATGAAGACAAGGTAAGTTTGAACTCCAGGGAACTGTCAATAAATTAAAACATTGGCTAATATTGAGGAGAGGTTGTTGATTGTAACACTAGTCTATACTGTGACTGAAGGTATTCTTGATTGAGAAGTGATTTCAGGGCAAACAGAGGAATAAGTGACCATATCTTGCCTGATTGAAGACCACTTTTTTGTAAATGAAAAAGTCTGTATGTTGCAATTATTCAAAGTTTATTTTTTGGTGTTGGTTTGACAGATCCCGTAAAACTCACACCATGTAATTAACCCTTCCCCTTCCAGCAAATCCATTCTTAGCTAATCATCCACCACAGAGGAAACAAAAATAAGTCTCCAAGTCATTATTTTTACCTAGCTAGAATTATGGCCCTTTCTGCTAGGGTCATCCCCCCCCCTCCCCTGCCATAAAAAAAAATCATTTCAAGGCTGATATAATAAACATTTCTCTTTGGAGCATCATTTTTCTTTCTTTCTAAGGGAAAATGATTGCATTTGTTAGGAGCTCTCTCTACAAAGCCTTCCTTAGAAGCTATCCATCAAGGCGCCCTGATGGCTTGTTATGTTTCTGGTACCATAACTGCTGCCTTTTGGGAAGAAAGGAGAAATTAGAAATCATTTGCCATAAAAGCCTCCCCCCCTCCTCCTCTTTGTTTCATGAGAGCTGTTGTCTTTTACTGACCCCTTTTGAAAGTTGAAGTTTTGTATGAGAGAGGGGAGGAGGGATGCCCCTCTTGAAAGAAGGAACGCTGTCTTGTCTTTAATCTAAGGGCAGAATAAGAACCTTAGTAACTGTCTCTAGTACCACTTTAATCAACTTGATGTAGCCCGCTAGGCTATAGGCTTTCTGAGAGTACAAAGAGACACTCCAGTGCGAGGCCTGGAATGGTTACTTTCTCAGGACTTTTGACTAGAAAAGAAATCTCTACGAGATAAGAGATCAGGCCCAGGAGGAGCTGGTGACAGAGCACACGACGCATCCAGAGTGCCTGGAAAATGATGCTGTGATGTTGGATCGGATGATAGTTCAATGGCAAAAGCCAGCTGGTCTCTTCATTGAGCTTAATTTTCTTTATCAGGTGCTTGTGCAAAAAGAAGGATACTGGGATGGACCTTTTTGGAGTTCAAAGAGGTTTTTCTTTAAAACCCTCTCTTTATTCTAAAGATTCTGGAGTCACAGAGCTTAAAATATGTATCACTGTCCCTTTCATTTCATCCTTCTGAAAAATCAAAGGCATAGGAGAAGAGAACAAAGATGTGTATTTTTATTTTACTTTTCCAGTGAGTCTGCCTGTTTCAAATAGCAATGTGTTTGTGGG
This sequence comes from Rhabdophis nuchalis, assembly GCA_039707465.1. Lineage (NCBI taxonomy): Eukaryota > Metazoa > Chordata > Lepidosauria > Squamata > Natricidae > Rhabdophis > Rhabdophis nuchalis. Next base: position 90,766,868 of record CM077644.1, on the reverse strand, counting down.
TATGGTTTCCCAATATTGCTTTTGAGAAGGATAGATAGATAGATAGATAGATAGATAGATAGATAGATAGATAGATAGATAGATAGATAGATAGATAAGGTAGGTAGGTAGGTAGGTAGAAAGGCAGGCAGGCAGACAGACAGACCGACCAACAGATACAGAGAGAAATCTGTGTTGTATACACATACACACATATAGACATACAGGAGTTTTAAAAGCTCACCTAACATAGAAATTGAATTGAATTGAATTTATTGGACTTCTAGACCGCCCCCTCTCCCCGGAGGGACTCAGGGCGGTGTACAGGTAAAAATTAAAACAGTACAGAAAGCAGTACAATTTATTTTTTTTCCCCATTGCCTTCTACCAGAATTAGGATCACACTGTGAAACACATTTCTGAGGTCTTTTTATCAATTGATTGAACACTGATTTTGAACAGAGATCATCAACCATTTTAGGGCATCTTCAGAATTTGCACAGGTTGTCACAGAAAGTTGTTGCCACAAAAGTGGTCCCTCTAGCTCCCAGGATATACTTTACTGTTCACCCTTTGATTATTTAGGTTAGAAGAATATGCTTCCAGACAATGAGCTGGACTGTGACTTTCTCTGTCAGCCTCCGCTTTACTGCTTGCTTCGGCTGCCATTGGAACAGAGGAGGGAGGGACTGTGGGTAATGGGCATTGAATATTGCAGGAGGTGTTTGGAACCAGGAGCTAATATCGCCAGTGACCAAGGCCAACGGTCTTACATTCCAATCTGATGATGCTTCTGAAGATGCTATCCACCTGACATCAAAGGGGGTTTTGCATTCGATAATAACTTGGGGGGTTATAGGGTAAAGGGGATGGACAATGCTTAATATCTATGCTTTCGCGCCTGGATATCTCATTCCTTGCTTGAAATTCACTGTTGTCTTTTCGTAATCAGTAAAAGTAACCTTAAATCTTCCAAAATGGATTTGAGTGCGTTCTTTCTTGGTTATCGTTAGAAGCAGGCCTGACATTCTCTCATTTGAATTTTCTAATAATTATTCTGGAATATATATATGGGATTTATAGGCATTTTTGGAAATAAATATATTATTTGAAGATGACTGTTTTTCTAGAATCAGATAAATAGATTAAATTAATGAGGGCATAGATCCAGGCATGTGTTAACTGAACTTCATTGGTTTACTGGTTTAACTGTTTACAATCCAACATACAAATAGACAAACAGTAGGTATTGGTATAAGTCTGTATAGAATTGTATCCTAAGAGAACTTCATGAATGAATTTCCATAGATTTTATATACTCTTTGGTTGCAAGGCTGCGTAGGATGCAGGGTTCCTTAAATACATTGTAGCCAATTCACTTTAAGTCACCTAAGAAGCAGGATAGCAGCTTACATATTTTTCTACATCTCCCTTCCTTTTCTCTACATTTTATATTTTCTAGAGATTTGGGCACACAAGACAAGCAACTGTGTCGCACAGATCAGTCCTAAATGAGTGGAGATTTTCTAAAATACGGTTTTGTCGCATGAAACTAGTGAGCTGATTAAAGTTTAATAACTCCTAAAGAATGGAATCACTATCTTGCTAGAGAGATATCTTTTAAAAGTCAGATCCCTATTGCAATTAGGGATCTAGCAAGTTGTGTTATCATCAGCCAAGCAAATTGGTCAAACACAGTTGAAGCGAGTGGTAGCATTTGGCTTACCTTCTCTGGCCTTGGAATATCAGTAGGATGAATGTGGTTAGGGTTTAGATGAGAGATCAGAAGAAAATATCAGGGCAGTTGGGTAGACTGGGAAGATGAAAAAAGCTCCAGAACAAGGCGTTAACAAAGCCACATCAGCACAAGAAATTTGCATAGTATTGATCTTGACCTAAGGGCACATTTACCTTTTACCTTTGTTCATCTGATTCAGGAGGCAAAACTCATTTTATGACTCCCTGGGCTCACCTTGAATGTTAAAATAGGAATGATAGCTATTTCCACAATACGAAACAATTTGTCTGCTACAAAGTTCAGTTCATGAGATGTATACAGTCATCTTATCCGCTTTCTTAAAGAGGAAGTTCTTTAATTCAAGTTTTCAGGATGATGGTTTATTGTATCATCTGGTCCTGAGTAACTGCTATTAGTGGTTTAGAGAAATTAGAATTCATAGCTGAGACTTCTCATAGGGTGGGCATTCCACTTTCTTTTTGTAAATTCAAAACAACAGCTTCTGTAGACTTAGATTACATGGTAATATATGATGAAAGAACTATGCAGTATGATGACGAATATAATGACCATCATACTAATTAATGAGAGGTTTTTGGCTTAATGTGTTATGAGAATAAAACTATAGAAGACATATTACTGTATGTTACTGATTTTGCTCTGTCAGCAAACAAATCGTTTTCTGCCTGGTCCATATCTGTAGAAGGACAAGCACAGCCTGTGGGTGGAGTCAACGAAGGAATCAACCTAGAGTTGTTATGTTCCCCGACAAGCTGTGTAAGTCCAACCCCTTTTGAATTCTGCTAACCCTTTACTACGCCAATGTAGTGCTGGCCATCAGTTGACTGGATTCTTGTGTATAGCATGAGCAATAAATCAGGTTAATTAGAACTTAATGTGTGCTCCTGATTCTTCATGTCTGACATATCTACCCAGATAGCAGAAGATGACAGGAAAATGTTCCAGAGTGGTGAAAGCTATTAGTGGCTTCTGAAGTTAAATGCTGTTTTTTCCCCAGAATTGCACTTTATTTATAGAATCATGTTGGTCTGCTCAGTCAACAGTATTGGACTTTAACTCTGGGTTATTGGTTTAGCACTGGACTGGTAGAACCAACTACTTTGGGTGTCTCTAGAATACCAAAAACAAAGGAATTTGGAAGTCAGCATTTCTTATACAGTATATATAAAGGAAGAAACTGAAATCCAAAAAACTTTGTTCAACTTGAGACAAAAGGATATAGAAGAATAGCCATAGGAAAGGATCTAGAATTAACCAATGACAATGTCTATTTCTGCTTTTAAAAAACATTTATTCTCATTTTGATCCTGAGAAGCCAATAACTTTTGGGGCATATTATACTGTAACTACTGAAAATCCTTCTGTGGGAAAGAAAAGGATAGCAGTGAAAAGTGAGTTCTATATTTGCTTTCCTGCTTGTACAAGTTATACTATCTGTTGCTACGTAAGCTGTAGTTTACATTCTATCGGGTATCCATTCACTAGAAGAATTGGTGTGATCGACAGCCTTCATTGGCAGAGGTGGGGAGGGGGGTAAAATAGTGTAGTTTTAGCATAAAGACAGAGCAATCTGATAACAGAGCAAAATAAGGATGACACTGAAGAGTTTTCCTGAGATGTTTGCATCATCCTGAAATGCGAATCAGAAATAACTATGACAGGTGAATGAAAAGAGGAGAAAAAAAGTATATTGCAAAAAACAAAAGCAACATTAATAATTCAAGTAAATAAACTTCACAGCACAGAAATAAAACATTGCTGTCAAGGTGATGGAGAATCGTTCCTCAGAGACAAAGAGGAATGTGGAGAGGTTTAACGTTGTCCTTTCCCCCAGCAAAGGCTTTTTATTTCCCTAATTTCACTTCACTGCTTATATTACCCTGCTTCCCATCCGCAACCCAGCAAATGTGGTTTACAGCTGTTCATAATCTGGCCTTGCTAAAATGAGTGGGATTTCTATTGCAGTAAATAAAGTTGATTGCTGTGTTAAGATGCTAACAGCATGCTTATTGCAAAGTAACTTTCCCTCTTTTTACCTAATATGCCTTTGCACATCTATATTTAATGTGCACGCAACCACCACTTCCTTTCTATTGCTATCTTAACTCATAGAAACGGCCTTCAGATTTATTCCCTCTCCAAAGCTCACTTTTAAAACGGAATTTGCCATTAACATTTGGGGATACAAAATCTTAATACGAGAAGCCAAATTGCTGGGGTATTTTTTTTTTCATCCAGAAAGATTGCTTCTGGGTTCCTGGTTTCAGAGAAGAAGCAACCTTCCCTCCAAGTTATTGGGGAAATTTCTTCCATACAGCGAGCGGCAGATAATAATAATAATAATAACAATAACAACAACAACAACAACAATAATAATAATAATAATAATAATAATAATAATAATTTTATAATAATTTTAATACTTATAAGCCGCTCCCTCTCCCCATGGGGACTCGGGGCGGTGCACAGGTAGAATAAAAAACAGTAAAAATATACAAACAACAGTAAAAATATACAAACAATTTTAAAAGCCAAATTAAACTCAACCTGTGCTAAAATTTCCATAAAACTAACTAAGCTAAAATCTACCCAATAAAACCCCAAGACAGGGAGACTATCCCAAGCCGGCCAGATGTTGGTGAAATAGGTAGTTCATGTGGGGGAAGGAATTCCACAATTTTGGTCCTAGCACATATAAAGAGAAAATAAATTAAATCTTGTGCCAGGGAGTACAATCTGGGTTTCAGGGGTCTTGGCAAATGTTAGGGGATTACTATTAAGTGTGAGGACAGATTGTAAGTCATTTTTTTCAGTGCTATTTGTAACTTTGAATGATCAGTAAATGAAAGGTTGTAACTCAAAGACTATCTGTAGCGCTAGCTATAGATTAAGTGGTATAGGAAATGTGTAATTTTGGTAGCTACACTTTTCTGTAACATTCCCTCCACTTGTGAAAAGATTCAAATCACAGGCCATGTTGGCTATCAATTCTAAGCATTACGGTCCAAACTGCAATCATGGCTGCCAATGTCTAACTCTGCTCTGGGTTTTCTGAAATGGAAATTATGAACACAGGAAATTGACTTGTATGACTATAGACCAGTGATGGCGAACCTTTTTGGCACTGAGTGCTGAAAAGAAAGCATGCATGCACGCTCACTCGTCTGGGCCGCAACTAGGAAGAGGGGGCATACATGCACTGGAAAATGAACTTTCGGTTTCTGGGGCATACATGCAACCAGGCCAGCAAGTCTTCTGGTTACTGGCATGCATCTGCACCCACACATGCCGATCAGCTGGCAATAGGAATAGGTGCCTTGAGAGCAGTTCCAAAACAACTAGAGCACCACTTGAACACCATAGGCATTGACAAATTTGCCATCAGTCAATTGCAGAAAGTGGCTTTACTTGGAACTGCTTCCATGCAATGACATCTGTAACACCATCAAATATCCAGATTTGCCTATCCCAAGCCTTTGGTAAGGACTCCATAGGTAGACAAATATGCCAAAATCTGAACATCTGACTGACAGTGTGATGATTAACAACAACAATTGATTTTGCAACAAACCATAATTAAATAGTGAACTAGATCCTTGAATTTCTGCTTTGATTTTATTTAAACTTTGTATATTCTCTGCAGGCTATAATCAGGACTAAAAAGGCAATTTTTCCCAGTATTTTCAGGTGAAAGAGTTCATACTTAATGAAATTCATTAGCTTTCCTCCAATTAGCTAAAACCACAAGAAGAACAACAATTTATACATTGGCACAAACCAGAGGATTCTTATGTTTATAAATATTCCTCTATGGAGAGAACTGTGTGTGTTAGAATAATTATACATTAGTGCTTCTGTCTCGTTGAATGAAGGTTACATTCATTCTGTGTCTTTTTTTCCACTAGAGACTTTTTTTTTAAATAAGCAAACACTTAGTTTTAAAGGAAAAAGTTTATTTAGCAAGATAATTTACCTGTGTGTCTTTGGAGAGCCTGTTACACATTCAAACCTTGGACAGATGGCAAATTATATGGATTCAATGTGTGATCTCAGCTGATTGGCATCTTTTGCCATTCCCCAATGAGGAACATTTCTAAATCTAATTAATCAAAACGAGGGTAAAGTGTTGTGAAATAAATGCTTCTATAAGGTCATTTTCAAGAGTCACCATGTAACTATCCAATCTAGTATGTTCTTGCCAGGGTAGCAGACAATTTGGAAATGTCACAGTATTTAGATTTATGGCATGGCAGTTCTCCTGATAATTCGTAACATCAGGGCTGAATTAGCCACTGAGTTGAGTATGCTGTAGTATAAGTTACCAGTCAAGTCAAGGTCCCTGCTGAACTGTAGTAATCTGATGGTAACCTTTCAGCAAGCATAAATTATGCTCTATCTGTGCTGGTTGCTGTGAGATTCCTTAAAAGCTCACACTTTTGGTGGTGTATGTGTATTTTTTAATTAATATTTTAATTAAATGGGATGGGATGTACAATTATAACATTAGTTTCTTTCTAATAATGCAGGATTTTTACAGTCATTCAATGAAGTAAGTTTTATAAGCTACTATATAACAGACCCAAAAACACCCCTAGGTTTTCACAAAATGGACAATTCACGTATATTGACTTAATTGATGATGGGCAACATCTGGAGTGCAATAATGCTTTCTCATTTGAATACTGTTACTACACAACAATTAGTTTTTGCAGTTATGCTAAATAAAATTGCTCAAATCTACTCTAAGTCGGACTTTGAATTGGCAGGTTCAGTTGAGATACTTGAGGCTCAATCTGTGGAATGATTTGGGATAAGTTTGAGTTGGAAACACCTAAGGAAATGGACAGGGCTCGTTAGTTTGGCTACCTGATTGTGGCAGGTGACCTGTAGTTGGGTCTCTGTTATGATGTTGGCTTAATTGAAAGAGGGGGCAGTGCCTTTGGCTTTGAATGAGGCAGTGGTACACTCCTTTCTCAAGAGGCTGTCCTTGGACCAACAATTTTAGATAATTATTGTCCTAACGCCACACTTCCCTTTTTCTTATCCAGATCTGTTTCAGTTAGGTTTCTGGGAGTGTGCACCCAAAGTAAGCCAGCTGGCTCCATGTCTAAGCAGAACTAGAAGTCACAATCTTCCCAATCCCTAACTCGGTGCCTTTAAGCCAACATAACAAATTGGTTCTCATAGTTTATAATGCTCTTTTCTACTCTCCGAAACAACAAGATCCTTGTGAAGTAGTTCATGTTGAAAGAATGTCTTGCAGTTCTTCCATAGCTGAGGGTGATCTAGAACCTGGATATTTATCAGCCATCTATTTTCATCAATCACTTCTAAAGTAAGATCTTGATTATTTGCCGCCAGCTTTCAATAGTGATGCAGAGGTGTCTAAGTGTCACATGTGGTCCATAGATATAGGTTGTGCAATTTTAACAACAGCAATTTTCTAACCTTTTGCAATCTGGTGTCTCCTAGGTATGTTGGACTAATGTGCATCATCTATGGTAGCCGCTGTAAGGAAATCTAGGAAATATTTTAAAGAAATTGGCACATCTACTTGATATTATGCAGTTGCTAACACTAAAATGTTTCATTAAATGTTTTAACTTTGGGTTTATACTGAGAACATAGTAAATGGGGTGGTCAGGGCAGCAGAATGGATAGTGAACAAGAATGGGCAGCTGGTGGCTCTAGACCAGGTATGTAAAATTTGCGGGGTTACAGCACCATCACATAACATATTGGGACTTTTCCCCCCTTTGCTAAATTGGGTGTGGCCAGCATGTGACGCATCCTGCCTGCGGGCCACGAGTTTGCCAGCCCTGCTCTAGGCTATATGAAGTCCCAAGCTCCTTTTGCCACCAACATTGACTTCAAGCACAATTGCTGGAAATTGGGGACTATGGTTTCTTACCCTTTTAAACAGAAATCAAACGGCAATTTTAACATTAACCTTGGAGAAAGCTTAACAAACCTTAAAAAAAATGGAAAAGAAGGATGTAGGACAAAATCCTGCTGTCTTTGCATCCCCTTTTCCTTGCTGAAGCCTGGCTTCCCCTCAATGTTAAAAACATGTCCTGACCATCAAACATTTGATCACTTCTGACCAAATCTATTCCCTCTCCTTTAATAAGCTCCCATAGCTTTGTTTTATATGTCACCCTCACCTACTTATTCAAGAGCCCAGTAGTATCTGACCACCAGATCAGTTCTCGAAAATACCTTTTCAATTTCTCCTGTATTCTGCTGGGTTTTTTGTTCTAAACAACAGAAGTTGATTAAGTACCTGAGCTACTTTTTTTCACCCTTCCCTGCTTTCCCCAAATATCTATCGGTGGCTTCTAAAGACAAGTCACCTTCTGTGTTAATGAAAAAAATGAAACTCTTCCTTGGCTTGCTTGCTTTGACTCCTGCTATCAGAATTATAATCACATTACGGAAAGTAATTTAGTAATATCTTGAACATAGAATAATTTTATTGCAGGTTTTTTAGTTCTATCATTATGTCCTTTGGGCCATCAAAGTTTCACATTATACAAGAAAAGTGGAAGTTCTTAACAAAATATCTCCAGACAAATATCTAAAGTGAACAAGCAGCATGACTTTTGAGCAAATCATACTTTTGTTCCTAGAAAAATGTATCTGGGGCGGGGGAATAACTACCGGTAATTGATAGCTTTCTAAACAACAGAAGTGTGAAGGTTGTTATCTAGTATTAGTTGACTTGTTCATATTTATTTGTTACTTGGCAATGGACTGCCTACTTTATGTTTCCAATCCATCTTTAACAACACCATTTGATTAATCAAGTTAATGATGACAGTTTTTTATCCTGTGACAAATGGTACACTTATTCAGGCAATGTTACAGATGATCCATGCTATTGCAAGCAAGCAAAAAAAGAAACATCCATTTGCAAGATTAGATGGTACAGTTTTTCTAATAAAGGAGACCCAAAGGGGGGTTTAATCCAAAAGTAATCTACCATCTGTAAACAATAATGCAAAGATAAATCCAGGCATGCCAGGTATGATTCCCACACTTCATGTGGCATTTGAGAAGCAATTTCACTGCACAAAGTGTACCAAGCCTAGGATTAAACAGCATTTGGGAATGGTTTACTACCTCATTTTTAATTTGTTTTAGGTTTTAGATGCTTCTATATATAGTAGTGTTCAACCTTAGCTAATTTCAAAAAGCTGAAAAAGAGGAGACCTTAGGAGAACTTGAACGGGACGCACCAGGAATCACCATGGCTACAAGCTAAAGTGGGAAGTTAAAACATCCCCATTGAAGGGAATAATAAACCACTGCCATACTCTGGCAAAAAAAATTACATGGGCACATCCATAAAGTTATCATGATATATATTTGAGTCAAAGGCAATTTTAGTTTACATGTGGCTGTAAGTAATGTGAGGTGGAGTGGAAAATGACAGGATGAGTCTTTCAACCCAATTGCTAGAATGTGCAAAATTCTGATTCAAACGAAAATAGGGGTAGGTAGCTGTGATTCCACATGTTTAAGGCAGCTCAAACATTGCCTTAACATGCTGTGAAATTCAGATGATTAATTTTTGGGGCCTAATATTTGAACGTAGCTATTGTGGTTAATCCAGCATTAGTGTATAGAGTGTAGTATGACTGCAGCCAGTTATTTCTGATTTGTAGATCTTTCTATCCAAGCCAGGGCATATGGTGTGGTGGTTCTGGAAAAATGTCATGTCTTTTTATTTTTCTTAGGGAGATCAGTTGATTGCTTTCAATATGTGGCTTTAAGAATAGATAACTTCTGAAAAGAAAGTTGTTGTGAAAAAATAATATATGTCTTTATTAAACTTAACTCTCAATTTAAAATAGGGCAATACTTGTGAGAAAAAACTACTATAATATGGAAGAAGCCAGAATGAGAAGAGTGATGGATATGAAATGGTTCTATTTTTAATGTAATGTTTATTAAGAATGTTAAAAAGATAAAGGTAAGGGTTCCCCTCACACATATGTGCTAGTTGTTCCTGTCTCTAGGGGTAATGCTCATCTCTGTTTCAAAGCGGAAGAGCCAGCGTTGTCTGAAGATATCTCCATGGTCATGTGGCTGGCATGACTAAACGCCGAAGGCGCACAGAATGCTGTTATAATCCCACAAAGGTGGTCCCTATTTTCTACTTGCATTTTTACATGCTTTCAAACTGCTAGGTTATCAGAAGCTGGGTTAAGTAATGGGAGCTCACTATATTATGTGGCACTAGGGATTCGAACACCCCATATTTTATTTATAAACAAATCCATTAAATATCAACTTTTCAAACCTGAAATGGACTATTTTGGACTATTGCCAGAACATTGCAAAAACGTATTATTTTAATCTTGATCAAATAAACCAACTCTATAGTCTTCCCTTTTATTGCTAAGAGTCTTAATTCGTAATTCGATGAAATATTGTCATAGAATTTGATTTCTCTTCAATTCTTCTTTAACCATCACACGAATTTCTTCAAAGCTTCAACAACCCTCTTATACTGTAAATCCAATAAGAAAACATTTTCCAGGTCACTTTATTGGTTTATCATTTGTAACTCCCTTTTAATTTTTAAAACTTAAAGCAGTTTCTTTTGTATATCCAGTAAAGCATTCTTTTCCAAATTTTATCTTGGCCTGTCATTTGTTATTCTACTTTTGGTACTTTCTTTGCTTCTTGGATAAAATTTGTTCCGATTTGTTAATCTTTCATTAACATCTTTTAGACATAGTCTACACATACAAACAGACATCATTACTGACAGTGCTGATATTGTAGTTATTAATTTCTTGTTCCATTCTTGAAATATCTACTTTAGTATTATATTTTATAATATTTTGTGTCATTCCTAGCATTAATTGACATAAAATTTTGTATTTTTCCTTCTGCTTAATAGCTTTAGTCCCCTCTAGTGTTTACAATAAACATTTATATTTTATGATTGCAATTGCCAAGGTAACCAAACTAAGTCTTAGAAGTTGTTTATGTTTTATAATATTTATCTAATAGTAAAAGTAAATATTCAAAATTTATCTGGAACATTAGTCAGTTTGTAACTTCCTTAGAAGAAAACTTTAGCTGTTTGCTATTTATTTCAAATTCTTTAAGTTTTTAACTTAATTTTTGCAATTAATTTTTCTTTTGTTCAGAGTTAAAGATAAAGTCACCCGAAAAAGACATTTTAAACCTGTCGTTCTCAAGATCACTAAAAGCTTTAGAAAAGTAAGAGAAAATTTCTGAAAGTGATCAGATGGTGAGTTTTATAAGCATAGTGTCCACTTATTTCATCAAGCCGGCCTAACATAGCCTCCGCTGGGACAAATATTAGACAGTTTTAAATGGGGGATTTTAATTTGGTTTTAGCGCAGGTTTTTTGTCATTTAATAGGTTTTTAAAATTTATATTTACATTTTGTATGTTGTTTTAAATTCCTGTGCGCCGCCCTGGGTCCTCTCGGAGAAGGGCGGGATATAAATTGAATAAAATAAATAAAATAAAATAAATAAAGGTCTCTGCTGTGATTACAAGCAAGATGCCTGATCATGTCATCTCCCGGCATTCAAACCTGCAAAAAACCCACTGTCTTGCAGTTTCCTCATGAGAAACAGCCGTTGGAGCATATATCGGTGTAATGACTTAATAGCTAGCCATCAACACCCTAATTAACAACTAAAAGCCACACTCAAGCAGGCACCATATAAATACAATGTGTAGAATAGCCACATACACATATTATGGACAAAGAGAAGTTTCCTGATCAAGGTTCTACTACGAGCCTGAAAGCTTGGAAAAATAAACTTTTGGTCCCAGTGAGCAACTCAGATTGGATCCTAAAACATTTCCCTGGGTCATGTATATTTGCCTTCATTTGCAGGTGGTCTCCTACCCAATCCTAATCTGGAGAGATTCCAAGGAACTGGTCTACTCATCAGTTCCTTGATCTTTGCTATGAGTCATCAGCAGCTCTTTTGCAGAACTGTCTTCAATTCACCATACCCTTCTTGGAAGTCCAGAACCAAAATGAATGTAGAAACATCTCAAAACACTTTCACCCTTTTTCTTTATGAAATCTATCTTGAAATGTTGAACTTTATTTATGTTTCAAAGTTATACAGTTGCACATCCTGCAAACATGATTCTGTTAAAAAGTAAGTCTACAATTATTAAAAACAATTAAACATTAATAAAAATAAGACCACAGGAGAATGAACCAACATCCTACATAATATATAACCATCTCACAGGCTCCCTGTTTTCATGGCTTCCTTATGCCTTCTTGAAAATCATGTTTTAAGAGATTTCCAGAAAATCAGGGTTGATTTTATCTTTAGGGGGACTAATGTTCCAGAGCGCAAGCTCCATAGCAAAAATGGTGGGATGGGTATATGGACCCGAATAGCGCTTATAACATGGGTAAAATTATAATTGTTTTGGAAGCATATAACAATATAATAATAGCATTTTGACCAGTATATGCATGAGTGAAGAAACCATCACCCAAATTATCTTTTTTTCAAATGGTTAAAGCATAATTACTGTACTGAACACAGTGAACTCTCTCGTGCTTAGAATATAGGAAATAAAAATAAATAAAAAATGCAATCTGCTCAAAAGAAATATAAATATTATAAAGGGGAAACTGTGCATGTCAAAGTTGCCATACCTATTCATAAAGTGAATGAACCTGATACTGCAGAGAGTACCTGGATTACAATGTAGTAGAACAAATAAAAGCTATGTCGTTTTTGATGTTTATTATCACTCACCAATTCTAGAAAATATGGATGATGCTTTTCAACCGAAACTGTATTTTTTTTTCAAACAGTTATGGCATTTGTTGGGACACAAATAGTATGAAACGCTCAACTCTTGGGGCAAAGTTCTGGGAAATTCAAGCAAATTCCACTTTTTCACATGCACCCTAGCAGTTTCAAGGGTGATCCTAAAGCTTTGTAAAGGTAATTTGTTGGAGAAGGAAGAATTTAGTATTCCATATCTTCTGGTTTTGGAATATTACTCTATAAAGTGTATTTCCTTTTTTTGAATAAATAATTTCTTTAGTAGATGGGGGGAATATAGTAGATGCAACATACCATGAGTCCAGTGATACATTTGTCAAAGTATCCTATGGCATTCTAATTAGCAAAATAGTTACAAAATAGTATGGTCTGAAATGAATGATAATTAAATGAATATATAACTGGCTAAAAAAAGTATTCTTCAATTATACTCGTGAATTATTTTCATTAGACTGGGGTTACATATAAAATGGGGTCCTATAAAGTTCAATCCTCTGCCTTGTACTATTCATCATTTTTATTAATGACTTGGATGAACATTGATAGAATGCTTATCCAATTTTCAGGTGTCAAAAAAAGTGTGCCCTAGAAGAGAGAAACAATAAAAATATCTTACGAGTTTAGAAAAAAACTTTACTTTAGCAAAGTGAAACCAAATGTATATGGAATGCAGGATGCAGCAAATCATTTAAAAAAATGCACCAGCAGTTGATTATTAACTGAATATGAAAAGCAATGTGATATGGCTGCAAAAATGAAAATTCAATTTTAGGTTAAATCAAGGTAAAGAGTACCCAAATTATAGGAAATACCATTTCAAGAACTCTGCCTAATTCTGGGCAACATACTTAAAAAGAAATTCAGAAACTGGAAAAGTTCAGAGGAGATAAATCACGATTATTTATTTTTTTAGAAATTCCATATTTTGTAAATGATGCAATTACATAAAGCCCATGGAGATCATTAAATTTACATAACAAACATGTAGGCAGAACAAGTAGAGGAATTTACAATTATCAATATTCAGGAGTTATAGTTTTTAAAATAATAATAATAATGTCCAGTCTTCCTTAACTCTGAAAGAAAAATTCAGTCAGTCTATGCACTGGTGTTTTGTACTGTTGAAAGAGTTTGTAATAAAACTTTACATGTCATCCTGTCATGGATTACTACTTTTCTAGGATTAATAAAGTTGCATCATACTTGCTGAAATTCATTGTTGCTGTGCTCAGCTGCACAATTTGTATAGATACTGCAAACATTGCATACAAACTGAGGTCTGAATAATTATTTTGCATGAACTGTAAAAGCTGAAAGCGTTTGATATATTTAACTGCTGGTGTTATTCTAACTATCTGTTATTTTTATTAAAATAATTCTTCATCATACTTTGTATCAGAATATTGCTTTGGGATGGGAGAGAACTGTTTCCTAAGAAAAAAATGCCCTGTGATTTATACGTCAAAAAATTGCAATGTTTTTCCAGACGTTCATATTTTGTATTTGTATTGTTGTATACATGGGTAAACTTGGAGCAGGATTCTCTGGTTTCTTTAAATAGTAGCCTGTTTATTACCTATATATTTATTCATTTATATTGAGCAACTCCATCAATGTACCACAGTGATAGTTGAGAAGGGCACATAATTGTAATTTGTTCCCTTCACTTCTTCAAAAAATCTGTCCTAAAGAGATTTAGGGTTAGCAGGATTGATAAGGGCCAACATAAGAGCTTTTTCTTTGATGTGTATTATAACAGCAGGCAAAACAAAACAAAACAAAACAACACAGAGACCCTGGTTATCCTAGAGAGCAGAGCACTACACTCAGTAGTACTCAGTTCTTTGGGACTGATTATGACCTATTGAGGCAGAAAACTTGTTCGAGTTCAAACTCTTTGAATTCCTTGTTCCCTCAATAGTGTGTCCAAAAAGAGCATTCAATGGCTCATGTAGCAAAATCACCGCCAGCCTAAATTGTTCCTATTTCTCTTTTGCATATGGCGGACCAGAAAACTTTCAACACTCCTCGGTAGCCCCATCAGGCTTTGATATGGGTAACACTGCCATAACAGCCTGCATTAGGGAACTTATATTTTATTCTTCTTTTCAGTGTACATAAAAATCCCAGCTTAGTCCTTTTTTGTCTTTTGGATCCTTTGAACTCTTTCAGGCGATTTCTCAAGACTTTCTGTGCTTTGACGGTGCTGTGCATTCACTGTAAAAGCAGTCAAAGCCATAATGCGGCCACAAGCAAAACTGTGAGTGTCTTAAGGAGAGACCACACAACTCCAGCGAGCATTTGCATATTTTAGCAACTCAAGCCAGTGTAAGTCTAAAATTAAAATAGGACCCCACCTCCTTGATCAGATGGCTTTAATTAAATAACTCTGCCCCTGTCCAGTTTTAGCAAGACCATTCTCCTACCTGTTTCAAAATGCTGGATTTTCAAGGGCATTATAAACCCTGTCATGACATTACCCTGAGAATATGTTTGCACTGCAAAAGAGAGATTGAAGTATAAAGTGCTGATTCAGACACAAAAGTAGACACCCTGAAGTAGCCAACCTTAGGCTCAAAGGGAGCAAGGCCAAAGACGGACTGCTCAGTTCATTTTCCACCTCAGTAGCTGGGGTAATACAGCCTAGCCAGCTGCTAACAAGATTGGGTCTGAAGTTTACCTCCACAATGAGATAATCAGATTACTAGCCACAAAGATCAAATAATGACCCAGCTTTAGAGCAAGTTCAGTAGGCCCTTGATAGCACTGTGTGGTCCTTGAAACTTGATTAAAAAATTAAATGGCTATACTTTGTCTCAATATTTCACATTGGAATTTTAAGTGACTCAATTATTCTTTACAGGCAGAAGTGTCAGACTTAAAAAAAAAATCTCCTTCTCCTGCTCAGTTTATTTATTTATTGGTTGATTTAAAAAGAATATACTACAACAGCAATGCAGAAGAGATAGGTGATTGGTAGATTGTGCCTGTTAAGCCCTTGTTCTTTTGAGCTGGGTTTTTTAAAAGAAGCAGGTTGAATGTTTAAACTGGTGAGGTTGAAGAATTGTGCTGAACATAATTGCTGGGAAGACAGTTACAAAATAGGATCAGTTTCTCCAAACTCCTTTAAAATAAGCAACCAAATCAAACAAACAAAAATTTGAGCCCATCTCTCTTTTGACCAAATCATGCCAGCATGCTACCACTGGGACTAAAACAGCATTGGTTTCAATGGCAAGCAATGCCATTTGAAAGTTTTTCAGATTTGGCTCCTGTATGATAGCGGTTTCAGAAGTAAAGGGATTATTCTGAGAGGCATACAAATGTGATTGTCTCACAGCAGATGGTGCGCACTGCTTCACCTTTGAGAAAAGTTAATTAAGCCAAGCATATTGTGCCCATAGAGAGGAAAATGTAGATGAATATTAAGCAATCAAACTCGGGGTCTCCTTTTTTCATGCCTCTGCAATGGGACACAGAATCCCATTGAAAAAAGAATTATGTACAGAATCAAATTAATTCACAGCCAACTTTACTCTCTTCCCACGTTTTAACAGGGGTGCACACCAGGCCCTTCAGAAGTTTTGTCCACAATCAATGGGCCACACTGCTGCGTCCACTAAATTAAATGAATCAGTGCAGAAAAATCTCTTGTGAGATATTAAAAGGGTGAAAGACTGTTTAATTCAAATCCTTCCCTAGGCTTTTCACAGTCTCCTTTTAAATGGTACAGTATTAAAAAAATCTTTAAAAAAAAATATCTCAGAGCAGATCACTAAACAGACACAATTACCCCCTTGTTAATAAAAATGAACACTTCAGCTGCATTTTCAAAAGCTGGTTTTAGTTTTGGTTTCTGTTTGCTGTTAATTCTGCTAATAGAACATTAAATTGGGATGCAGTAATTGCTGGTGAGGTGTTAGAGTAAAAACAAATCAATTAGCACAGTTAATTGTTCTTTATGAATATACAACTTTCCTTGACAAAGAATAAAACATGAATGCTTTCTACTATTGATTTTTAAATGGTTGTTAAAATTAATTGTTGGCTATGAAAGATTGTATTAATTTGCGGTGAAGCCTGGAAGCCAAGTGGAGCATCAGCCTTATATCTATTAACCAGCCCTTTTTGTTCTAAAATGTAGCTGCTAGTCAAATAGTTGTGGAAGGAGCTATCATTTGACAGAATTTTCTTCTTTTTTAAGTTCCTTGGTGAAGATGTATCTCTTGAGAACTGTCTAAAAGGAACACAAGTGACTTGAAGGCAACTTCTCTCCCCCATTATTGCAACACAATGGTTTGATTATAAAGCTGACTGGGGAGACCTGTAGATTCCAGATGCTGCTGTCCTGAATATATAGGGATAAAAAATAGAATAAAAAGCAAATCCTTCTGAGAATGCTTTTCAACTATAAGAGTGTGAGCCACTAAAGTGGAATCCATGACACAGAAATGGATCTGCACAGGATATCCCAAAGTTCTTCATTCAAAAATTGCATAGGGAGATTCTAGAGGAAGAAATACAATTATCAACAAGATATAAATTTGGAAAAAATGTAGGAAAAAAAGGTATATATTTGGGAAAGTTATGTACACAACAAACAAATTACTTTTGGAATGCTGAATAAAAACATGTGCATATCAAGAAAAGCTATTCATTTATTTACTTATTTATCAAATTTGTACCACTGCAATCACCAGATATTTGATACACCACAATGCGTAAGAACAAAACCAAGCATTTAAAATCAAACAACCAAAAGCACCAAAACATTTAAAATTGTAACATCATACAACCATAGATAATAAATAAAATTAATCAAACTAACCATTTTATAATTGGCTGTCTGGTAGGACTCTTGTTTTTAAACATATTCAAGCCCGACTAGTTAGGAATAATTATATATTAGAGAAAGCTATGTATAAAATTTGAACTTTAGGGAATATCACATATAATAACAGTTGAATTTTTCATTTCAAGAAAAATAATCCACAGAAAACATTTATAGGCTTGTACTTCAGCATATGTTTGGCTAACACTCCCCCTGTTTAGACTAATTCACACATCCTAACTTGCAACTTCAGAAGTTAGGTACTTAACAAGGTATTATGTTGCCTGGGGCTAATAGGGTAGAGTTCAGTCACATCTGGAGGACTATGGGTTTCCCATTCCTGGAAACCATATTTAGTATACTGACTGGAGAATTCCTAGAATTGAAGTTCACACAGTTTAAGTTGCTATGTTTGAGAAAAACTGGATTAAAGGAATTGCATGATTTTCTTTCCATTTACATCAGTGAGCTAGTACTTTATTCAAAGAAAAAAAATGTCACAAAGTGGGAGAGCTCATACTTTACACTTGAAAAGAGTACATAAATGGTAGCTTTTCAGCATTTATGGGCCTCTTGTCATTTTTATTAGTAATGATCAAGGTTCACCCTCAATTGACTTTAAGTTGATAACTTTTTAAAAATAATAACAGAAAACAAAAAAAAAGACCAAAACAAAAAGATACATACGTTGGTTAAAAAGAAAAAAAGTCCTTAAAACAGGGGTGCCCAACCCTCAGGGCACGGACTGGCATTGGTCCACAGCCTGACAGGAAACCACATAACTGAGTGAAGTCCCATTCATGCACACACAGGATCCATGCCTTGCCAGTGTGCAGAAAAAAGCACTCTCCACAGAACCAGTCCCTGCCTTAAAAGATATATTTTTTCTGTTGTAGTTTTTACTTAAACTATACTTTGTTATTACAGCAGTAAACAATTACAATTCTCTGTATATATCTAATGCAAATATTATATAAGTATGTGTGTACATATACATACATACATGCATACATGTATGGCCAGGGGGGCGTTTCATCAGGTACGCCTGATGCGCCAATTGCGCCCCTTACTGGACCGGGCTGCCCTTCACACAGTCACTCAAGCACTCGTGACATCCCGACTCGACTACTGTAATGCTCTCTACATGGGGCTTCCCCTGAGGTGCACTCGAAAGCTACAGTTAGTTCAGAATGCAGCCGCGCGGGTGATTACGGGAGCTTCGAGGCACTCCCATATAACACCGATCCTGTGCGAGCTGCACTGGCTTCCTGTGGTCTTTCGGGTGTGCTTCTAGGCTTTGACGACCATCTTCAAAGTGCTCCATGGCTCGGGACCTAGTTATATGCGAGACCGTCTCCTGGCCCATACATCCCTTAGACCGATACGCTCCCACAGAGAGGGCCTTCTCAGGGTGCCGTCGGCTGGACAATGCTGACTGGTGACACCCAGGGAAGGGTCTTCTCTGTGGCGGGCCCGCCCTGTGGAACGACCTACCCCCAGAACTCCGTACCATCACCGACCTCCGCCTCTTCCGCCAGTGTTTAAAAACACACCTCTTTCATCAAGCCGGCCTAACATAACCTCCGCTGGGACTAGTTTAGATAGTTTTATTTGGGGATTTTAATTGGTTTTTAGCGCAGGACAGGCATTTAATAGGTTTTTTAAATTTTTGTATTACGATTTTGTATGTATTTTAAATTCCTGTGCGCCGCCCTGGGTCCTTTTGGAGAAGGGCGGGATATAAATCTAATAAATAAATAAATAAATAAATAAATAAATAAATAAATAAATAAATAAATACATACATACATACATACATACATACATACATACATACATTATTACACATGTATACACATACTTGTACATTTATTTACATAATTATTTCTAATAAAATACTTCATATAATTATTGTGCATGGTTTTAACCTACTGTATTTTGTATAAATGAAATTCATATTTGATTATATTTATCCATGCAAAATCTACGCCAATAGGCATTCTGCTCATAGGTAGAAAGTAAGTCTTCAGTAAACAAGGCCATAGGTGAGTGATGGCTAATCTTTTTCTAAAGGTGTGCGAAAATTGTGTATGCGCACGCATGCCCAAACCCACAATGGAATGCACCCCACCCACCTGCGCATGCGTGCATGCCCCCCCCCCCGTGCATGCGTGCGTGCACACAATATTATTCTCCAAAAATGTTAGGTTTTGTCACACAGTCACAATTAGCCCAATACTTTTCTCCTGAATTATAAATAATAGTATAATAGTAATTATAGGACATTGTAAAACCCGATGTCTGTTGCTTGCCTGTTTTTATAAACCCTGCTTGATTCTCTATGGTCTTAGGTCTGCTATTTGTACATTTGATCCCTGTCTTTCTCAGCTGGCCTGGATGAAGGTCGGAATAGTTCCAAGCAATAATCAGTGCTTCTTCATAGGAAGGAGAAATGCAAGCAGCATTAGAAGAACCCTGGTCCTTACTAGTAATAGACAATTATCATCCTATCTTCAACCTACCATTTTTGTGAAAGGATATTAAGAAAGTGGTGGGGTAACAGGGAGACCTGGAGGATGCAAATTGTCTTGACCCTTGGCTGCCTAGGCCTAGTCATTGGACACAATTCTCACTGGTTCCTCTCAGAGATGATTTGTGGTAGGGTTTTAATAGAGAGAATATAACCATTCTTGTCCTGGATTCTTGCCAGCTTTTAGTACTGGCAGCCATAGGCTGAGAGCCAGAGGAACGCATTTATAATGGTTCTACTTGTTCCTTATTGGGCAGATCTAATTGCTGGTTGCTGGAAGGAATGCTCAAGCCCACCATAGTTTGTCCCAGGCTTTGTTCTCCCCACAATTCTAATTAATGTTTACATAAAGTTCCTCAGAGAAGCCGTCTTGATTTTGATTTCATGACCACTATGGCAACAATGTATCTATTAGATCTACTTGATCTGATCTTTACTTTGGAACAGAACAGATATGAACTGTATATGGATGAACATGAATTTGTCCTTTGCTGTGGTTGGATCACTTTATGGGAACTGTGGACTCCTTAGACCTCTGTTTCTACCAGTTTTGTCTGGTCCCTAATGATCCCTAATGAATCTAAATGGGTTTCTAAGAATACTGGACATTTCCCCAAAAATCTGTCAAGCAATTCTATCTAGTGCTTGGCCTACGTACCTCTGAAACTTGAAGACATCTTTAGCACTGGATAAAATTGGCCCTGCAAGATCTTTCTCCAATTAATAAAATTAAAAGTTTTTGATTAGAGCACTTCTCCATTGACTGCTGGTTTATCAATTTAAAATTTAAAAGATATTGAATAGCCCCATTTGTGTTTTTGTATGTTTTAATTTGTGGATTTGTGTTTTTTGTGGGCGTTACCGAATCTGGGGCCAATTCGAAATCTGCCGTGCATTTTCAATATAATGTCAAAAGTCCAATATGTACTGAATCTTAGAAAAGCCATTGCATATTTACAGCAACCACATCATTATTAAATAATGATGATGTTGGATCTTACACTACTTGGCTGCCACCTTTCCTCGTGTACAAAGGATTTTTTTTTTCTTTGAAAGAAGATGGTAGCATGGCTTATTGCTGAGAAAACCATGATATATGTAATAGAATATTAACTATGTCTTTGAAATGTAGAAGTTTGGTTTTGTGATGTCTTGACTTGTTTTCCTTCAAGCAACCTTCCAGTGAAAGAAAAGCCCAGGGAACCATAAAATCAAAACTCACAAAATCTGTAGTATTTCCAAGGGCTTTTTAAGTTTTGGTAATAACTGATTATTTTATGTTGAGTGATTTAAAAAGAGAACAACATTTAGGTCATTTTAATATGACTAACACCCGGATCTAAATGTCACACCGATGACCTTATCTCTATCTATTTATAGCTTTGCTTTTTAGGTTCAGAACAGAGGTGGAGGACAATTAAAGCCTACAGATAATTCAGAATCCTGCATTGCCAACATGTTAACACTGGTATTTTATGTTATGTATAAGAATCGATATGATGAAGGACAACTTGCCATGGTCAGCTTGCCGTGGCCATCTTGCTATGGTCAATTTGCCTCAGGACAAGAATTACACTAATATCAAAGAAATGGTGGAATAGAATTATTAAAGAAAGGATGGAAAAGGAGGGACAGAATGAAATGTGAATGGCAAAAATAAAAATATTTTGTAATTATTTAAAAAAATAAATTTAATTATTGAATTCTCCTGCTTTGACTTGGCCGTGGCGAGTTTTCCCACTCTGTAATGAAGAACAGCAGGTGAAATGCTCGTCAAATGGACATGTGGATAGAAATCAAAAGGGATTTACTGTCGCTGAAATGGGCGGGTGAATCCCTCTTTGACTTCTTTTCTTAGCCAGCTCTGTCCTGCAATTAAGGATCATTCTGAAGGATACCATCTCCCATCCCCTGGATGAATCAATGGAAAGGTCAGTAGCCTGACAGGATATGAGATCTTTTTATGAATATCTCCAACTGGAGAAGCAGATGCTTTTCTTTTGACATCAAAGTAAGGGGTTTCTGCTGTAACCTAAAGAACATACTGTATTTTTCGGAGTATAAGACACACCTTTTTCCCCCATAAAAGAGGGTGAAAATTTGGGTGCGTCTTATACACTGAATATAGACCCACCCACCCACCCACCCACCCGCCCCAACCCTTCGGCCTCTGCCTCTCAGCAATTTACCTCTTTGCAGCAACTGGGGCTTGCGGAGGCTTCAATAAGCTATAGCAATACCTGCAGCCTGTCACAGCTGATGATCGGGAAAAATTGAAAGTGAATCTGTTTGCTCCACGTGGCAAATTGCTGGGAGGCAGATTTTTTTTTTCGTGGGCTAATCAGGCTGTTTCCTGCAAGGAGCTAAGTCAACAACTATAAATGCCTATAGAATGTTCAAATTATTAGGCTTATTTTTTAAAGACTGCTTTATTATTATAATAGACTACTTAACAAAATGAAGAAGCTTTTTAAAATAAATGCTTGATCTGATGAGGCCCCGTGCTATTGTTTTAAAAGTACTACTCTTTTAAATAGCAGAGAATAACTATACTTCCAGAAAGCACATCGATTTTAACAGCATCTGCACAAGTATAGTCTGAAATATAACACTACGGTGAATATTGTCTGTACTGTTTGTTGCAAGGAGGCAAATGGCTGAAAGGCAGAGGCAGATATTTTTCCCTTGTTTTCTTCCCCAAAATCTAGGTGCTTCTTATACTTCAGAGCATCTTATTCTCTGAAAAATATGGTATACTCGAGCCTATCACCATTTCATTTCTTCTTCTTCCTCAAAGCACCATCTGTTTCAGGGTGGAGCAACAAAGCTTCTCTAAAGTTGACCATGTTATTATTTTGCAATTATTTGGTTCAGACCCATTGTCCATTTCAATGAGTCTCACATCTACATTACTTTCTTTTTTCACCCTTCTCAACTTCCTCAAAGTTTTCCAAACATATTAGCAAAATTAAAAAGAACATGTTCATACAGGTAGTCCTTGACTTATAACCACAATTGAGACTAGATTTCCATTACTAAGCAATGTGAGTTGAGCCCAATTTTACAACCTTTTTGCTCCAGTCATTAAGCAAATCACCATAGACATTAAGCAAATCCAGTTTCCCCCATTGACTTCGCTGGTTGGGATCCTTCTTAGGCCCTTATAAATGGCAATCCCCCTTGGTTGGTCCTTATAAATGGAAATCATGTGGCTGATGGATGTTGCAGCCATTATAAATGTATGCCAATTCCTTGGCAACCAAATTTTGATCATGTAATCATGAGGGTGGTCATGAATGTGAGGATTGGTCATAAGTCACTTTTTTCAATTCAGCCATAACTTCAAAGAGTTTCTATTTGAATGATTATGTCAAGGACTACCTATAATAATCAACTGATAGGTTCACTGTTTTATTTTGTATGTAATGTATCCTCACAGACCTAGCATGAATTGCCATATTCATTCCAATGATTCTAACTAATCACTTCAAAGTCACATAGAAGTTAAATCCTTTGGTGCTTAGCCAAGTTTGATTTAATGTGATCCAAAGAGATCTAAAGTGAGTTGCAGCAACTGGTCAGATGGACATAGCAAGAGGTGATTGGTAGACAATAGCACCTTTTAATTTTATCATTTATTGATATTTTACCATCACTTTATCTGAAGCAAACAGCTGTTTTTGTAGATGGAGAAGATCTTTATTTGCACTTCTATTGTCAATTTATTTATTTAGAGTATCTATATGACTTCCCATTCACTTTCAATGACTGGGGGGGGGGGCATGGCATGAGGGGCATTAAATTGTGGAGGAGGATATTCAAGCGCAGGCGATAGGGCGTGTGTGTGTGCTTTTGGCACCAGAGGCGAAAAAGGTTCGCCATCACTGCTCTAGCTTACAATTAAAAAATAATAATAATCTAATATATAAAGAGTAAAAACAACAACAATTTCATTAGCTGGTCTTTGCTATAGCTTAATAAAACATAATTACACTTAGCCTACTCATTGAGAAAACTGTGGAATTTTATATGAGCTTAATACTAGCTAGTAAGTAAGACTTCGGATCCATATCCCATGAAATAAGAAAAATTGATTTAATGTACTCTATATCACAAACTTTAAAGCAGGTGAAATCCATATACAGAATGATATATTTGGTCCATCTGATTGGCTGACAAACAAGTTTGTAGGGTTTCAGAAAGTTGACTTTCTCTGCATTATTGAAAATCCCCATGTTTGAATTTGGAAGGTTCAGATTGACTGATTGATTGCCTGCCTCTTTCAACAATAGAATTGCCTGCTTTTCAATTCTGTGTTTCCTGCCCGTGGCATTTCTATGTTCACCACTTTCGCCTGACTTAATTCTTAACTCCCCCACCCCACCCCCTAAGATCTGTTATATATCACTTGGTTCTATTAGTAAGATAGCAAGACACGTGAATTTTTGGGCTTTCTGCTCCTCAGTTTCTGGGGAATTCATTCTTTAGGCAGTCTTTTTCTGATAGAGAGAGAGAGAGGTGGGAGAGGGAGAGGGAGGGAAAGAGAATGAATAACTACTTTTTAGAAGAATCCTAGATTAGACAGGACATTCTATAGGTTAATAAAGTGTACATGTTTATGAAATAACAAGATTATTTCAGAGAGTGGCAGGCAGGCAGGCAGGCAGGCAGACTAACTGGCTGACTCACTCACTCACTCTGCACCACCAATAGTAGTACCTCTGTTAACATTTTTTTGCTCAGGGCCATTAGTCTCCATATAGTAAACACATGGCTTAGTTCCCCTCCCCTCCCAGTTGGGCTGCCAAACGACACAGGTTGGGGACTGCTGTAGTAAACAACTTTTCTTAATATAATTCTAATTTCTTTTGTAGAGCTAAATTCCCAGCCAGACCATATTGACTAGGAATTTGGGAAGTGACTTTTGAACATAGTTGGAGGGCAGCACGCTGGAGAAACCATTGATTTCTCTCTTTTTTTAATTCAGTCTTCTAGGACAATTAAAAACTTCTATATGTCATCTATGTTAAACAACCATACTTGTGGTTTTAATTAAAAAAAAATAAAGATAACTGCTAGAGTTTTCCTGTTTCTTTCTTGCTACTCCCCCATTGTTAGTGTTGACAAAGCAAAAAGAAGAAACTAAAGTGTACGTATACAATAAACAGAGGAATCATTTTATAAGCATTCTGTACCCATTGGCAGCTATTGAACTAGCTTGCAAGATGAAATGCTTTATTTTTTTATTTTTTAAATATGCTTCTCTCTATAATTCTGATCTGTGACTGCAATAAAAATTCTTTTCTTAAAATGCTGCTGGGCATTATGCTATAATAATGCAGAAATCAACAACTTTATTTTTTTCCGATTAGCTTTTGGGGCGATGGCTGTTAACAGAGTCATCAGAAGAGACAGATCTGGAATGGTTGGTCCTTTTTTCTCCTCATATTTGGGTACTTTTCAGAAGATCAGCTGAAAATGGTACCATTGAATTTCAGGGGCGTGATCTTTGGGAGCTCAAAGTGCCTACCATCCCATAGTTACTCACTGTTACAAAAAAATGTACATAGGGAGGGGATCTATGGGACTACCTCTTCCCAATTTCATCTGCCCATCCCACCAGATCTGACAGAATTGATATTTTATGGGTTTTGTTGTCTTGGAAGCTACATTTGGTGATCCTTAGACAGTGGGTTTTTTCTGCTCTGGCACCTGCATTGAGGAATCTTCACCCCACAGAGATGAGGTCAATCTCATTACTCCTGAACTTTTGAAAGTCTCTCAAGATCTGGTTATGCCAACAAGCCCGAGGATCCCAGTTGACAAGTGAATTCATGAGGTTATTCTGATAATATTAATATTTGTCTGTCTATTATTCTGTTTCCCTGTTTTAATTCTGCTTTTATAGTTTCAAATGGTTTAAAATAATAATTATATAAAGGATTTGGCAATGATTGTTTTATATATGTGTGTGTGTGTGTGTGTGTGTGTGTGTGTGTGTGTGTGTTAGTTTTATGAGCTTATAAAATATTATACAACGTAATTCTTGGCTTGCTGTTTGGATGGTCTCTAGCGATGAGCCGATGAGCAGTAAGGGAAACAGAATGTCTCCTCCTTTTAATTGGGGCCTAATAATAACAGGTTGTTGTGAAACAATTACATATATATATATATATATATATATATATGTTTTCGTAGATTTTCACAGGTGTAGGTATGCTGGCATAGCTGGCTTCGGGGATTTTCCCGTGTATAAGGCATAGAAATGTTATTGCAACGTTTTGACAAGATCTCACTTGTCATCATCAGGCAGGCTTCTGTCTGTGACTGTGACAGACAGTCACAGACAGAAGCCTGCCTGATGATGACAAGTGAGATCTTGTCAAAACGTTGCAATAACATTTCTATGCCTTATACATGGGAAAATCCCCAAAGCCAGCTATGCCAGCATACCTACATCCGTGAAAATCTACGAAAACAAATATGTATGTATGTATGTATGTATGTATGTATGTATGTATGTATGTATATACATACATGCATGCATGCATGCATACATACATACATACATACATACATACATACATACATATATATATATATATATATATATAAATATCAGTGATAGGTTTCAAAAAAATTTGCCACTGGTTTGATGGGTGTGACTAGGTGGGGACATGTGACTGAGTGGGTATGGCCAACTTGACATCACTCACACACACTCAGTCATATGACACCCCCCCCCCAAGCCATGCCCACCAAACTGGTGGTGAAAGTTTTTGGGACTTTTTGAAAAAACATTTTTTGATACTCCAGCCCCAGATGCCACAGGGTGACAGTGGTCATCTTGGCTTTCCCTCTGCTGCCATTTCTGGCTTAAAAGCCATGGGCGGCAGGCCGAGGAAATAGGGCCACCCTCTTCCCCAGTGCCTAGGGGCCCTGAACACGTCCTCAGTGAAGCGGCTTCTAACTGGCCCTCTAACTGACTCACAGCTGTTGAATGCGCTTTACGTTCCTGATCCATCACAGGAGCGGCAGCGGCACCGGTCATGGCTGAGAGCTTCTTTTGCCAACCGGCTGCCTAAAAGTTCTCCGGTTGGCCAGCGACAAGAAAGTGTTGGCGTTGCAAGCACAGAAGCATCTGGGCAGAGCCTACCGCCGCCGCTACTTCTGGTTCAGGTGATCTGGGCCAATCTGGCAGCAACCCACCTCTGATTGGTGATCAACAATAAAATATTTACTTGGGTTTATCCGTGAGTGGTTCTGGCTGTTTGCAGCTGACAGCTTGTGAGGATCCCATCCAGTGGTGAGTTGCTAACCATTTTGGTTGTGCTCATATGCGTGCTCGCATGTGTGCATGATGCTTCTGTGCATGCACAAAAGCATCTGGGCGGGTGAACGGAGCCTGCTGCCATCACCATTACTGGTTTGGCTGAACCAGGCCAAACTGGCAGCAACTTACCTCTGATCCCATCTGGTTTGATTCTGTCAGAAACTGTACCAAGAAGGCATTGCCCAGATCCTGCATTGCTAGTCTTAGAGGCAACCTCATAGGAGGGTCAAGGGGGCCAAAGGA
This sequence comes from Rhabdophis nuchalis, assembly GCA_039707465.1. Taxonomy (NCBI): domain Eukaryota; kingdom Metazoa; phylum Chordata; class Lepidosauria; order Squamata; family Natricidae; genus Rhabdophis; species Rhabdophis nuchalis. The sequence continues at coordinate 90,739,379 of CM077644.1, read as the reverse complement.
GAAAAACTTTGGATCCTGTACATGCCTCTAGCTATTCTTAGGATAGTATAGCCACCATGATTTTATATGATACTATCTAACTCATGAGGACAAAAATTAGGGGTCAGGAATGTCCTTCTTTCCTCATTTCATATATAAAACCACCTCATTGGTCATTGTGGGATATCGTGATGTGATTGTCTTGCACACAGTTGAAGATATGGCTGTTGAAAATGCAATATTCAATTCAAACTTCAACTTTTTTCAATAATACAAAAAACAAGAACCGCCTGAAGGAAGCATTCAGTAAATGTTACCTTGGAAAGTAATGACATGTGATTTGAGGTCGTATACAATCTATCTCCTTTTCACTTCAGTTTCTTTACAAACCTATCCTGCATTTGTCCTCTCTTTGTATCTGTATAATGATGTAGGTACAGCTACAGGGCTAACCCTTTCAAATTCTTCCCTCCTGTTGTCTTTGGCAAATGTGTCGGCAGATGCTCTGGGGTTACATCAGCGGAAGCTGATGTGACACAGTTGCCGAAGAGAAAAAGACAATATAGTTTTCACATGTGAGCATATTCGAGAGATGCTTGCTTTGATGAGATGCAGTCATGGAGTTTTGGTACTTGAATCTGGAAGCTTTTCATGCCCTTTGACTGTCTCTAGTTCTCTCAAAGTTGCTCAAGATAGTTAATGCACTGATTTACCACTCAGAGAGAAGTAAGCTATAATTGTCCAACTTTTGGAAAGTTACCAAGGCTGTTTCATTTTAAAAAATAGTTGAACATTTGTACAAAAATAAATAAAAATGGAACATAAAGGAAGAAAGGATCTTGAGCAATATGTGACAACTTTTATCCTTTTCAAGCTTCTTACCCAAATCTGTTTTTAATGACTCAGTTAATAATGAAACAACCATTAATGTAAACCAGCATTTTTGGTCTTTGATTGTATTAGATCTTCAGCATGGGTAATGGTGAAATACCCTGGGAATTGTTTTACTTCATATTGGATAGACTATATAATCATGATCTCAGTTAAAGACTGAGACTGCTTATTTGATAGTCAGAATACCCAGATTCTGAATATTTTGGAAGTAAATTGATATATGCTATCTTTTATGATGGCAATGTAATATCTATTTAGTGACTTGCTTTGATTGAACATTTTTGAACAAAATTAAGAACTTTAGCAATTCACAGTTGAAAGCAGTTCTGCTATTTTTCAAAGATCCTCAAAACTTGTCTTTTCTCACTGCCTCATGACATCCATTCTCATTAAAATGCTACTTAGATCTTGAGAATAATAATAATAACTTCTCTTGTAATATAAATGAGAAGATTCTATGGATGATTATAGTCCACCCTTCAAATACTTGCATGTGTTCTGATTAGCTGCCTGGATGATGACAGAGTTCTCCTAAAGAAGCTGCTAAGATGCGCAGAGCTGTTTGTGGTAGCCACAAAATCAGTATACAACAAATCTCAAAGAAAATCATAAAAAATATGAAAAATATTCAAACAATACAGATAAGATTATTTTGCAAGGCTATATTAAAGAGGTGTGGCTTCATATATTTTCTGGAAGAAAAGCAAGAGAAGGCTAATTGTAGTTCTTACTGAATTGTATTCTACAATTTGGGAATTGGATATATATTTTCAAATCCCAGTAAGATTATGGCTAGCTAGAAAGTTCGAAATAGATCTATCCTAGTCTCCCTGATTTATTTATTGATCAGCTCAAAAAACCTAACACACATATAAAAAAGTACACAACGGAACTCATAGCTTTCTGTCTAGATGGTTTCTGGTGATGAGCCGAAAGTCAGAAAAGGAGAGCAGTATGCTTCCTCCCTTAATTGGGGCTTAACAGGGTGTTGTGGCACAACTATATATATATATACACACACACATATATATACACACATGTTGATCGAGGGGGAAATAATGCAATTTCTGCCAAAAACAAGTTTGAGATATATAATGGAACATTCTAAATTTGTTCTTTTTGAAATTACTTGTGTAAAATAAACTTGGTCATTGTCAGCATCACTTAACTAAGTAATGGCTAGTTAATTTAAATCTATATAAATAAAAATGTAAAATAGTTTGTACGAATCCACTAATCTCAAAAACTACTGGGCCGATTTAAACGAAACTTTCAGACAACGTAGACAAGGACTTCCGATAATAGAATAGCTAATCATTTTGTGCCTAGCACACGTGTGTTGTGTACAAATTACACACAAAAAATGTACTCACTGAAATGTGATTTAACATCCCTGTAGCCACGCCCATCAAACTGCTTTTCAACTGTGAGTGTTGGAAAAGGCCTCATATGGCGGCCTCTTGGGGCCAAAAAGGCACAGAGGATAGCAAACTCCCAGGTGGCCCATAGAGGGGGGGGGGAGAAATTCTGCTCAGGACTGTTCTCTGAGGTAAAAAAAAACGGAGGCAGGCAGCTGCTTTAAACTGTTTAATACGGACTGAACCAAACTGTAACAAAGAATCATCCATCTGACAGCAAATACAGTTTAATAAAAGAGGGACTAGGGAAGACATGATAGCAGCCTTCCAATATCTCAGAGGGTGCCCCAAAGAAGAGGGAGTCAAGCTATTCACCAAGGCACCTGAGGGCAGAACAAGAAGCAATGGGTGGAAACTAATCAAGGAGAGAAGCAACCTAGAACTGAGGGCAAATTTCATGGCAGTGAGAACTATTAACCAGTGGAACATCTTGCCACCAGAAGTTATGGATGCCCCAACTGGATGTGTTTTTAAGAAGAGACTGGAAAACCATTTGTCTGAAACGACATAGGGTCTCCTGCTTGAGCAGCAGGGTTGGACTAGATGACCTCCAAGGTCCCTTCCAACTCTGCTATTGTATTATTGTATTACAGTAGGTAGGTAGATAGGGGAATAGAGAGACAGGGAGAAATACAGTTTAATAAAAGAGGGACTAGGGGAGACAGGATAGCAGCCTTCCAATATCTCAGGGGTTGCCACAAAGAAGAGGGAGTCAAGCTATTCTCCAAGGCACCTGAGGGCAGGACAAGAAGCAATGGGTGGAAACTAATCAAGGAGAGAAGCAACTTAGAACTGAGGAGAAATTTCCTGACAGTTAGAACAATTAATCAGTGAAACAGCTTGCCTCCAGAAGTTGTGAATGCCCCAACACTGGAAGTCTTCAAGAAGATGTTGGATAGCCATTAGTCTGAAATGGTATAGGGCAGTGATGGCTAACCTTTTTTGGCTCACGTGCCAATAGCAGGGGGAGTGCAGGGGCGATGTGCACAGGTGTGTCACATCCATAATGCTATGTGCATGACCACCTGCATTTGGCATGCTTTTTACGTCATCCCCAGGCTCCAGAGGGTTTATATGAGCCTGGGGAGGGTGAAAACAGCCTTCCCCCACCTCCAGAGGACAAAAAATGGCCTCAAAAGAAGGCCTAAATCAGCTGGCCAGGGCATACATACAAACTGAAGCTGACAGGGCAATGCCTCGAGTGGCCTAAGAAATGGTTCCATGTGCCACCTGTGGCACCCGTGCCATAGGTTCGCCATCATGGGTATAGGGCTTCCTGCCTAGCAGGGAGTTGGACTAGATGACCCCCAAGGGATAGATAGAGAGGCAGAAATAAGGTAGGTATGTAGGTAGGTATGTAGGTAGGTAGGTAGGTGGATAGATGGATGGATGGATAGATAGATAGATAGATAGATAGATAGATACAAAGAAAGAAAGAAAGAAAGAAAGAAAGAAAGAAAGAAAGAAAGAAAGAAAGAAAGAAAAAGAAAGAAAGAAAGAGACAGTAGGTAGGTAGGTAGGTAGAGGGAGAAAGGAAGAAATATAGTAGGTAGGTAGGTAGGTAGGTAGGTAGGTAGGTAGGTACATAGGTAGGGGGATGGATAGATAGATAGGGAGAAATACAGTAGATAGGTAGGTAGAGGGATAGACAGAGAGGGAGAAATACAGTAGGTAGGCAGGTAGGTGGATAGGGGGATAGATAGAGAGGGAGAAATACAGTAGGTAGGTAGGTGGAGGGAGAAAGCAAGAAATACAATAGGTAGGTAAGTAGAGGGATAGACAGAGAGGGAGAAATACGGTAGGTAGGTAGGTGTATAGATAGCGAGAAATACGGTAGGTAGGTAGGTAGAGGGATAGAGGGGGGGAAATACAGTAGGTAGGTAGGTAGATAGAGGGAAAAAGAAAGAAATACAGTAGGTAGGTAGGTAGAGGTATAGAGAGAGGGAGAAATACAGTAGGTAGGTAGAGGGATAGAGGGGGGAAATACAGTAGGTAGGTAGGTAGATAGAGGGAAAAAGAGAAATACAGTAGGTAGGTAGGTAGAGGGATAGACAGAGAGGGAGAAATACAGTAGGTAGGCAGGTATGTAGCTAGGGGGATAGATAGAGAGGGAGAAATATAGTAGGTAGGTAGGTAGGTAGGTAGAGGGATAGAGAGGGGGAAATACAATAGGTAGGTAGGTAGGTAGGTAGGTAGGTAGGTAGAGGGAGAAAGAAAGAAATACAGTAGGTAGGTAGGTAGAGGGATAGATAGATAGAGAGAGAGAGAGAGAGAGAGAGAGAGAGAGAAATACAGTAGGTAGGTAGGTTGGGGCTTATATGGTGGTTGGGTGTATGTGTGCAGGTGAGATCTACACACAGATTGGTTGGCCATTTAACCAGACTGGGCCACAGCAACGCATGGCCGGGTATAGCTAGTAAATAATAAATTGCATTGAATGATATTAATGGAGAAAACCTATTGGGGGTGATACATAAACAACGTTCCGTTCCGTTCTGAACAGCTGCATACTAGCATTTAATATCTATTAAGTAAGCTTCAAGGGACAGGATGACTTTTGTCTGCCAGAGTAAAAATTAAACTAGAATTCGGAAATAATAGAAATTTTGATCAATAATATCCATGGTGACAGTTTGCCTTGCATTTTCTATTAAACTTTTCTTTAGCCATAAAACTGCATTAAAGCCTTTATGAAAATTTCTAAAACACTATCAATATTCCAGTTCTTGAACAGTTAAAATAACAAATCAACTACAAATCATCATGAATTATATGACCATTGTTATAATTTGGAACTTAATACAGTGCTTGTAAAATCTAGGCTAACTAACATCTGTGCTATTGTTTGTCCTCAGAAAACTAACCTTTCCGCCATTTTAAGAAATACTATCTACAATAGGGAACTTTAGGGTCACTGTTATAATGCCCTTATGAAGTTGTGGGGCAGTCCATTTCGAATACAGTTCCAAAGATACATTCCATCTAGTTGTTTAGGTATTATCTGAATCATTAGGAAACCTAAGGAATCTTATGATGATTCAAACCATTAATCTATTTTGTGTCATATTGATCTATTTTATTTTGAATAATTGATTGGCAATTTTGCTTTTCTCTTTCTAACAGGAGATTTTCCAATTATATGTGGAGATACCAGGAAGTAAAGCCAAGGCCTCCTGCATGTAGTCTCTGCCTAATTTATGACTAATCTTAAACATCTGGCATGTTAATTTTACTTTCAACTTTACTATACTTAATTTTGGCCCACTAATAATGAAGAACAGTCTGGAATCAGTATAATTTTTTTTGTCTGTGCCTTTGTCGGTGTATTCTCCAGAACAGATATGCATCTGGGTGCGAATGCATGCGCGTCCTTCAGAACAGATTTGGAGTGTATGTGTGTATGTGGGGTTGAAGAAAATGAGGATTGCTCCACTGGATAAGAAGAACTCTGCCTGGAGATACCATAGTCTAGGTCTATTTGAGCTATATTGACAATTTGCAACTGTATGTTATAACTTTTCTAATCTGAGCGTAAAGAAAACAATATTGCTACAGGCTGACAGTGATATAATAACAAAGAATTTTGCAAGACTTATACCAAAACCTATATTTTCAAGTGAGCTTTCTTAGTTTGACCTCTCCTTGAGTATCAAGGCTAATGAGCTGTCTACTATGTCTGTTTTGAGGTCTCCACCTTGGCCCCTTGGCTATTGAAGATTTTCCTTAAACTCTCGGTAGAAATTCCCTTGCAGTTTCATCTTAAGGTTATAATTATAGTATACTTTTAATGATACATATCACTTCTTGGTTCATATATGAAGTCATAAAAATTATTGATTTTCAACCAAGTTAATTAAGAATCTTTAACACAGACCTTGGCAGCAAAGATTAAAAAAGCAGTCCTGCTTCTGTGCCTAACAAAGGTTAATTTTGGCATGTAATTAACTCATCATCCAGCAGATGACTTTATGAGTTCATTCACACATAAGATTTTAGATAAAGCAGGGAACGTTTTAAAATAGCTGGGAGTGAAAGTGAACCTGCTGCACTAATATGCAAATATCTTTTTTTATAAAATTGAAAGAGTACCGAATCACATTGAAAAGTGGTTATCTAAAAAAATCTGCTTTATATACAGTAACCATAAAACAATCTTCTGAAGAACATATGGTCCAAGAGAACATGGTACAACAGAAATGGAAATTATTCCTCTTATACAGTAGCAAAGTTAAGAATAATTATTATTTTATAAACTAAATATGGGGGGAAATTCCAAATCCTCCCAAAATCTGAACGGATTAAAGATTAGTTTTTAATCTTTTCTTTTTTTATTTCCGTGCATAAAGAGGATATTTTTTATATAAAATATGTCTTAGACCAGCTATCCTAAAATTATTTGGCCCTGTTGACTGACTTAATATTTCTTGGAATCAGTGCTAAATTGAAGGCATGACAGATAAGTTAATGAAGACAGAAATATAAGCTGCCCCTTAAACAGAACACAGCCAGAAGCTTGAACCCAAAATACCAAACCACGTATTTGGGTAGGAGAAGGAACAGCAGAACCTGGACACGGAGTTAAAAGAGGGATCAGCCCAGAATCTCCACAATCTGCCACAAACAGATTAAACCAACCCCCCTTGAATTCTATATACCTTTATCTAACTCCAAGCAGGTGTTAACTGTTAGTTGAAAAGTTTCCTGTGCATAGGAGTTTTTGCAATAAATCCTTTAATTGGACCTTCATGTGTGAACCTTGTCTTTCGTGCCTGACAGTTTGCCCCCTCATAGTATGGCAAAAATATCATTTCCTAAAAGACAAGGCAATTAATTTCTCCACATCATATCTGAAATTAATACATTGCCTCAGATTAGAGTTGCATGCAAGTGCCTACTTCTGATTGTGATATAAGGTTTATAAATCAACAGAACAATCCTATAGTGAAGCATTTTCAGTATTAACATGATAGACAAATATCCTATCAGAATCTTTCCCACAGGATATTACTGTGCCATAGGATTTCTTGTCCTTCACTAATTTCAGCATCCATTTATTTCTAAAATGATAACTAGAATTGACTGTTCTTATTTGTCTAATTTAACACGAGGAGTAATTCACTGGACACATCTGAATAAAATCTGGCCTAATCATTTATTTCAATGTGGGCCAACAGAACTGATACATTGCTATCTACTATCACTTTACTAGGAAGCATTGCTTCTAAGTATACTTACACTGAGAACTGTTTTCACAGAAATCCTTAGGACAGTGATGACTAACCTTTTTCTAAAGGTGTGGCAAAATTGTGCGTGCTCATGTGCCCACCCCCCTGCACATGCCCGCACACACCCCTCTGTGTATGTGCGGGGAGAATTTTCACCCTCCCCAGGCTCCGGAGGCTTTCCTGAAGCCTGGTGAGGAAGAAAACAGCCCTCCCGCCTTCTGAAAAGCTGAAAATCAGCTGGCTGGCACGCACATGCGCACTGGAGCTGTGGGCTGTCATGCTGGCAAATATGGCTCCACGGGCCACCTGTGGCACACATGCCATAGGTTCGCCATCACGGCCTTAGGATTTAAGAATAACAGAAATATAAGGATCCTTGAGATTGGCCTTGCCTCCAAATCTCATTAGAATAGAAGATCATCCACTAATCAATTTTCTCACAATTAATTAGTCAAAACATACCTGGTAAATGAACTTTCAATCTACCCATTCCCTTTTGCCACTAAACTCACAAATCTCCTCCCTCACCATCAGATCATTAGCTGTCTATGCACACACACACCTCTGCACTTTCTGTTATCAGTTACACGTTCATATCCATTCTTTCTCTTTTCTTCATGTGCAGACACCCGAGTTTAGCAATACAGGAATGTTTGACACTTTGTAGGATGATGCATGCAGTTGATGAAACCTAGTGAAAGTTGATTCAGATTGGGAAAAAAGAATGTGTTTGCTTGCTTACTTGCTTGCTTGCTTGTTTGAAGTGCCCGTGTCACAGTGTAAAGTTGTACAACCAGGAAAATTGTCTAAAAAATTAGTTAACCTCTGCATACATATTTGGGTACAGAACAATGAGTCCCAGGATCATACATTCATATGAATCTACACAGTTGCATTCATATACTAAACAAAATCCCTTCACCACCTCCTCTTCTTCTACCCCCACAAAAAAACCTCAGTTCTCCAGCTACATCTGGAAATGTCATAATACCTGATTAAAAATACCTTATCAGTTTTGACCTTATATAATAAAACATGTCAGTAGTACTCTTACATTACTATTTTCTGTTTGTTTTCTATTCTCAGTCGCAGAACTACTTTGGTTGATATTACAATAGTCTATTATGTATTCTCTCCTCTACCTGGTTTGTTCACACATTATGTTAAATGAAAATCTATATAGCATCTGACAAGTGGTAGCTATTGCTTGTTACATTTATAGTAATTATGACAGATCCATGTTGTAGGATTGAAGCAAAGGGCTTTTTGTTTCCTCAAATCAAAAATACACTCATAGAAACAAGACTGAAGGCCTCGGCCAAAGCAAGCTTGCAAAAGTACATAGGATGAAAATCACAATTACAATAAATTGTGAGGTTAGGCACATGGAACACAGAGCTTTCTAAATAGAACATGTGATATGAAAATGCTAAAATCCATTGTTAAATTCCAACTTATCCTTATCACTTGAGCATAAAAATTTAACATAAGATGTTCTGCCATCCTTAGTCCCACCAAACCCTGGCAATTTGTGAAAAACTTTCCTGCAAACAGATTCTGAGACACTGACAAACTGAATCCTCATTAAAACCAAGAAAGGTTAAGGGGAAAAAAATAACCTATTTAAAATGAGATAACCCACCAGACTTAGAGCTGTAAATTGACAATAGGATTTATATAAATCCATAATTGTATCTTTTTACCTGCGGTTAGGCTAGTTAATGATGAAAAAAGCGCAAAGCTTATTGTAAGGTTTTAATGAGGATTTTTCTCTTTCCTTCTCTTTCCTTCTATCTTTCTTTCTCCTTTTTGCAGGGTTAAAAAAAATCACTAAATTAAATTTCTGCCAATTTTCTCCATTGCAAATTGAGCACCACCCTGTGAGCAAAACACCCCACCAAGTACCTTAAATCAGTTACAGCTAAATGTGTAAGTCAGCGTGTGCCGTAGCCTTTAGTCATGAAGAATATATTAGATTTTAAAAATAAATGGCTTTCTGCTGAGTCTTCATTGCAGTGGCTTTCTGACTTTTAATTAAATTTTCAGTACTTGTGGGTGCTTCTTCATGTACTCTGGACATAGATCTCACAATGTATGTATCATTATGTGCCAAGAAAAGAAACTAAATTGAAGATTATTAAGCTTGTTCACTTCTTTGTCATTTACTAGCAAAATGCCTAGGAAATTCATTCTCCTATTATAAGGAATATATATATATATATATATATATATATATATATATATATATATATATATATATATATATATATATATATATATATATATATATAATCATTTACTCTTCTGTTGCATTTGAAAAGAGTGAAACAGGCACTTCTAAAGAGGATGCAATTATCTGGCTGCTCAAAACTGTTAAATGATATACATTATGCATTTATGGCCTATTTCTTTGGTGTTAAATTAATTTAGTGTAAATTAATAAAATTGGTCTGCACTATTAATACAAAGTGGAAAAGGGAAATAACCGTAAGCATCTTTACATTCAATGATATTGAAAATGTGCAGGTTTTTTCTTTGTTATTAAGAAAAAACAGTAATCAAAATAATTTAAGCAGTTGAACTGATATGGAGAACTAATGAATAGAATTATATAGTATTACAGGTAAATATACTAATAAAGCATAATTTTATGGAAGAAGAAATATTTTCTTATCAAGAATCACTCAGTCATAGATAAACTTCTGTACATTGCCAATGCTGTATATGACGAGAGGCAAATTAAATAGAACTAAAAAGGGTACTGTTTGTGACTTCACAAAGTATAATCTTTCTAGTTATTATACGCTTAACTATATTCATACACGGTATTAAACCAAGGTCACATGATTTCTTAGTATAGTCTAAAAAGTTTGCAAACTGTAATCTAGATGCTAAGAATTTCTCTCAGCAACAAATGAAATGGGATTATGTGAAAGTTACATGTGCATTTGCAGTCTGCTTCACTGTACTGATTATTTATTTGCTTTGTTCTTTCTTCTGAGCTCCCTGTTCCATGCTAACATTAGTTTTGGAAGCAGCTAGAATGAATTGGTTTTATTAAGATATGAGTGTTCAGAATAAATTCTACAGTTTCCAGAGAACTTGTCTTATGGTAGTGTGCTTCCAAATGCAGGATATATCCACGACAGACAAATTCTGATTCTTGCATCACAGAGGATAGTCCCACTAGAAACTGACTCTGCTACTTGCTAAGAGTGTTCCTTTCTTCATAACATATTCCACAGTATTTTCTGATAGTTACATAACAGACATATGACTGACATCCCAGTAGAGCAATATCTGTCATAGAATAAACCAAAGGGATTGGTGGGAAGGACACAAAATACCCTGAAATATTAGAATGCATTTCTATTTGGGGGCAGGATATTTTTCTCATGGTTCCCCCCCAGCATTTCAGGTTGCAAAGTAATTATAAGTAGTTTTATTCATCACTATCATCATCTTAACTGTGCTGATACAGAAGCAAATCCTCAGCAAAACATTTTTTTACTAAATTGTATAAAATTAAACATTTTATGGGGATGATCCAGGCCAATTTGGCCTGAAAATGGATTGATCTAGCTCTATCGTTATAGCTCTAGGTTATTGTCTTAAAGTAAATAGTCTCTCAAATAAAACATTTTCTGCCCTTATTATATAATTGTATGTTTTTAAAGATATGTTTTAGAGTAATTTTTTATTTGTAGATTTCTGCAAATTTTGTAGATTATTGTTATGACATAAGCAGAAGCAACAATTTTACAGAACTAAAGATTAATTTTCATCAATTTGAAATGTACATGTATTTTGATTTGGATCATATTATTTGATTTATTAATCTGAATATGTTTGGGTGGGAACTGTTTTTCCAAACACGGATAAATGAACTGAATTTGGACACTTCCATTCCATAACTTGTATATTTCCCAATTTGTTTCAAAAAGTGGTTCACTTTTTAGAATCAATTCAACTGACTTTAAATCAAAATGTTGAATCAAAGCTATTTACAGTTCTAATAGACTGATAGACGAAACAAAAAGCGTATTGATGCAGTTTCTCCAATTAGAGTGTTAGAATGACAGGAAGTCATGAATTCAGAGTATTCAGACCATGGAAGGGCAGATGATCTGTTCTGTATGAAATATAAGCAACATACCTCAATGAGCATGGCCTAACAACAATGCACCGGGCCCTTTATAACCTGCTTCTTTCTGTTGCCTCTGCACAAACAACATTTCCCTCTGCTTCTGCCTCCTAGTGGGCTGTCTGAAAGAGGCTATACATATGTATTAACTTATTAAGCAGTGGTATAGATTCTCACAAGTTGAAACACAAGGCATGCTGTGCTTGTGCTCAAGTGTCTCCAGGAGGCTCAAGATTAATAGAAATGCAAATGGAGCATCTGCAGAAGGCCATGTGATTAGAGCCTTCTCCCCTCACACCTCAAAGTCAAAAGCAAAAAATAAAAATAAAATAAAATAAAATAAAACCGGCATCTGAAATGCAATAGCAAACAAAAAATGGATGACATAATATGCTAAAACAGTTTCCAGTTTCAACCAGTCAGCATAACATTCAGCCCCATGCCATGCAAAACAGCACTGCCCCAGCATTGCAGAAACTAATTGCTTTCCCTGGCATCAGAATCCTAGAGGATGTCTTAGTCCTCATGGATATGTCCCCTTGGAAAAACTCTGCAGAACGTCAGTAAATGCAGTTCACTGAAGCAAGGAAAAGCTTTTAATTTCTGCTTTTATCTTATGTCCCTGCTCTTGCTCAGCGACTCTATTATTAAGCTCAAGAGTGGCTCAGAAATTCAGAATATTCATTTCAAGTAAGGGCTTTAGAATGATCAGGCTGAAAGTGAAATCCAGTCTGAAAATGCCTTTTAGTTTTCAAACTGAACATGAAAATAGGAGGTTAGCATCTGCTACAAAATGATATTTATCTTCCTCTTATTCTTTTGATTTTAAGAATCTACCTTAATCATTTACACTGCCTTCCCACTTCTGAACTGTGTATTTATTTATAAGATATACTGTATATCACTGCACAATTCAAACAACATAACTCTGGGTGATATACCAGAACAAAATAACACAATTGGAAGGGACCTTGGAGGTCTTTTAGTCCAATCCCTGCTCAAGTCCAATCCCTGCTTGTAGTAGGACAAGTGGCTATGCAATCTCTTCTTGAAAACCTCCAGGCCACATCAGGTGGACCATACATGAAGACGTCTCACCAAATATAGGAAACAAAATATAAGAAAAAAAATAGCACAACCAAAAGAATTGAAACAATTAAATGATGAAGAGAAAGTAAACTTAACTGCAAGAGGGTGTAATATTTTTGAGTACATTATTAGTTAATATACAGTATATAAAAATGAATTTGCAGCATTATACATCACATGCTGCATCAGAAAGGGAAGCAACGAACAGCATCCATTACATGGATCAGCCTCAAAGTTTGGCAGATCCAATAAAAACTTTCCAAAAGTCTGAACAATGTTAATTTAGAGAATTCCCCTGGTTGTATATTTTCTGATTGGCACAAACATTTGGCTGATATGCTATAGATTGCCTCTGAAGCTCATTTTTTCCATTTCAATTAATGAATAGTCCTATGAATATATGGAGAATATAAAGCGGTGTGTGTGTGTGTGTGTGTGTGAGAGAGAGAGAGAGAGAGAGAGAGAGAGAGAGACACATACACACACACAAATCCAATCCAAGTGACAGAATCACAATTTTCACTCACACTAATGACAGCTCCACAGGTGTGAATTGGGAATACAATTCATTCTGGGCTCTCCACATTTATAAGTCAATCAAGTTTTTAAATGATATAATACTATAAGTTAACAGTGGGAATTTCATGGGAAAAAATAGTCCTTTGTAACAGGAATATAAACTGCATATTTACTTACAGTTTTTCTATATTGGCAATTTCATGCAGACTCCCATAATCCAATTTAGTTTAACTTTTAATCAACCAAGCTGCCAGCTATCTGCTTGTCTAAATCTCCCAGCATCTTGTTTCTCACAATAGCATATTGTGCATATTCCTGCAAATGTCTTTTCCTGTTCATGTCTTCATTTTATTCACAGCATAAACAGTTGGATCATGGGGGGGGGGGGGGGGGATAAAGTACTGTAGGAACACTAAGGCTGGCAGATGGCCATCAGGATTGGGTCATAAGAACCTTTTGATTGGCATGTCATAGTTTTGGATGGTCACGAGTCAAGGCCTACCTGAAACTCATCTCATATTGTGTAAAATACCATAGATTTAAACATCCCTTATGACCATGGATAAAAATCCTAAAGGGGAAAAAAACTCAAGAAGTTTGGGAAACACTGAAAATAGTATCATAAAAGCTCAATCCAACACAAGTCCACTGAAAAAGAAAAACAAAAAATGCAAGAAGAAACCAGCATGGATACACAAAGAAAAGCAAAATTTTATATCTGGATAGGAAAAATCAAAGGTACAAGTACAGATTAGGCAAAACCTGGCTCAAAAGTAACTGTGTGAGAAGGATCTTGGAGTCCTAGTGGACAAATAGTTAAACATGAGCCAGCAGTGTGTGGCAGCAATAAAAAAAACCCTAATACAACCTTGGTTGTGTAAACAGAGGCATTGAATCAAAGTCATGTGACCACATCTGGAATACCGCATCTAGTTTTGGTCACATTACAAAAAAAAATTAGAGACTTTGGAAAAAGTGCAAAGAAGAACAACTAAGATGATTAAGGGCCTGGAGACAAAAACATATAAAGAACGGTTGCAGGAATTGGGTATAGCCAGTTTAGAGAGAAGAAGGACTAGGGGTGACATAATAGCAGTATTCCAGTATTTGAGGGGCTCCCACAAAGAAGAGGGGGTCAACTTATTTTCCAAAGCACCAAAAGATAAGACAATAAACAATGGATGGAAACTAATCAAGGCGAGAAGCAATCTGGAATTAAGCAGAAAGTGATAAAGTGAGGACAATTAAGCAGTGAAATAGGTTGCCTTCAGAAGTTGTAGGTGCTTCATCACTGGAGGTTTTTAAGAAAAGACTGGACAACCACTATCTGAATTGGTATATGGCTGTGATAGCGAACCTATGGCATGTGTGCCACAGGTGGCACACAGAGCCCTCCCTGTGGGCATGCGAGCCGTCACCCCAGCTCAGCTCCACCACGCATGTATGTGTGCCTCCCACCAGCCAGCTGATTTTCGGGTATCGGCTGCGCATGCACGGTGGGTGGGGCACATGCGAGAGATGCATGTGCTTGCGTAGGGATGGGGGAGACCCCCCCATGGCCTGTTTTTGGTCCCAGGAGGCTGCAGGGAGGCCTACTAAGCCCAAAACGGGGCACGGGGGGAGTGTGGGGGGTGTCACACATGCATACGAAGGGGTGGGGCATGTGGGGTGGTGGTGTCGCATGCACATTTAATTATAGGTGCAGGAGCATGCATGATTTTGGTACGTAACAACAAAAAGGTTAGCCATCACTGGTATAGGATCTCCTGCTTGAGCAGCAGGTTGGACTTCAAGATCTCTTCCAGGTCTACTCTGATTGAATACAGTGAGATTAAATCCTAGTAAGGCTTACAGAAATGGGGTTTGGAGGGTTTTCATCTCTCCTTATGGACTATATAGGGATGGTGATGAAAAAGGAATAGACTTGATGGAAGAAAATCATCTAACTACAGCAGGCTTAATTTTTATTGTAGAAACATATGCCCTCTTTGCAACAGGAAAAACAATAGACATGCAAGTGAAAAATGTAGCTTCCAGTATCTTTTATGGAAGTTTCACAATTAAAAATCTGGCCCTGGATGACAAGTAGTCATTTTGAGATTAATGGCTTTTTCTGTTATGGATTAGTTTAGTAATGCCTAAAGTGATCACCATTGTCCTATGTTGTAAGACTGAATTCCACAATTTGACATCCTCTGTGAATTAGTTAGTCCTCGACTTAACATTTTGTTTAATGACTGTTCAAAGTTACAATGGTACTGAGAAATGTCTGTTTTTCACAGTTATAACCTTTGCAGCATCCCCATGATCATGTGATCAAAATTCAGATGCTTAGCAACTGGCTCATACTTATGACGGCTGCAACGTTCAGAACCATGTGATTCCCTTTTGTAACCTTTTCACACGCAGGGTTAATGGGGAAGGCAGATTCCCTTAACAACAGTGTTATTAACCTATCAACTGTGGCAAGAGAGGTCATAAAATAGGGAAAAACTCATTTAACAAATGTCTCACTTAAGAACAGAAATTTTGGGCTCAATTGTGATTGTAATTCGAGGACTACCTGTAGTATTGTCATTTGTCTAGCCTGACTATTCCCATCATTCAGTTCCATCAGGAACATCTTTGATTCCTGTATTAGAAGTAGGAATGGTCACTATCTTCATTTAATGCATCATTTGATTTTAGTTAGAAATACCAAACCTTTGAAAGATCCCCACTAAAATCCATGAAAGCATCTTTTGGACAGTTAGGTTGATACTTCAGTTCATCACTTCAAGACTGCTTCATTAGTTTATTGATGCTAATTTTCAGATATTGTTAAGATGCTTTTTGTTAAATTCTCATAGTGATTGGCTGGTAGGTAATCCCTGTGAAAGACTTGAAAATAATGGGACTCCCTGCTACCTCATTGGTATAGGAACAAAAACCTATTAATAATAATTTGTTTTTTTAGTTCAGAAGAGAAAGTTAGAGAGGAAGCAAAATGGTGGGGAGAGTTGAAAACTGGAAGACTCTTGAGGGACAGGATACCTTTGGACATTTGTAATGAAAAAAGATTTGCTGCATTATAGAAACATTCACCATTTGCCTCCATTATGTTACGCTTGTATATTTGTAAATCAACATTTCAAAAACACCCCAAGTTTTCAACCTTTCACAACTGAAAGAAACGTAATCTGGCCAGCATTGCCTCAGGAAACTGCAGTACTTTGGGAAGAGAAGTATACCCAAGAACATGCTTCTTTTTGGATGTACTTTCACTTCCTTATGTCTTGAACACAAAGCTTCTGGCAGAAGTAATGTCATCTTATGCAAATGGAGCTGTGTTTTTGGAGCCCCCCCCCCTTTCCTGCCACCAGTCATATAAATGAGATGGCAATGTACTTCTTGTGCATTATTTGTGTTTGTACAGTGAGTGTGTATAGCCTTAGGAAAACCTCTTGGACTCATTTGATTGCAACTGCACTCCTAAATCTCACTTACTGTCTGTGATTTTGACAGAGAAAGGAGTCCGAGTGTGGTTTTTCACATTTTCTGAAGGTTTTATGATGTGGAAGCTTGAAAGTGACTATCCTGATGGCACAGTTGGCTCACAGCTGCTGGTACACTTACTGTCCCTATAAATGAAATAATGCACTCTTGAGCACTTTCCCTGACTCAGAATAAGACTCCTGAGCAGCTGTTGCTGCCTTCAGAGTACTTTTGTATAGCGCATGAAGGATAAAAAATACATCTATGTCCAATTTGAAAGAATCTATGGGAGCTTGGAAGTGACACCAAACATTTCTTCCTATAAAGGACAGTCTATCAGCATGCCATTGCTTTGCCTGGAGACTCACCTTTCCTAACACAAGCAACCCTAACTTCAAAATTAAAGATGGCTACTCATTTTGGTTTGGCTCAGTTTCCCATTTTTAGAATCCAGAATTCATTTTGTCCTCTTCCTCATCATTTTCTTTGTTTTTAAAAATCTGAATTTACATGCTTCTTTGAATAAGAATATTTTCTAATATGCAAGACATTTTCTCTAATGTGATACTGCTGAAATAGACAGAAATACATGTTACTTGGAAAATTTCATATTATACTGTTTTATCTGTTATTTATTAGAGCATGATTACGCTCCAATAAAGCATAAAAGCTTAAAAACTTCACTTGCTGATTCTTGCCATTAAAGAAAAAGAGGAACCTGGGCTCAGGCAGCCAAGTTTTTCTGTTATTTTTATGGACAGTTGGAAATTATCATAAAAAATATTTAATCCCAGATACAAAAAACAGAAAGGGCATCAGAAGCAGGTACTTTTTCCATACCACAAAAGAGTTCTTCTGCAAAGCAAAACAAACTAGGTATTAAAAGCATCAAAGATGAGCTATGTTGTTTGCTTATTATCACCTTTTTAAGGACAAGATATGTACCGGTATGTGTAGCACATTCTCTTCCTTCGGTTCTAAAGTATCTTGTATAACCTCTGTAAGGTGGTCTGCACTCTTTTTTTGCCCTTGGTGCTGCGGATGCTGCTTATGATTGTTTCATAGCTATTAAATTTGGAACTATTGGATAGTCTGATACTCACAAAAAAATGTTGAAATAGGCCATTTAAGAGCCAAAATAAAGAGAGAGAGAGAGAGTCAGAGAGAGAGAGCCAGAGAGAGAGGAGGGTGGGAGGGGCGTGGTGTGGTGTGAGAATCACTGCTCTTTTTTCCACTAAAGAAAATACACATGCCTCCTATGGCCCTGCTACAAAAGGAGTTGGGGAAAAAATTCCAAAAGCCATGATCTGCATGCCTTCCCTATTTTTCAAAAATGATATTTTAATATGTTGATTATCGCTGAGCTTAGTAGCTACCAATTGTATACAGTTTGCTGCGGCATAGAAAAACATTCCCAGACACAGTAATTGGTCTGAGTAATAAAATGCCACAGTTTTCAATTATTATTGCATTTCCCTGTTAACAGTGCATGGAAATCAAAGGCAGATTTAGGTTTCTGGGGATTCAGTGAGCTGAGTCAGTGGCATCCTGCAGATATACTCTTATCTCAATACTTCAAAACCACCTTTGTTGCTGGCTGAGAACCACCCAGCCATTGTTGGATTGCTTCTGTTTCGAAAGCATTGGGGAGAGTGCAAGCAATCTCAGCTTGTTACATTTCCCTTTGAAATACTACAGTACATGAGCTATTTTTCGTGCAACATATTAGTAAGATACAACGAGGGATACCCAAGTGATTTTTGCTTCTGAAGCCAAAGCAGCTGGCCCTTCAAATACACTGTTCCAAAGTCTGCTTGGCTTTATTAGCTAATGTTTCTGCCTTCATTTACTATATCTGAAGTTAATCACTGGTTAATAATAGTGATGATAATTCATCATTATAATTGATAATTATATAATTGGCAACCAGATCATGTTCATCTTACCTTTGCTTTTTGTATTCGCAGAGTTCTTTGACATCGTGCTCTTGAAACTGCTAAACTCTAGCAATATATTTCCTGGAAAATAAGTACCATAGATCTTCATAAGATCATAAGAACATACTCTTCAATGACTCCAAATAATTGTCCTCACTGTGTTGATGTATCCATCCCTAAAACTATCTTAAAGTAAACTATATTAATATTAGAACTGCAACCGCAACCCAGACCAGATCTGTTGTCTACTGGACCTGTGTTTGAAATCACTTGCTTCACCTATAGAGGTGACCTCTACAGGCAGAAATATGGCTGTGCCATGGGTTCCACTGTGTTACCCATTGTTACCAACCTAAACATGCAAGAAGTGGAGAAGAAAGCACTCAGCTCCTTCCAGGGGATGGCACCAACTCATCCATGATCTGCATGCTTTCGCTATTTTTCAAATATGTCAATGATATCCGGGTTAAAATCAAGGTACAGGAAGTAAAAGTTCACCAGGGAAGACACCAAGGACAACAGATTGGCGTTCCTCAACTATAAGATTCTGATTAGGACTTGTAGCAACCTAGAAATAGAGATCAGCAGGAATCCACCCACATAGACCAATGCCTGCTATTTGACTTCCACCATTCACTTCAACATAAACTAGGAGTCATTGAGGCACTACATCACAAGACAGAAGAAGGAAAACAGGCACTTGGGAACAACTCTTAAGGCCTGAGAGTATACAAATTGGGCCATTATTAAATCAGTGTTCCAATCCAACAAAATAATGGCAGGCAGAGCTGAGATTTAGAGTCAATGGAAGAATTTAGTCATTCCTTACATGGCTGGTGTATCGAAGAAGTTAAAATGAATATTTGAAAAACACCTGTATTCTTCAAACTCACTGATACACTGAGACAGAGACTTGTCCACTTAAAGATCAGACACCTAAACATAAGAAGAGTAATGTAATGTATGCAGTCCAAGGAATTAATGAGCTACCTAGGGTAAAGGATTTAAGGGTTGGAACATGTACATCCCAATGACTCTCTGCCTTCTCACCTAATGAGCCTATTCAGATTAGATGAAAAATGAAACCTCCCTGGAGGACATATATAAGATTCCCCTAACCAACTTGCTCAGACTCAAGAAGCTACTTGAATTAGCAGCAAAAATGCTTCAAACCAACAAGAACTCCAGTTGCAATAACTCAACTTCCAGATAACTTTATCTGGATGACAGAATCTTCTTTGGTCTATTAACAAAATTAATTAAAAATTACTTTCCTTTTAACTTTTACATATGAAAATAAATATATGAACTTAATTTTAACTAAGGTTAAAGTTACAGCAAGGTTACAGTAATAATCTTGCAAGCTTGTAAGCACTCCCCAGTGTCTTTCATTTCAGAGAACCAGTGATGGTCAATTTTGAGGTGCTTTTTTGACCCCAATTCGAATACTGCTTTGGACTCAGATTCTCTTATGAGTCTATTGTCCAGACTGCATCTTTCTCCTGTTTTTGAGAATAAGTCTCATAGCCCATTACACCTGTTCATATGTAAAATGTATGAAATGCAAGTAGGCCCCCCAAAGTCAAGTTTAATTCTTGTTGATTACATGGATATATCCATTAGATTTTTCATGATAGCAATATGGAAGTAGCGTGCTACAACTTTCTTTAGGGATTTTTTTAAAATTTCAAGTCTTGCCTATAGGCATTGAATCTATTGGTGGCTTTTCATTTAAATACAATCCAAGTTCTACCCTCCTTTAGATTTTTTAGAGATCAGCCAAGATTCTGTAGAAGCTGCTACCTGTTGTTGGAAGAAAATATTGTAAATTGCTGTAAATAGTCAAAAATTCACCAAAAATTCCATAAACTAAAGGCATTTTAGTTATTCCTGTCCAACAGGAGAAGTTGAAATCTTCTCATTGTTCATATATTATTTCTCTCTGCCATTCCCTTGGCATAAAATACTTGATTCCAGTAGGCCTCTCTATCTCCATGACTATGAATCATGATCAAGAGGAATACTCCAATCAAAGCAGTATATCTTCTGTAATGAAGTTAGAATTTTACCCATAGTTTGTGATGGGTAAACTGCCCAGATTCCATGGGCCACAAATGAGCCATACATGGTTTTAGGTCTCCTCAAACATTTCTTTTCCGAATCCTTTCTCAAAACTGCTTTTCAGTTTGTAGTTTATTATTATTATTAGTATTCACTGTAGTTAGGTTTAAATGTGGAATCTCAATTCCATTTTTCCATTAACCAGGGTACTTCAGAATTGCATTGGTAAAAATTGACTGATTTTCCAAAATTTCACAGTGATTCCCTACTATTTAAGATCAAAAACTGATGAACTCATTCTAAACAGACTTGCTTAAAATGAAAACAAGTAGCGCTCCCTCATCACATTATACAAAAGGGAAAATAATTATCTTGCTCATTTGTGTGACATTATGACATCATCAACTTATTGCCTCCAGGCCTTGCTAAAAATTTAATGGAGAAAATGTAAATTTTGACTGCCAAAAGGTTGTTGTTCCCTCATAGAAGCTGAATATTTAATATTATTGAATGATTTTATTTTTGGTGGTTAGATTGAACTTTCTCTGGAGTTATATTTCATGAGATCACCAGATATATTAATATGATAAATAAATATGATACATTAACTTCTTATTAAGATTTTTTTAAATTTAAAAGTGGATTTTAATAAAAAATTTAATTTGCTTCCAAAATTAAAATACAAAATAGAGAAAAAAAGGAAGGTAAACCAAAAAAGCATCAAATGGTAACAATATTTTTTTTTAAAAATGTGTACAAAAAAACCCAAAATAATAAATATATTACTAACACTAATACAGTATACATTTTTTTACATTTTATTAAATTTATACCCCGCCCTTCTCCTTGTTAGGACCCAGGGCGGCGCACAGGCATTATTAAAACCACAAAATACAAAATACAAAATCGATTAAAATATATTAAATTATTAGACCCGTGCTAAAAACCCATTTTAAAACCATACCAAATTAATTTTAATTTTAAAAGTCAGAAGTAGGGGCTATCCTAGGCCGGCTTGTTGGAATAGATATGTCTTAAGACGTTGGCGGAAGAGGCGGAGGTCCGAGATAGTGCGAAGGTTGGGGGGTAGGTCGTTCCAGAGGGCCGGGCCCGCCACAGAGAAGGCCCTTCCCCTGGGTGTCGCCAGCCGGCATTGCCCCGCTGACGGCACCCGGAGAAGACCCTCTCTGTGGGAGCGGATCGGACGAAGGGATGTATGGGGCAGGAGACGGTCTCGTATATAGCTAGGCCCCGAGCCATGGAGCGATTTAAAGATGGTCGTCAGCACCTTGAAGCGCACTCGAAAGGCCACAGGCAGCCAGTGCAGCTCGCGCAGGAGAGGTGTTACGTGGGTTTGCCTTGAGGCACCCATAATCACCCGCGCGGCCGCATTCTGTACTAACTGTAGCTTTCGAGTGCACCTCAAGGGGAGCCCCATGTAGAGAGCGTTACAGTAATCCAGCCGGGATGTCACAAGCGCTTGAGTGACTGTGCGAAGGGTTCCCCGGTCCAGTAAGGAGCGCAACTGGCGTATCAGGCGTACCTGATAGAACGTCCCCCTGGCCACGGCCGTCACATGGTCCGCCATGGACAGCTGCGAATCCAGGAGGACGCCCAAGTTGCGCGCCCTCTCCACGGGGGCCAGTTGTTCGCCCCCAATGGCCAGTGTTGGACTTATCTGGCTGAACCGGGGTGCCGGAAACCACAGCCACTCGGTCTTGGACGGGTTGAGTCTGAGTTTGTTACTACCCATCCAGATCCGTACGGCCTCCAGACACCGGGACAGCACCTCGATGGCATCGTTGGGGTGGTTTGGGGTGGATATGTACAACTGAGTGTCATCAGCGTACAGATGGTATTCCACCCCAAAACCACGGATGATCTCGCCCAGCGGCTTCATGTAGGTGTTAAACAGGAGTGGCGAGAGGACCGACCCCTGAGGGACCCCACATGTGAGTGGCCTCAGGGACGACCTCTGCCCTCCTGCCAACACCCATTGCGACCGACCAGAGAGGTAAGACGAGAACCACCGTAGGACGGTGCCTCTCAGCCCCAACCCCCCCAATCAGTGCAATAAGATACCATGGTCGATATAAGTATAAGCCATAAATATTCACTCTGGTTGAATGTTGAAAAATATATCTAAAATATCTGGTACATTTTTCACCTCCCCTTATTTAACAGGTCTACAAGTAAGTATAAACTTTCCTATCTATATTTAATAACAATTATATGTTACATAGAAAAATGCCACCAATGTTTGAGGGTCTAATCACATTGACCCACCATCTGCTCATTATATATATGAAAAAGCAGTCAAGAGATAAAAGTGCATCTTTAAATTCAGATTTGGAAATTGAAAATCTAGAGCTTGGTTCTGCTTCTTGTCTTTCTTTTCTTTCTTCCTAGCATTTTCCTGCAAGTTCAGGGTCCAATTTTTGGGATCAACCAAGTGTTGATCCATTGGTCACAACAGGGATTGAATTATCAACTTGCCACCAAAGCCTGATTTTGTGGGCTGAAAGAGAGTGACTGGCCCAAAGCCACCCAGCTATCTTTCATGCCTAAGGCAGGACTATCTCACAGTCTCCTGGTTTCTAGCCTGGTGGCTTAACCACTAGACCAAACTGTCACTCGTTTGTTTTTTCCTCTTATATTTGCCAAATATCTATAACCAAGTGTTTATTGTGCTTTCAGTTAATTGTATAGCCATTTAGAATCTGTTTCAATTTTTTGCTATCTCCAAATGTAACTCCATTTTCATCCTCCCTAGTTCCTTTCTCCATTTAATATTTGGAAAACATACCTTTCTACATCTCAATTTTTCTCTGACCTGTCCCTTCTCTAAAATTATTAGAACATACTGAGCTACTCACAGTACAGAGCATTGGTGAAATTCAAATTTTTTTACTACTGATTCTGTGGGCGTGGCAGGGGAAGGATACTGCAAAATCCCCATTCCCTCCCCACTCTGGGGCCAGCCAGAGGTGTTATTTGCCAGTTCTCCAAACTACTCAACATTTCTGCTACCGGTTCTCCAGAACCTGTCAGAACCTGCTAAATTTCACTCCTGGTAAAGAGTCATGATGAAGTTGGACAGCCTATTAGTTAAATAAATAAATAAATGGTGTTATCCGACTGAAGTCAGCTTTTTCTTTCATAATGAAAGTAAGCATTAAATACATCTAAATTATTCATTTTAAAGTAGATATTCTCCCTTTTGGAAAGCATAGTATCTAAATCTTCCATGTACATTACAGTTATCTTGATTCCCATGAGTAGGGAAGATAATACTTTCCTCTCTCATACATTTTTACAAGCAGAAAAAAATTGTAATAAATTGTATATCTCATTCAAGAATACAAAAAAAAATTAACAATGATTAAACACAGTCAACTCACATTTCCCTGTATTTTTTGGTTTGTAGCTTTTTTAAATACATTTTTATATTATGGAATTCTCCTACACTGTCACTGTATTCCCCCGCCATTCCAATTTGCCTTTCCAATTACTTTTTCCCTCCAGTATTGCTTCATTTTTTCTTTCTGATATTTGATTGTTAAAACAGTTTCCTTCAAGTTTCCCTTTCCTTTCTGTTATTATAGTATTTATTACTAATAATTGCTTTCTGTTTTAGTGCTTTAATTGCAGAATAAGTTGAAGCTTGAGGCTGTGGTTCTAAACACAGATACTTGAAAGCAACTACACTAATGTCAATGGCATCCCTTTCAAATAGGACGCTTTTATCAGACTATTAAATTCTCTTGTGTACATCAAAGACTGATAATTATAAATTTAGGCAGAAGAAAAAGATACTCATCTGGAAATCCCAAGGTTTCTATTAGAGTTTTAAGTAGCCTCCCTTTGACGTTGTGATTAGACCCAGTTCTACTTAGACAATGTCCTGTACATTTCAACCATGTTGTAGTTCAAATCAGTGGTGGTTCCTACTGGTTCGGCCGAACCGGTAGTGGTTTGGCGGCCTGGGTCACTGGAACTGGCAGTGACCCAGGCCTGCCACGCCCCTGAACTGGTTCTCTGGGTGGCGCTATAGGCGCCACCATCTTGTTTTTTGGTTCTGCGCATGCGCAGAACAATTTTAATTGTACTGTGCATGCACGCATACGCAGCGTGCACACAAGCGAACTGGCACTAGTACCTGCCGGAACCCACCCCTGGTTCAAATGTATTAGTCTGATGTGCAGTGTGGAAATGTGAAGTGAAATTTAACAGTTAATAACTACCAATCAATGATTAACAGCAGCTTGCAAATGAAGATTCACACATTTGCCTTTTTTAAGGTAATGCATTTTTCATTGTTCTCATGTAAAGCTTGTTTTCATCTATTATGAAGTATGAACTTGTTCTCATCTCATAGGAACTAGTGAATTGAGCAACTGACTCCGCAAAGTAACATCCAACCTGCTATAGTTGCAGTTAAGCTAGGGGCCATTCTCAGAGTACATACCGTAAACTATAAATACAGGCCTCAGAGTAGACTGTAGTTATAAGTCAAGGACTATCTCTATATGAATGACATCATCATTATTAACCCAAAGCATTGTCCCAAAGGTTTTTTTCAAGAGGCAACTGGACTTTCTTTGTTTTTCTTTGAAGGCATCTCGCTTCTCATCCAAGAAGCTTTTTCAGCTCTGATTGGATGATGGGGAAGGCAATAATTTATATGTCAGGATTCCAAATAGCATCCAAAAGTAAATCAGAGTCCAAGACAAAGTATTGCTCAAAGTTCCAATTTATTAAGAGAGCCACGTTGGCACATCTGGAAAAACCTGAATCCGAAAGCTTCCCAATTTTCCCTACTGAGTTGAAAGTTCAGGATCTTGCCCCCACACCCACAAGTCCATCACATGGTCCAATATTCCACTGTCATGCTGGCAGTTCCACCCATTCAGTTCTGGTCAGGTGTAGAGGTGCAAAGATAAAGAATGACCTTGGTTTTCTAAAAAGAATTTTGTTATGGCTACATAGCATCTCACTCCTTACAATCCCCCCTCCCATTTTCCCACAATAGAAAAGACATAATAGAATAATAGAAAGTGTGGCAGGCCAAAGATCCAAAATAAAAGATGACTGGCAGGCCTGACATTATAGTCCTTGCAGACAGCTGGTGATTTGCATTCTTTCAGAGAGTCAGTGAGGCCACTTGGAGGTTTATCTGTGTCCTCGGGGTCATCTGAGTCATTGGGAAGTTGGAACTGTGCTTTCTTCAGAATGTTTTCTGCCCTATGTCCCTTCACTGTTGAACACAGGTGCAGGGAGTTGGGGATGAGTCTGTGTTGTCTGCATCTCTTGAAAAAAAGCACCTTTGGGACAAACAGGACCTAAATGACTGAGAATCTCCATTGACATCAACCTGCATTGTTATATTTTTATAACAATAAAGTATTGTTAAATACTTTCTGCATGAATCCACGTGAAACCTTTCTGTATGAATCCATGTTAACATTTCTAGTTAATAATAATTTGAGGCATGTATTTAGCTTTCCACGTTATTCCAATCTATTATTTTGATAACAAAATAATAGATTGGAATTGTGACAAGATCAGACGACAAAGAAGACATGTCTTATAAAATAGGATGAACAGTATGAACGCTCGAAGAATGTGGCTAACAGAGGACTCTTCCGATCCTTTTTAAATGTAATTCACTGCCTGGCTAAGTTGACTCTTTTATTAACCAGGTCCTGCATGAAATCTATACATTTAGGGAAAAAAGGAATGCATGTGTTGTGAAATGAGGATCAGTTTAGTTAGTGGAGGCTATGCTGACCTTTAACAAAATACCTTTAGGAAGATACTGTCACAGCAGTAGTAAAGGGTGACCTTCACTTCCATTATCGTTTGAAGAAGCAACTAGGAAAATGTTTGTTTTAGGAAAAAACAACGATTGGAAGGAAAGAACAAGTATGAATGATACTGAAACAGTTGGGCCAAATATGATGAATAAAGACAAAATGTATTAATGTCAAATACTTTTAGAATCCTTTTTATTTTCTTAGACAGGGAGTTCTTACTCAGTATTTGCCTTCATGAATTCTTTTCACTTCCTTCTCCCATTTATTTACCTTGTAGTCTATTTTGTACTTTAAAATATTTGAGAGCCTTGTTTTTTTCTATGAACTCTGCCATATACCCAAAGTATGTATTGTATCTGACATCTGCATAATAGTGATAAGAGAATGGTAGTACTGAACATAATAGACATGTTAACTGCATTCTTGTCTTATGACCATTGCTGCCTTTTAAATGTAAGAAAATAAAGGAAAACAAAACAAAAGAAATCCCAACTATTAAAGAAGCAGGCATGTTGATTTTGTTGTGATAGGTTCATTTTTCAAGAAACAAAAAACTCTTCCTACCTCTGACTCATTTGTAAGCAGCTGGTTCAGTTTGGCAGTATCGTAAATGACACTGAAAACTTAATAAGGAATTGCTGGTTGGTTTGCCATATATCTAAAAGATGGAATACATAGCAAAAAATAATAATCAGAAATGCATGCTTTTTAAGTTCTATTCAAAGCAAAAAAAAAGCTCTGAATAAATCATTATTACAGGTCAATTCTTATATGCGCCTACTCAGTAATATAACTCATAAAAATAGGACATGATTAATGAAGAACGGTTGCAGGAGATGGGTATGTCTAGTTTGATGAAGAGAAGGACCAGGGGAGACATGATAGCAGTGTTCCGATATCTCAGAGGGTGCCACAAAGAAGAGGGAGTCAAACTATTCTCCAAGCCACCTGGGGGCAGGACAAGAAGCAATGGGTGGAAACTAATCAAGGAGAGAAGCAACTTAGAACTAAGGAGAAATTTCCTGACAGTCAGAACAATTAACCTCTGGAACAGCTTGCCTCCAGCAGTTGTGAATGCCCCAACCCTGGAAGTCTTTAAAAAGATGTTAGATAGCCATTTGTCTGAAATGGTATAAGGTTCCTGCCCACGCAGGGGGTTGGACTAGAAGACCTACCAGGTCCCTTCCAACTCTGCTATTGTATTATTGTATTATTGTATTATTGTAATACCCACAAAAGTGTTACAACTGCCTATCTCAGTATGGTGTCTTCCTGCAATACAGTACCAATTGGTCATGCAGGCTGAGTTTCCTGAGTGCTGTAATCCCAACACATCTAAAAGGCATAAATATTAGAAAGCTGATTTTCATTTTCTTATAATCTGGTAATATTTAGAATGCTAGAGTTGGAACAATCCTTGGAGGCTTTCTAGCCAAGCTCCTTCCCAGAACAGAATGGTCAAACAATCCTGAACAAATAACTGTCTAACAATTGCTTGAAAACAACCATGACCCCTAAGCAGGCTCTTGCACTGCATAATAGCTCTCATAATTTTTTGTGTTTGGATCTCTCTTTCTAAATGTCCCACTGGTCAGTAAATGTCCCCCACCCACTAGTCAGTAGCGGCCGGCTGGATTTAGGGGGAAAGGTGTTCCAAAGGGGAATGACTGCTACCAAAAAGATGCAATATCTAGGTCCCACTAGAATGCAACGTTTAATGCAAGGGACATCTCCCTTAGCATTATCTTGTTTTGACTACACCCACCTAGCTCCTTTAACTGCTTTTAATTGGATTTAACCTCTATGTCTTTATTATTTTCATCGAATTTCTGACATCTTTCCTTGAATTATGGTGACTAGAGCTGGAATGTTATATACAATGTTATATAGTGTGACCAATGCAGCCTAGGCAGAACTATCATTTCCTATGATGTTGATACAGGTAGTCCTTGCTTAGTGACATTAATTTAGATTGGAATTTCCATAGCTAAGTGAAGCAGTTGTTAGGCAAAACATCACATGATCACACTGCTTAGTAACAGCAGTTCCAGCAGTCCCAGATGCAGTCATTAGGCAAGATCCTCATACTTCTCCTGAAAATTTTTTCAACTCCATCCCACTGCCTTCTCCATGACTGGGCCCAATAAGCTCCTTTTAGCAGACAAGGCTCTGCCGGTCTTTTGCATTCATTTCTGCTTCAAATGGCCCATCTATCTATTTCCACCTACCCCATCCATGCCCTTTCAGCTGCCCTGCACTCTGTTGCCACCAGCCTCTTTCCCTAGTAACTCAAACCACCGTTCACTTTCTTCCTCCTATGCTGTTTAGTTGTGCCTAGCTAAGGCAGCCACTGACCTTCAGAAAACCTCCACAAGGCCTTCAGAGCCATTACAAAAAACAGGTACAAGTAAGATGCTGATGACTGATGTTTGACAAATGCAGACCTAGCCTTCTAACTTTATGGATTCCAATCTATATGGAAATAATTAGTGATGATAAAATTAGCCTCTTCTCCCTTTTAATTGGGGTTAAGGGTATGTAAACAATATAAACTTTGATATAAATAGAAAATGCCAAATACTGAATGATAGACTGGTTTTAGTTGGGGATTAAATTTTACATTTGTTAATAATCTTAAATATAAAGACAATCTATGATTTACAATTAGAGTTTCCAAAACAGACATGAATACATTGAGGAACAATCCTGTTTTGATGTTTTGGAGGGGAGATATAGGAAAGCACTGTCTTTGGAACAATTATACCCCTAATGAATGTTCAGTTTCTAAAGATATTCAAAATGTTATTTTCCCAATATTTGTAAAGTTTGTCAGGATATACCATTCTATGTCCCAGAATTCTGGGAGCTGAAGTCCTTCAGACTTAAAGTTACAAAGGTTGGAGACCCCTGTCTTAGACTACAATCCCACCATAACATATAAAGTCACTACAGTGGATAAAATACATCAGGAATTTATTGCTAAAAAAATCAAGTAAATCAGTCAAGGACTGCTCCCATATTTTACATACCCCTATTATTGTTTAATTTAATTTTGTTGTTATATTGTTAGATTTATATAATACAATCTATATATGTTATATAATTTCTCTTCCCCCCCCCCCCTTCGTCTCTGTCTCCCTCTCTCTTTCCCCTGTCTTCCTCTCCCCCCAAAATTAATTAATCTGGACTCTTTAATTTTTGACACTTCTGTTTTATAGCATAAAGAGCAATTTCTAATATGGAAAATCCCCCAGGTACCCAATGGCTAGCTGCCAACCCAACCCCCCTCCCCAACTTTCTTCTATAATGATAGCTATTGAGGCTGCAATCCTGGCACTCCCCAATACTGTTGTTAACCAAGAATTGCAGGTTGTTAAGCGAAACCCAGGCAGCTTGTAAGTAGGCCACAAGATGTGGCACAATAGATGGCAGGGCTGTGGGTAACTGTTAGGAGGAGGGAGAAGACGCACAAGCTGCCCATGAGGTGCTGTGCAAAAATAGCAAGGCTGGGCATGATTTCTACCAGGCAAAGGAAGGTACAACACCTTACCAGAGTGACCTGAGATCTTCTCTGCTGGCTTCCCCATTGATTTTCTTTGTTGGAACATGGCAGGCAAGTGTGGTGGTCCACCAGCACCTGCAGAGCTGGCAGCAGAGTCAGACAGTGAGGAGGTTGAGGAGGAACATGGGCCAGTCCTGAAATCTGGGGAAGGCTCGGACGAGGGCTCTGCATTGGAAGCAGAGTGGGGACTGGGGCCAGGGCCATCAGGAAGTTATGTGCTGCCTCTGGAGCCTCCAGAGTCAGCATCAGCGAGGCAGAGGATCAGGAAGAGCCTGTTCCCAGTGTGTGCAAGCATAGAGCTGTCAGAAGACAAGAACAGTTAAAGACAAAAGGGGTGACTTAGAAGTAAGGTATGGAGATGATTGGCCTTTACCATAAGACATAAAGGAGGAGCAAAGGCACGTGAGCCTTTGCAGGAAGCAACTTTGTTCGTTCTGGTCAGTTTAAATTCTGAAGCTCCTTTTTGACTGTGCTCTGTGTGGCCTTGTAAAGCTAATTGCCAGTTAGGTCTTTGGCAGTATTGCAAGGGAGATAAAGATATTAGCCTTATCCCGAAAGACTTTGACAGACTTCTATTGGACTCTTTGCAAACTATTTGTGAACCATTATGGGCTGTGAAGGAACATAATTCACAACCATTAAAATAAAAAGAGGGTTTTGGGGACTAAGTGTGTTTTTTTTACTGTCTCAGGAAGCCTAGATCAGAACAGCAATGTTACAAATGGTGATCACAAATGCAGGATGCTGGAACCGTTGTTAAATGTGAGCCAGTTGCTGAGTGTAATCATGCGACTATCGAGGTGCTGGGACAATTGAAACTTTGAAGATCATCATAAGTCTCCTTTTTCAGTTGCCATTGTAACTGAATAGTCACTGAACAAATTGTCATAAGCAAGGACTACCTGTAATATAAATATTTAGAATTATTTGGAGGCTTTCTTTTCCTTTCTTTTTTTTTGTCCTTCAATATATTTATCTCTCACAGGCATTTTTCTTTTTTTGAATCACCAATAACCAGATTGACCCAGACTCAAGACAAAGCACTGGTAATTTGGACAATTGACTGCGTTTTTATAAATTCCTTCAGTGCCTTCAGTGAGGAATTTTTTTTTATTTTGCAAAAGAAAAGTTTACTAATAAAAAAGAAAATCATTTACAATTTATTGGCTGCCAATTCTAATGCATACAAAAGTAGAAAATCCATTAAAATGGATAAAATTGTAAATTATCAATGCCTTCAACTAGTACAGAAATTAATCTTAGCAATACAACTATTTTCTATTTTGACAACCTATTTTCCATAAGCGCTTTATCTACGTTATATTCTTTAAATTCTTCATATTAAATATAAATTCTTTATATTCCTATTTCACTACATTTCATACCTTTCTGTCATATTTGCTCGTAGCTGACCTCTTTATTTTCCACAGAGCCTCAGTCTTCGTTCCACAGAGTTCAATCTTTTATCTTTTTTAATTTCTGTTTTCTATTTCTGTTCTGTTTAAGTCTTTAATATTTATTTTCCTTTTCTACTTTGTTGGTCTCGGGCTGGGCTTCTTTATTCTTCTTCCTCTTCCCAATCTTTGCTGCCTCTGAGGAAAATGGCTTGAAGAACAATTTACCTCACACCACCTCTGAGGGAAGGAAATAAACACCTCTCTTTCTTCAGTTTTCTCAGCTATTGCCTCCTTTCCTTTGTCTCTTCTCATCAAGGCTATCTATCCTTATGTTGCCTCTTTATTATGACTCCTGGACTTCGTTTTTGTTTTTTCAACCACTTCTTCATAAGGCCTATGGCTGAAGAACTCCCAACTAGCCATCTTGCCTTCCCTCCTCATCTTGCCCAATGCTACTGCTTGATTGGTAGCTGCAGTTTGATTGGCATCTGTGTCATCCTGTCGGAGGGGAGAGGATCAAGAAAGAGAACCGGGAATTATCATTTGTTTAGGGAGCAGAGCCTTCTAGCTCCATGTTTAGTAATTTGTGATCAAATGAAATCCTAATTTTAATCTACAGTTTTTCTAATGCAGGCTAATACTTTGCAATCAGTCACTGGGCCTGATTTATATTAATGCATGATGTATAGGAACCACTCTCCGTTCATTAAACTTGGTTTATGGGTGTGGTGGTGGTGGGAAGGTAAAATAGCAATCAAACTAAATATATTATTTAACCTTCCAACTTCTTCCACCACCCACACAAGCTGAAAATGTTAGTCTCCCCCGTTCTACTGAGTCCTATGATCACTGTCATGCCTCCTGCTGCCTTCTGTGGGAGATTTAAAAATGCAATTTGAAAAAGGTCGCCTTTTTTAAATCTCCTATTCCATAATCTGCTCCTAACTAGAGATTCCCAGGACTGAATGCAAAACATACTTTTTCCTACTGAGCAATAATCTGGCGTGGGCTTGTGAACATTTTCTACTGATGTCTATATTGCTTGCTTATTATATAGCAGCAACAGCTGTCTCCAACTCTTATAAACGATTGCTTTATGAAATGACTAAATGCTAAAAATCATTGCTTGTTAAACTCTCCAGTAAAGCTTTTTTAAAAAGCGTTCTGTTATCATTTATGACGGCACGTTTCTATTTATGATTTAAATCTGAGGTCAGTAAAGTAGTATGGGGCTAATTATCTGTACCCACCATTATCTTAATTGAAGGAGACCTCTTCATTTCTCCACTTCAGCCAAGTAAGGAAAATAGGCTTTTTTTTTTCATTTGGCACTTTATAGTTGGCTTCTGAACCACTTGACTTCAGAACTCTACTCATGATAACAAATAAAACTCTAATACTGCAGAATAATAAGAAATGTGATTGAATTATTGTCACTGAACACCTGTCCAGTGGATTCTGGCTTATTTGTGATAATAAACTATGCTGAAATATTTTTTAAAAATCAAGATATACTTGGGAATATCAGATCATGGTACTAAAATCTATTGATGGAAGTTGTCAGGTGCGAAGAATCAGAACCACATGTTAAGCTCCAGTTAAGCTGGTTTATTGCTCATGTCTATACATACAAATCTAGTCCGCTAACAATCAGCACTAAATGCTAGATAAGAGTTCACAGAATTCAAGAGGTATTGGCTTTAGATTTTTTGTAGGAGCATAACAACTACAGATTGATTCCTCTCTTGACTCCGCTCCCAGGTTCTGCCTGTCTTCCTCCTATAAAGAAGATAATACTGAAGTGTAGAGCAAAAAATGTACAATAACTTAAAACTCTGATGTAAAGTACATGGCAAGAAGTTTTATTTGGCAATGTGCTTCTGCTTCACATTTCATCTTTACAGTCAACTAGGGTTAAATACTAAGACCATTCCCTGCCACAGTAAAGATAAGGAACATATTCAACCCAATTTATGGCCATTGCACCACTTTTCAGTGAGAGATTCAATAACCTATTCAGTGTGCTGATGTTGACTTTTAAAGCTCATCACAGTTTGCAACCAACATGCTTCTAAGATTAACTTCTATAAATCTTGGAGCTAGATTCTGCTTAAAAACATCCCATAGTTTATTGGAATACTGGCAACACATAGTTAGTCCTAAAGGTCATTATTGATTTAATAGGGTTTTCCCCCCACAAAGATCCACAAATAGAGTTGCAAGGATTATCATTTCTTTAGCACAGAGGTGGTTTGTTGGTGTGAGTGACATTAATTTGACAAGATGAACAGCAACACTCTTCTGAAATGGGAAAAGCCAGAGTTATAGAAAGTGTACAAAGTGGATGAACGTTCTTACTTTCTTTTAATTTTTTCCATGTTCAGGATGCAATAAGAGAAACAAATTTCCCCACATAGTTTGTGCATCTTATTGAATTTCCCTCCTAGTATTTTGGAAGACAGTTAAAACAACTCTATTCCATCACTTTCCTTTTCGTCTGAAATGTTTTCTGGTGAGCCTCTTGGGCCATATGTTCTATTGTGGTTTCAGTGTGTATTTGTGTGTTTGTTTTTCTGTATTTGTATTATTACATAGTTGTATGTTGCCAAGAGACCATATATTAGATTAAAAAACTGTAAATAAGGAAATAGATTAAGAAAAGTTATCTTATATTCATGATTTTGAAAAAGTTTTATTGGGTTTTAACAATTTTTTAAGGGTAGGGTAAGGGTTTACAAAAACATTTTGAGAGCCTTTGCGTCAGAGTCCTTGGCCCATCCCGGGCTACATAATAAAACAGTAATACAGAAATATGTCAAAAGCAAATACTACAAGATAAAGACAAGTGAATACAAATCACATTTCCAATTCTGAGATGGTAGACATGTACAAACATCCTGGTATATAGAAAAAAAAAAAAAGAAAGTTAATTAAAAAAAAGAAAAACAAGCAGAAAATCACTTTTTGGATCTAAGTCTTTTGGCAATTGTATCTTCTTTCCCTCTCGCCTGGCCCCCAGTGGGCGGGGCCATGGCCCCCTCCGCCCCCCCTGGATCTTCCCCCAGGACTGAGGAATGTTTTTTGAGAAAGGCTTCAGCCTCAGCAACTGTTTTAATCTTCACTCTTCCTCCTTCCCAGAACACCAGCATCCCTTCGGGCATCGCCCACTTGAACCAGACCCCGTGGTCAAACAATTTTTTAGATAAGAAGGAAAATTTCCTTCTCATTTCTCTGATTTTTTTGGGAACCTGCTTCAAGATAACGACAGCCTTTTGTTGGTAAATCAACGGACCCTCTCTCTGCGCCCTCAAAATCCCCTCTCTGGTTGACCTTCTAACAAATTTATCTTATATTCATATTGTGCAAGAAAACTGGTCTCCGGGCTCCCAGGTCCACTGGGAAAGGCTGAAAACCTGGGGAGCTGATTTTTTAAAAAGTTTGAGCTAGAGCTAGCTTTAAAAAAAGTGGTAGAAAAGCTGCAAGATGTTCTCTCTACATAACTTCCTCTCGTGAAATGGAGAGGAAAACCTTATTGCTATGTTTTCTGCCAATGTAGATCCTAACCTTTTATAGATATCTGTGTATTTATTTCTTTGAATAAAGGAATAGGCAGCGGTTGTCAAACGTCTTCAAGCAGTATCTCTGTTGCAAAAATTGAAGGAATCTGAAAAACAAGATAACTCTATTCTGATTTATCCAGAAACATTGAATTAAATGAAGTCACTAAAACATTTCAGTATTAGGAAAGCTGTGACAAACCAAGACAGCATATGAAAAAGCAGAGACCTCACTTTGCTGCCAAAGATTCATATAGTCAAAAGTTATGATTTTCCCAGTTGGAATGTATAGCTGTGAGAGTTGGACAATACACAAAACTGAGTGCTGAAGAATTGATGCTTTCGAATTGTAGTGTTGGACAAAACTCTTAAGAATCTCTTGGATTTCAAGGAGATAAAATCAGTCAATCCTAAAGGGAATCAACCCTGACTGTCCTTTGGAAGGACAGATACTCAAGCTGAAGTTCAAATACTTTGGCCACCAAATGAGAAGAGAGGGCTCATTGGACAAGACCTGATGCTGGGAAAGACTTAAGGCAAAAGCAGAAGGGGAGAGCAGAGAATGAGATGATTCCTAGGTATAGGGTCTCCTGCTTGAGCAGGGTATTGGACTAGAAGACCTCCAAGATCCCTTCCAGCTCTATTTTGATTGATTGATTATTTGATTGTCATCGACACAATGGGCATGAGTTTGGGCAGACTCAGGGAGACAGTGGAGGGGAGGGCTGGTATGCTGTGGTCCATGAAGTCACGAAGTCGGACACAATTTAGCAATTGAGTAACTACAACATATTATACACCTATATATGGTGGAATAGAAGCCAAAATGGCATTAGGAGAATAATAGTGGTCTAGAATCTCTATTTTTAAAATTGTTTTCTGTATGAAGTCCTGAACTATGTAAGATTGAATATAAATTAACGAATAAAATATATGTGACTGTATCTGTTCTGTTTTTACTAGTCATTTATCCTTTTGCATATCAGAGACATGTATGATATTTCTATAATGCAGAAGGTGGTATAGATATGAATCAGTCCTCAAGATACTAATTCATTTTTTTAGAATGCACTCCAAATGTTCAGCTTATATCCTGAATTACAAGTGGGAAGAATACCATGTAGACTACCTTTAATGAATGAGCCCATTTTCAAATTGACTCAACCTTGAGTAGAATTGCTTTTATCTCTTTGTATCATCACATGGGGCAAAATGTCATAGAGTAGTTTTTGCTTTTTAATATTTTAAAAGAGCAAATTTTTATTTAAAAAAACTCACCACCAGTATAAAGAATGAGTTAATATTTTAGATATATGGGAAAGAAAAATCAAATCAGAGTAACAAAGAGCTGTGCAATGATACATTTGCTCTGTTTGCAACAAACACAATTCATTCTGGGATGACATTGCTGTTGAATTATGAGATGTGTTGTTCACTCATGAGATGTTATTTTATATTTGGATACGTATTATGCATCTGGAAATGTCTATGTTGTTCACTGTTGCTTTGGGCAGCAGTGAGAGGCTAAGCTTCCCTACTGTGTTAGTCGAACATGCCTGCCTGAAGCTTACTATGCAATTCTTATTTGCAGAGTGGGTCAGCCATATAGCAGTCAACTAAAAATTACATGAGAAATTAAATATATCATCAGAGCATTTTTTAAAGTCATTTATTTATTTATTAATCATATTTATAGGCCGCACCCATCTCACCACTAAGGGACTCGGGGCGGCGAGTGTTTCTTAAATTGCAAGATTGTGAATTAAATTTAATTTGGGGGTGGGTTAGAGGACATTTCATGTCCAAAACAATTGTTGTTTAATCTCTGTTTAACTAAAATTTAGTCAGCAGTCTTGACACTTCGGCGTTTGAACACTGGGATTTCTTTGTGGGATGCAATCCCTTTCATTCCACTTAATATCCCATCTTGGTCTCTAAGGGAAAATAATTGAGTTTAGGCTAGTTTTAAATAGCGATAAGGACAGGGAACACAGATGGGTATTTCATTGATTAACACTAACACTGGCCTAAGGCCTTGGTGTCAGGCATTAGATTAGGACATTACTGGAGAGAATGACAGAGTTTTGGCACTTTCTTCCTCCTCAATAACATTCTTTCACATATTAGGTTTATCCCACCCTAGGTAGCTACTTTATCATGCAGAAGGTCTTAATCCACTGATGTGAGTCTGTGTGCTTTCACTTTGATGCTGGCGCTGTTTACAAGAGTAATGCAGGCAGCGTCAGACAAAGTACTCGTGACAAGAACAACTGAATAAGGCTTTTAGATGCACAGTGGCTTGACCTAAAAAAAAAAATAGAGAAGAAGATGAAGAAGGAGAAGAAGGAGGCGAGGGGGTGAATAAGGAGAGAGGGAACCTGAAGCTTTCTGAAATGAAGTTATGTTTGCATCCCGAAGAAACAGACATGAGTTTTTCATTAAGAAGACTCCACTTTACCAATCTTCTTGTACAGCACTTTATCTTTTTCTTCACCTTTGACCTTCCTTTCAGTGACTCCTCAAGGCATTGCAAATGTAAGCCTTGCGGTGTTTCTTTCAGAAGCAGGATTGCTGGTATCCCCTCTGGTGAATTTAAGCAGCTGTTGGAGTCAGCGACAAGGTTGGCTTCGAAATTGGTTGGCTGGCTGGGAAAGAGATTATGGGTCAGTCCCCAGTGCTGGAAGACAAAAGATTCAAGCAGTTCAGGATTTTTTGGATATCCGAAAAAGATTTCATGATATTTGTAAAGATCCAACAGTGTATGACTGGTTTCATGTGGCCTTAACAGCTTATAGCAAGCAAAACTCTGGGCAGCCAGTAAGTGATGTTTTCAAAGCTATGTTGTGTCCCTTCCACATAGTTTTTGAGCGGTGCAATTCCTTAAAATTGTCTTATAGAATTGATAGCTCTCATAGGAATTACATATATTTGCAGAGGTATCACTTGATTTTAAATCTACTTTCTGTGCCAAAATAAGAAGAAAACAAATAATTACTTGTATTATACATTGAGGAGATTGCAGCTAAAAATGAGATGAAGGCGGCTATCGGGTTGCAGATAGGTCATTTCCAGTTGAAGAGAATGAAGGCTACACTTGTTTGTCACTATTGGCATTGCTGGTACAAATGCTGATAGCTTTTCAGACTATATACATCTTGAATCTTATTTCAATTTTCATTTAAAGGGTGTCTTGTTCTATATTTAGACAGGTCTTAACAATTAAACAGTCTTCCTGAACTTATTCCGAATGAAAGTTCCAAAATATAACTTTTCCTGGATGCATCTAATGATAGCTTACCAATTTAATAATAAAGGATGATTAATATATTGTATGAGGCCTGTGGGTTAAGATGGACAGATGGGCTCCTGTTCTCTATCCTCTCCCTTTCAGTAGCAGATTTAAATGAAATAAAAGAAAGGTCTTTTTGATTATCACTTCCAGAGTCTGGAAATCCTTGCCTAGGAAGGCCAGGTTAGTTTTATTTTTGTGGTTTCCTCCCTCCAATGGGCATAATGTTTTTATTTATTTATTTATTTATTTTATTAAATTTATACCCCGCCCTTCTCCTTGTTAAGACCCTTGTTTAGTTTATCGGCATTGGCTTTTGTCATCTACAACTGGAAATTTTTAATTTGGTACATGTTTTGTGTCTTTTATAGAGCAGTTTTTATTATGGTATAAAACCATGCTGCTAGCTTTAATAATAATGCTTTAAATATGTTAGTCACTTTGAGCACTAATTACAGCAGAAAAGTAAGAAATACATGTAATAAAAATACAAGATTTACTACAAAACCACACAGGATTCAGGGATAGTACAGCTTTAGTGAGTGCAGGTAGAATAGGTAACAGGTAGAATAGGTAACATTGGAAATATCTGGCTAAAATAATGTGCAGCAATGAATGATCAGGTACTTTCCCTGTCATCACAACATACTGTAGTAACTTTCCCCACAACACAAACTTAAGTACTTGAGGTATTTCCCTGGTTTATTCTGTGAACAAGACCTATGCATATGGGAAAGAAGAAAGTTGGATAAATTCATTTATCAGCTTACAGTTAACAAATAGCTACATACTGTATGTTAAGTATGTTAATTGTATGACTAACAGTAGTTTGCTGTGATTAATGGTTTATTTAAATGTTACACCAGATATTGGAAAGATTCTTAGTAACTCTGCCGGTTTTTAGGTTTGCTGAATAAAGAGTATTAAAACAAGAAGGTTTTCCTATGAAGAACAAAAGGAACATAAAAGTTGACATCCGTAAAAAAAAATCAGATGAGGAGGAAAAAAATAAACAACATTAATATCAGCACTAGAATTTAAAAAATACATTCAAAACAGACAAAGAAACGTGGAAGGTCCTTGAATGACAGAAATTATAAAGGTGTACTAAAAGAGGATATAAATATTGTTTCATTGTTATAACACTTTTAAAAATGTATTTAGCCTTAATGTGTGTAATTTATTTCCTGCACATGCTTAAATATATATTTATAATGAGAATAAAAAGGACAATAAAGAGCCAGTTTGGTCTGGTGGTTAAGGCACCAATCTAGAAACCAGAAGGCTGTGAATTCTAGTCCTGCCTTAGCTGTGAAAGCCAGCTTGGATGACTTTGGGCCAACAATCTCACGATGTTGTTGTGTGGAAAATAGGAAGTGGAAGGTATGTTGGACATGTTGGCTGCCTTAAGTTGTTTGTAGAACTAATAAAAGCAGAAGACAAATAAATAAATTACATTTTAAAAATGGTTAGCCTAGATTGGATTTTTAAAAAATCATAGACATATTTTATTAGTACTAAAGTTTCCTTTGGAAAAAAGGAAAACTATTTTTTTATTTTTTTAAATACAGTACATATAAAAAATAAAATAAATAAGTTAAGAAACTTGGAAAGTTCACTAGATATTACCAACCAAATTCTATTTTCTTCTTTCTATGTAATAGCTTTCATTTCATTTCTCATAAATTATTTTCCAATTTTATAATGGATTTTTTTTACAAATATAGTTAAATATATTATTTTATGTTTATATTAAAGTATGTTCTGCTCCACCTGAGAAGGCAGGAAAAAAAGAAATCTAACAGTTAAAAAAAAAAATTCTGATTCTTTCCCTCTGTTATAAAAAACTCAAATTTTAGAGTGTGAAGTCACTTAATTCTCCCAAGACATGAAGATCAGTGTAATAATAGAAATACAAGTAGTCCTCATTTAGTGACTAGTATTGGGACTAGCAACTAGTTCATTAAGCAAAGCAATAAGTGAAAATATGAAACTGTGACTGTATTTATGATCTTACTTCTGTGTTTTTTGTTTGCAGACCGATGGTGATCATAAAGACAAAGGTACTTTTTCATAACCATTATAATTGTGAGTGGTCACTGTATAGGCAGTTGCTAAATGAGAACTACCTGCAGCAGCATGCTCTTGAGGACCAGAAAAAAACAGCTAGACAAGTTCAAAATTAATGGGATACTTGCTTAGCTTTTAAACCACACCTGGAGAGGATTTAGGCTGTAATATTTTATTGCATCGCTGCATTTGATTTCAATAAAAATAATCTCATTTCCATTTCAAGAAACAGGCGCATCTTGGTACTATGCTTTAATTCTCAAGGTTGGAAATTATGGGAACAGTAGATTGTTCTAGCTCCCTATGAGAAAGGGGCTTGGAAAGGCAAGTGCTTATCACTATTATTTGATAATTTGGAACATCAGGGAGCCAGATCCTTGAAAGTGTATTGCTATATTGGAATTGCAGCATTGGCTCTGCTCTAATTATAGAATACAACCTTGCCTTTAACCTGGAAGGCAGCATATATGTACGCTGAAGCAATAAAAATAGTTTCATATCTTAATATGGTTAGAAAACATCAGCAATTCAGCAAACTGGATTGAATATTTAAATCCTCTTAATAAATACTCTCTTAATAAAATAAAGGCTTTAATCTTAATAATATCTGACTGGCCTAAATTTGTCATTTTAGTTGTCTGATAATGGGCTTTTAGTATGTGAATGTATTTATTTCTTCATTTCTTCATTTATTTATTTCTCTCTCTTTCTTTCTTTTTGTCTTTCTTTTTGTCTTTCTTCATCTTTCTTTCTTTCTTTCTTTCTTTCTTTCTTTCTTCCTTCCTTCCTTCCTTCCTTCCTTCCTTCCTTCCTTTCTTTCTTTCTTTCTTTCTTTCTTTCTTCACATAGCAGAATTACAAATGAGAAATTGCTGTAGTCTTACATATGCTAATGCAAATTAGATCCTGAGCCGATTGAAGAGGTTGAGCACAGAGGTGACACTTCTTTAATCTGATTGCAGGTGCCCTGTGCAATTTGAACAAATTGGAGAATAACGTTTCTGCATTTAAAAGCAGAAGAACAGTTTGGAAATTACAGACCCTCTTGGTTGCTTCTGATGATGCATTCTTACCTCCCAAATGTCTAGGCACTCTCCAAAACCTATGTGATGCCACTTGGTTAAAGTCTTTTCAAGGGTATGGTTTAGCAAACCTTTTTGATGCCTTTTGGCAATTGGCAGATGTTCTCTATATCAAGGGATAAGCTGGGACTGTGATTTAGGCCACTTGCAAAGGGTGTGGGATGCTCCCCTGTGGGTATCTTTAAAAGGCCACAAGCTTGAGTAGCAAATATGAAAAGGTCCAGGGCTGGTGTTAATTACTCAGAAACCACAAGGAAAGTGCTCACTGTCACAGAGTTGAGAGGTTGCGCATCCCATCTTCCACAGATAAAAGAACTGGTATGAAAACATTTTACAGCGGACAATGAAGCCCTGATTAGCATAATCTTTTGCAGTATTCCCAGTAAGCTATCCAAGAGGGAGCTGCTTTTTTCTCATTGCTTTACCCCCCTGGTCTCTAATATCTGGATTTAAGCAACGGCATTGTAAGAATAGATTTTGTCCTGTTTGAAGCCTAACTGTTGTGTTTTCCCGCCTTCATCTGATCATCCTAGTTGCTAGTATGCTACTTTTCAGACTGCCAACAATGGAGTGAAAATGAAGTGTCAGTTCATTGACAGAAACTTATCCTTCCTATTTTTTTTTCTTAATCCAGATTTATCAGGTCCTCTCATCCCTACCCATTCTTCTAAGAGAAGCATGTGCATGACCCTTGTTAAAAAATCAGCCTTTTTGTGATTCTTGAAATCTTCACAAAGTTTGGTCTGAAATACATGCAGACTAAGAGAGAAAGATTGAGTGGATTCACATATCACAGTAGAGCCAAAAGACGGTTTGTTTAGTTGTAATTGCGATTTTATAGAATGTACCTAGTAGGATTGGTAAATTATAGTGGCTTCATGTGTATTGCACACTCACCCGATTATAACACATTTAGTAAACCTCAGCTGGAAAAAATCCATGACATATGAACCTAATCAGGAAATTTAGATTCATTTAGCCAAAACTAAAATATTTTTTTAGGGGGAAGGAAGAATCAGGAAGATTCCAAGTACAGAATAAACATATTGTCAAATTTCCTAACGAACACACACACACACACACACACACACACACACACACACTTGGAAGTACAATTGCTTTGATTTTCTTCTATCAAGTATACACAAATTGTAAAGAAATACTGAGCTAAACATTTGCCTTTGTTTAGTGTGAAGTGTAATGAAGTAATGAGTAATGAAAAATGAATAGTTGCTTTTGGAAAAATTTTTTAATACTGGTTTGACTATTAGGAAAGGGAGGAAAAATTTGACAATATTTCCTGTTGTCAGTGATTCTTTTTTTTTTAAGCAACAAGACCTATTCTAGCTTTGATGTAATTTTACATTTCTAATATTTTGAAATACCAATTTAAATCTTGTTAACGGTTCTGCTTCTGGTTTTCCTGCTTCAATTTTGCACTCTGATCTTTATTACATTTGAGCTTGGTTT
This sequence comes from Rhabdophis nuchalis, assembly GCA_039707465.1. Lineage (NCBI taxonomy): Eukaryota > Metazoa > Chordata > Lepidosauria > Squamata > Natricidae > Rhabdophis > Rhabdophis nuchalis. The sequence continues at coordinate 90,696,397 of CM077644.1, read as the reverse complement.
ATTCTCAATTCTGCCTCCTCTTCTAGCTCAACCCTAGATTAATCCAGCCAGCATGAACTGAGAATTATGGGTATTGAAGCCTGTACATTTGAAAGATGACTTGGGAAATATACCTTAATGGTTCAATTGTACAATGAGGAAGAGCAGGGGATAAAGAAAAAAGGTAGTTGGTTAGAGTACAAATGGAGGCAGATCTGATTATATGGCACAACACAAGAACCCATGTTGAGGTTTACACTGTGGTGATACATGCATAATGTTGTACATATTGTATTCCTAAATTGAAGGCTTTATGAAATGTTTGGAGTTGTCTGGGAGCTGGACTATATTCCAGTCTTACATTACTCTCAGATTCTTTTTTTCCAGAAAAATCTCTCATTGACAAGCTGGTCTGGATATCTATTTTGATGCAAAATCAAACATTGGGATGTCTAATTCAATAGGTTTTGGATTAATTTTGATGTGTAATACTGGCAGATATGGGTGGCTACTTAAAACAATATGTTATACTGCTTGTCTGTTATGCTGAGGTCTTGTCCAACTTGGCTTGCAATCTCAAGTTGGGAGTTTGTTAGACATATATTTGTTTCTTATAATTCCATCTACCTTTCTTTAAACTCAAGATGGTAAGCACTGCGCTCTTTCTTTACACCTTAGTTATCAATTATCAGACTTCTTAACATCCTGCCTTGGAATCCTTTGCAATAGGCAATGACAGATAATCTGTAACATCTCCATGGATGACTAAGTGATTCAAAGAGTGGTGGCTCCTGAGCGGTCAGGCAAAGCTAATTACCTGGACCCATTTCAAACTGGTTTCAAAGTGGATTATAGGGGGGAAATTGTTTTGGTTAGCCTGATGGATTACTTTTGTTTAGAGATCTACAGAAAGTGTGTGACAGTTGGTCCTTCCTAAACTCTCACTGGCTTTTAGTACTATCAAAGTATCACTATATCCCAAATCACCTATTAGATTTGCAAATAAGATTTCCATATAGATTTCAGATGATTTCATTTGGATACAGATGCTCCTTGAAACACCAGCTATCATATGGCATTCCTCTTGGCTTTATTTTTTCTCCAGTCATCATCCATCGTCACCACCACCATCATTTTAGCCATTGTCTATCCACTGCAGGATGAAGGCCTCTTCCTCATGTTTCCAAACAATACGGTCCTGAACTTTCTTTTGCCAATTGGTCCCGCAATACTTGCTGATGTCATTGATCCATCTTGTTTGAGCTCTCTTTCACTTTTTTATCACGTGGGATCCATTCTATGACTGCCATTGTCCACCTGCCTTCCGTTCTTCTTGCTATATGACCAGCACATTTCCATTTCAATTATTTTACTCTCTTAATGGTATTGCATATCTTCGTTTGTTCTCTAATCCATGTGCAGGACTTTCTATCTTGACTTGTGATGCCAAGCATATATCTTTCCATGCTCTTTGGGCCACTCTACTATTTACTATTTATTAAATTTGTATACCGCTCTTCTCCCTTGCAGGACTCAGGGAGGTGAACAGGCATAATAAAACCACAAAACATCAATATACAATATACAAAATACTTTAAAAAGCAATTAAATTTAGGGCCTGTTCTAAAACCTGGTAAAATTCTCTGATAAAATCAATTAAAAAACTACACCAGGCTGGCTGCATGGAATAAGTGCGTTTTCAAGGCCCGACAGAAGAGGCGTAGGTCAGTGATCGTACGAAGGTCGGAGGGTAGGTCGTTCCAGAGGGCAGGAGCTCATAGCTCATAGCTATGAGCGGTGAGGTGGCTATGAGGCGGCTGGGAGGCGGTTGGGATGAGCAGCGTTGTCTTTTAGCGCCCCTATTTTTTTTTTTTTAATTTGAAAAAAGTTTTATTGGGTTTTATAATTTTGTACAAATGGGGTAAAAGGTAAGGTGTATAAAAGATATTGTGAGAACTTTCACGTTGAAGTCAAAGACCCCTTCCGAGGCTTCATAACAAAATATAGATAATACATTAATTTTCATTTGTACTACAAAGTGGAAAGAAATGCAAATATATCATTGTAGAGACTATGCTAGCAATCATGTATAAACATCCAAACAAAAGTTATATTATACTAAAATAAAGTCACTTTTGAGATCTAAGTCTTTTGGCAATTGTATCTTCTTCTCCCTGGCCCCCAGTGGGCGAGGCCGCGGCACCCTCTGCTCTCCCATTTTCATCCTCCAGGATTGAGGAATGTTTTTTAAGAAAGCCTTCCGCCTCTGCAATTGTTTTCATTCTTACTCTTCCTCCCTCCCAGAACACCAACATTCCCTCTGGCATCACCCACTTGAACCAGACCCCCTTTTTAAATAATCTTTTAGACAAGAAGGAATACTTCCTTCTTATCTCTCTAATCTTTTTTGGGACCTGCTTCAAGATGGTAATCTCTGTCTGCTGATAAATTAAAGGACTGTCTCTCTGCGCCCTCAAGATCCTTTCCCTCGTCGACCTTTTTACAAATTTAATATGTATCTCTCTGGGTACTTCATTTATCCTGGCATATGCTGAGTTTATTCTATATATCAAATCAAATGTCGCCCTTAATCTCATCCTTCGGCTTGTGTACATAATCTGCTAAAATTGTGCACATTAAATCAGTTAAATCTTCACCACTCGCCTCAGGAACGTTCTGAAATCTTAAAAAATATGACATTCTTTCAAAATCCATCCTAGACATATGACCAGTTAAATCCCCTATTTCATTATTAATACTTTTAAGATCTCCCCTTGTCCCAGCCAACCCCACCTCCAGTTCATCAGTCTTTTGCGTATTTTCCATTAATTTCTTCTGTACCTCCAAAAGTTCTAATTTAGAACTGACATGGTCCTTCCTCATTTCTTTGATTTCTTTCACCAAGGTCTGAAGAGTTTCTTCCATTGCTGTTAATCTAGCATCCGTATCAGGTTTTTCGGGTACCATCGATGTGATTTTAGGTTGATATGTCTGCTTTTTTGATGCCATGGTGAAAGATTTAAGTCTGTGTCAGTAAAATGGTGTCTGCTGAAGAGGAGTCAGTGAGTCAGGATACGAGCAAATTCCAAGAAACAAAGTCACAATTTCATCTAATTAAAGTCCAGAGAGAGACCAAGTTCTTACAATCAAATAGAAAAAAAAAAAAAGGCACTTCAGGGAAAGGTCAAATTAATCGATTACATACAATCATTAGTAAGAAGAGAGAGGCAGTCCCGATCACAAGGGAATGTCAGCAGTTTTCCATGAAGAGTATGTCTCCTGAGAACAAAGGAACGCCATCTTCCCCCGCCCATCTGGAAGCCACCGGGATTTTGCAAGTAAAAATTGTTTCTTTGTAGCCAGACTTCGATACAAAATATCCATCGGTCATTCCGGAAAGACTTTCAGTATCATTTAAAGAAGTTCGGATGTGGATTTCTCAGCTTCCTCAAGCCTGAGGAGCATTTTTTAAAACGCCGCTTTTTTTTTCCAGTCCGAGGGAGGGTTTTAAAAACTCCCCCCTCCATCTTCTTTCAGTGCGAAAGTTGCAAGCAAGAAAATAAATTCACTCACAATCCACTCTATAGCCAGGAGTCTCGGTGTTGCCTCCAACTCCAGCGATTCAGCCCTCTCGAGAAAATTGAATGTTCCGGTCCTCCATCAGCAAAGGGAACCAAGCCCCCTGCAGCATGTTCTTCTATGCCTGGGTCAAAGACAAGGACCCCCCCAACTGCCGTCGGGATGGGGAAATCCCAGCAAGCCGACCGTACGGCGGGAGCCCTTTAAAAGGAACTCCCTGCCCATTGGGGGCCTTAAAAGGAACAAAACGGCAGACGAGTCCCAAGACTCGACCGTCGCCTCCGGGAAACCGGAAGGAAGCTTTTTAGCACCCCTATTTGAACAGCGGCCATAAGGCGGTATCTGGCCCGAACAGCGGCCTGAACAGCGGCCGAATTGGAGGCCTGACCAGCGGCCTCATGGAGGCATTCTCTTGGCATGGCGGCGGCCGGAGAGAAGAGAGGAGTCCGGGCTCCCAGGAACCCACACAAAGCGTAGGCCTCACCTGGAACTGGTGGGTGAGAGACCCAGTCAGGCGGGGCGTTCTCGCCAAAGACAATCTGAGTGGGACTGGGGAGCTGCGGGAGGCCGTCGCAGTAACATCAGGGCCGCGCCAGGACTGCCGAGTCATCGACACTAGGCCTGCTTGCCTGAACTTAGATCAGTACACTCGCCTTTATAACTACCAATTGGACTGCCAGGACAATTTCCACTCCAGTTCTGATCCCCCATTCCATCCCCCTATTTCATCCCCCCACCCAATAAATCCTAATAAGACCTCTCCTACCTTACTTATTTATACCATCAGTGTATTTACATCATTACCCCTCCGAACCTTTCTGAGTTTTAATCTAAGTCTTGCTGTGATGAATTGTTGTGATGATTTGCGATGAATTGTGATTATTCTCCCCCTATGGCCAGTACGGCCTTCTTTAACCACCATTTTACCTGGTATGTACTCAAGGGCAGACCTCCTCTCCTTGCGGGAGTCCCCCCTCTCGCAGGTTTGGCCCTCTATTCTAACTAGGATCCACCTCAATGAAGGATTGATTAATCAAGAGAGGTGGGCGAAGCGCAAACTAAGTGGGTTTTTAAACAAATTTTTAATTCGGGTTTTAGGGGGTTCCAGGGTGGGGGTGGGGGTGTACTCACTTTGGTTCATTTGCAAATTTTGCTAGGCCGGCCGGCGGAGCTAACAGGGAAGCGAGTAGGTCCAATAAGGGGGGGGGGACAGGGATCGATCCTACAAAGGGCTTTTCTATCAGAACGGTCCTGGGGAGGGTAGATATGGTGGGAGCCAGGGATCACACTATCTGTTGGGGGAAAGTGGCCGCTGGACACACAACCCAGCGCCCTGAGCTTCTCCCGCAATCTAGGATCCCAAGGATCACAGAGCCGGGGTCCCAGGCTGATGTTATGCAACGCCAGGTCCGTGGTCAACAAAGTCCCCCTCAGTAACGACCTTGTGTCTGAGGGGGAGCTGGACCTGGTGGGTATCACAGAGACCTGGTTGGGCCACGAGGAAGGACTACCCCTCGTAGAAATGTGCCCACCAGGTTACCGGGCATTTCATCAGCCACGGGCCCAGGGCAGGGGGGGGTGGCGGTTATTATTAGGGAAGGCCTTGAGCCGAGGGAGACCACTGTGCCACAGACCGCCAGTTATGAGTCCCTCTGCGTGAAGTGGAGCCTAGGGAGGCAGTTGGGCTTGCTGATTGTGTACCTGGCTCCCTACTACGTATCAGCAGCCCTGCCCGAGCTCCTTGAGGTGGTCGCCGAGGTGGCGGTTGATACCCCCAGACTGTTAGTGATGGTGGATTTCAACCTGCCATCGGTAGGCGAGGCATCCGAGTTAGCCCGGGAGTTCATGGCCTCCATGATGTCCATGGACCTGACCCAAGTAATTCAGGGCCCCACTCATGCCGGGGGACACACAATGGACTTAATTTTTGTCTCTGGCCAGTGGCGGAGTGATCTAGGTGTAGGAGATTTAGCCATCGTACCCCTGTTATGGTCTGATCACTCTCTCCTCTGGCTTAACTTCCCAAACGCTACACCCCACTGTGGGGAGGCAGAGCCAGAGATACCAACATGGTTCCACCCCAGACGCCTGATGGACCCAGAGAGGTTCCAGATGGAGCTTGCGCCATTACCTGCGAACTTGGCCCGCGACTCGACTGAGGACCTAGTGGCCGGGTGGAATAATGTGGCCTTGGACCGGGTCACGCCCTTGCGGCCTCTCACGTGGTGCCGATCCACCCTGGCCCCTTGGTTCTCCGAGGAGCTGAGGGTGATGAAGCGCTGCAAGAGAACAGCGCTAGAGAACATTTGGAGATCCACACGGTCCGAATCTGACCGAACACAGGTAAGATCCCATTTGAGGACTTACCTGATGGCGATAAGAGTGGCGAAACGTAATCACTGCGCCGCTCTTATCGCATCCGCAGATAACCGCCCTGCCGCCCTGTTCAGAGTGACCCATTCCCTCCTTCAACAGAGGCCGCGGGAAGCTCCTCTGCATGGCAGAGCAGAGGAATTTGGAGAGTATCTGCAGGATAAAATCGTTCAGATCCGGGACGAGTTGACCTCCAATGAAATTAGTCTGGACGGACCATCCAAGGCAGGTCTTGAGACCGTATTATGGGAAGAGTTCAACCTTGTTACTTCTGATGATATGGACAGGTTGCCGAGGCGACTGAATGCCACCACATGTTTATTGGACCCGTGTCCCTCCTGGCTTTTACTGGCATCCTGGGAGGTTACATGAGGCTGGCTCCAGGAAATAGTGAACGCCTCCTTGAGTGAGGGGTTCTTGCCGGCTGCCTTGAAAGAGGCGGTGGTGAGGCCCCTCCTCAAGAAGCCTTCCCTGGACCCAGCATTGTCAGTAAATTATTGTCCGGTCTCCAACCTTCACTTCCTTGTGAAGGTTGTAGAGAGTGTGGTGGCACAGCAGTTCCCCCAGCACCTGGAGGAAATTGACTATCTGGACCCGTGCCAGTCCGGCTTCTGACCTGGACACAGCACTGAGATGGCATTGGTCACGTTGGTTGATGATCTCTGGAGGGCCCGTGATAGAGGCTGCTCCTCTATCCTGGTCCTATTAGACCTCTCAGCGGCTTTTGATACCATCGACCATGGGATCCTATTGCACCGACTGGAGGGGGTGGGGATGGGAGGCACCGTTTTACAGTGGTTCTCCTCCTACCTCTCCGGGTGGTCGCAATTCGTGTTGGCAGGAGGGCAGAGGTCGACCTCGAGGCCACTCATGTGCGGGGTGCCTCAGGGGTCGGTCCTCTTGCCACTCCTGTTCAACACCTATATGAAGCTGCTGGGCGAGATCATCCGTGGTTTTGGGGTAGAGTACCATCAGTACGCTGATGACACGCAGCTGTACATATCTACCCCAAACCACCCCAACAATGCCGTTGAAGTGATATCCCGGTGTCTGGAGGCCATGCGGGTCTGGATGGGGAGCAACAAACTTCGACTCAACCTGTCCAAGACCGAGTGCCTGTGGTTTCCGACATCCCGGTATAGCCAGTTGACTCCATCACTGGCCATCGGGGGCGAGTCATTAGCCCCCATGGAAAGGGCCTGCAACTTAGGCGTCCTTCTGGATTCCCGGCTGTCCATGGATGATCATGTGACGGCCATGGCCAGGGGGGCTTTTTACCAGGTCCACCTAGTACGCCAGTTGCGCCCCTTTCTCGACCGGGACGCAATCCGCACTGTCACTCAAGCACTCGTTACATCCTGCCTAGACTACTGTAATGCTCTCTACATGGGGCTCCCCTTGAGGTGCACCCGGAGACTGCAGTTGGTACAGAATGCGGCCGTGCGGGGGATCTTGGGAGCCTCACGGCATTCCCATGTAAAACCTCTCCTGCACGAGTTGCACTGGCTACCTGTAGCTTTCCGGGTGGGCTTCAAGGTGCTGGTAACCATCTTTAAAACGTTCCATGGCACGGGGCCTAGTTATTTGCGGGACCGCCTCCTACCACATACATCCCTTCGGCCGATCCGCTCCCACAGGGAGGGCCTTCTCCGGGTGCCGTCTGCTGGGCAGTGCCAGTTGGCGGCCCCCAGGGAAAGGGCCTTCTCTGTGGCGAGCCCTGCCCTCTGGAATGACCTACCCCTCGAACTTCGGACTACCACGGACCTCCGCCTCTTCCACCAACTTCTTAAGACTCATTTCTTTCACCTAGCCGGCCTAGCCTAGACCTTGAGATTTAAAACCTTGAGTTTTAAATGATTTTTAATCTTTGGGAACTTTTACTATTTTAGCTGCATTTTTAGCACAGGCTATTTTCAATTTAATTATATTTTAATATTTGTAGCTGTATTTATTCATATGTATGTATGTCCGTATTTTAACTTTCCTGTGCACCGCCCTGAGTCCCTTGCAGGAGATAGGTGCGGTATAAAAATCAAATCAAATCAAAATCATAGCTTTTGTATCAATTGTGATGTTTGTGTCCATGCTTCATCAGCATATTTATTTATTTATTTATTTTATTACATTTATATCCCGCCCTTCTCCGCAAAGGACCCAGGGCGGCGCACAGGAGATTTAAAAAACATACAAAAATAGAACATAAATAATTTAAAATATATATTAGATCCCAAACCTGTGCTAAAACCAATTATTAATTAAAACCCAATTTAAAACTTTTCTACAGTCCTCATGGGAGGTTAGGCTAGGCCGGCTTGATGAAAAAAATATGTCTTTAGACATTTGCGGAAGAGGCGGAGGTCGGTGATGGTCCGGAGTTCAGGGGGTAGGTCGTTCCAAAGGGCAGGGCCCGCCACAGAGAAGGCTCTTCCCCTGGGTGTCGCCAGTCGGCATTGTCCGGCCGACGGCACCCTGAGAAGGCCCTCTCTGTGGGAGCGTATCGGTCTAAGGGATGTATGGGGCACGAGACGGTCTCGCATATAACTAGGCCCCGAGCATATATGTTAGAGCAGGTAGCACATACTGATTGAAAACATTTATCTTCAGGCATAGAGGGAGGTTATTCTTGAAAATTATACTTAGCTTGCTGAATGCCTGCCAACTATGCCTTTCTCCAATAACTCTATGAAATCTTGGGGAGCTCACCAAGAGATTTGGAACTTACTAGTATATCATAATGTTGATCACATTCAGAACTATATTTCTAGAATTCCTGGGAGAAAAAGTATGATTCCACTGAATAAAATAATTATGGACTGGATGCGATAATACATTGAAATAATCCACTCACTGTGAGGGGCTCATTGTGGGGGGTTGTAATTCTGGATGCAAACCTCTATTTTTCAGACAGAGGAAAATGCCTTTCATTAACTCTATTCATTTTTGGAAGAAAAAAACCCTCTAGAACAGAGGTCTCCAACCTTTGCAACTTTAAGTCTGAAGGACTTCAGCTCCCAGACTTCTCCAACCAGTTTTGCTGGCTGGAGAAGTCTGGGAGCTGAAGTCCTTCAGACTTAAAGTTGCAAAGGTTGGAGACCTCTGCTCTAGAAAGTGCAATCTATGAAGTAATAATTTTGGGGCTTCCTTACTGCAACTCACTCTACACGGAATTCTTTCTATTTCTAAAGAAACGTTATCTTGTACGAAATCAATAGGCAGGTTGCTTCTGGAAAATCACAAAGAGATGGTGCTATGCTGTACCTCTATGGTTAAAGCACTGTGCTGATGACCGAATGATTTCCAGGCACAATTTGAAGTTCTGCTCATCATCTTTAAAGCCCTATGTGGCTTAGATCTAGGCTGTTTTGGGGATTTCCCATATAAGCACTCATGCTTACAGAGATTTCTCTATAGTTGTTGCCAGCTCATCTGGCCTCAACTCAGAAGCTTCCCTTTTCTGTTGCCTTCCCACATCTTTGCGATGTGCTCCCTGCAGAGGTGATGAGTATAACATCTTTATAACCTTTTAAAAAGGCCCTTCGGATGCATTTAACTCAGTTTCCTTGCTTTCATTTGCTTGAGTTGCTATTTTAAGTTTTGTTTTTAAGGTGTTTTTTTTTTAAATTGTAAATTGCTGATGCACTCTGGTAAATTGGCAGGAAATCTACTTAATTAAGACGAGCACAACTTCAAGCAATTTCTCCCCTCCCTGCCACTTTAGTCTTTATAAGATGAGCTGGTATGAAAAACATTTCTAAGATCTGGGGGGGGGGAAATCACATCACAAAACTGGACAATTATGAGCCTCGGGATGGCTTTATGGAGAAAAACTTGCTCACATAGAGATGAAAAGGAGAATGAAATTGGCCCTAGGTTAAAAGGGTAAAAGCTCTGGATCCTTCTCTGTCCAACAATTCAAAGGGATGGAAAATCAATAGAAACTACACACTAAGAATCCCTGCTAGTATCCACTCTATATTTATTGTTCCTAAATAGCCAGTTCATTAGCATCTTCACCCAGCCTAAAAGTAATTGCTCAGCCCTTTTGGAAAAATGGAATATTTACATTTTGTTTCTTATTTCAGTTTGGTGAATGAATCTATTTACATGTGGTTTAACATAGAGTTTAACATGACTCTCTCAGTTGACTTCCTTGTGTTCTAATTTGGTAAGTACTTTGATCCCAAGTATCCTGGTGTATAACTAGGTATTAATAATCAAGTCAAACCTTTGCTATTGCTTTAACCTTAAAAGTTTCTAAAAGTTGGGCAGTTTCTCTCCAGGGTTGCTCAAATTATAAACATAAGTCCAAGATCAGGAAATTGTATGGATGTCTCAGAAGCGTTGCTATTGTACAACTAAAGATTGTCTCTATCGTATATATAAACTGTCATTTGGATTCCAGCAAGGAAGTGTAAGATGGGATCGCTTCAGGGCAGATTCTATGGATCTGATACACACAAACCCATGAATAATTTTTGGCTGTCTGATAAAAGGCAAAAACAAGGTTTGGATAGACAAGAAAATAACTTAAAATGGAAAAGAAGGGAAAAGAAGAAAGGAAAGGAAGATTTCATGTTTTATTTGCTCTGTTTTCTTGTTATCATATTAACTAGGTTATTGGCTTATCATGTGAGCCAATGTATATATTTTTAATTAAGTGATACGGAAATAAATAGCATATGTGTGTAAATAAATATCATCATGCATCTATTAATGGAAACTAAATAGTTTGGGTTTAAGACAAATGTTTTGAATGTAAGGATATGCTACATACAACTGGGGAATTCTAGCTAACATTTCCTTAAGGACTTTAAAGCAAAAACCTCGGGGAAACTCAAACAATTTATAGAATATTTCATTAAAAGACAGACATCTTGTTACAATATCAAAGGAAACTTGTCATCTTTCAGAATAGTTGGAAATGGAAAATATGTTTAACAATACTGTACATATACGGCTTGTTGGCTTTTTCAAAATTGGGAAACAAATCCCCTATATTTTTTGTATTTTGAACACAACTGAAAACAATAACAAAATATAATATTGACCCAGTTTTCACTAGGCAGGGACGGCCCAACAGCAGAGATATTGTAGTATCTGCCTACAATAGCTGTCATGTACTGTACTGTACTAAAGTGAAAGAGAGTCTGTATCTTTTTAAAAAGCTCCATGACTATAGAAATGTTGAAGTTTGGCTAATGCATGCCTTTCCATTGGTAAACGCCAATACCAAGGTATGGTTTTCACCTATGAATGACCTAAAATAAGAATTATATCACAGTCAGATCCTTGATCTCAAAATCATCATTTTTCTTAAAAAAATATTAGTTCAAGAGGCAAAAATAATTAGTACAAAATAATTAATTACTGGGACCAAAAGTGTGGTTCCACCAATTAGCTTCCTTCCTGTATTTTGCGTATTGAATAACAGTCTGTACAACTTAATCTTAGAATATTCTTAAGATGTAAGCCAGAGGAGATTGTCACTGGGCCTTTCAGAGAGAGAGAGATGCAGGAATCGTGTGTCATCTATATTAGTTACAAAAAAGATGCTCCAGCCTAATGCAACTGGACAGGTTCAGCACTACCTCAAATTAATTTGCCTCGTCAGAGGTCCATAGCATTTGCCCACTTGTAAACATTGTAGACACCTTACCCTCTGCTCTGCAGCCAGCTGACACAAAAAATCGAATCAGATCCATGCTGCATCTAAATTGTTGTCAGATATCAGATACAAGAATAAATGCATTTCCCCTATTGTGCTTTAGCCATCATCTTGGGTTATGTCAGCATTCGGCGACTGTTTTATGGCTGATGATGTCTTTCAGAGACAAATGCAAATGGTTTGTAATTTATGCCATTAATGGATGATGAAGCCATCACTGAACAGGTAAACAACTTTCTTATTCAGCACTAACCATCTTGCTGCCTCCGTGCCATGGAATTTACATAATTGTTTAAGCCATTGAACAGAATTGTTACATTTAATTACACCTTATTGTGGAAGATTTATGGCAATATTTGATTATATCTGAGAGCGTGTTAACTGAGGTACAAATAGCTGGACCTGCTGAGAAATAGAAGAAGGGCTGGCGAAGAGCTCATTATAACTTGACTAAATAAAAACATTTTCTCCTTTCAGTAGCAACTCATAATAAGGTACATTTAAAGGGTCAGAAATAATGAACAGTTAAAGCTTGCTAAAGATATTAGGGAGTAAAGATTCGTGTCAAACAAAGTAAGGAAAGGAAATATAGCTATAAATATGATAGATTCCATGTGGGAAGAAGAGTGTGAGTACTAGGATATGTAGATTAAGTTGTCTTTGGTAGGACTCATTATTCTTTCTTTCTTTTTTTAGACAAATCAACATTTTAATGTATTAAGAGCAAGAGATCCTGTAACTATAAGACTGAAGCTACAAAATATTCAACCAGAAGATACATGATGATCTAGTGGTTAAGGCATCAGGCTAGAATAAAATAATGTATTCACCACAAGGAGCCGAACATGGTAGACAATCTGATGCCCCTGGATGTTTTAGGCCACACTAGTTGTTTCCATACTAGATTCCCTACCATTTTGAGGATTTCAGAATTTTTGCCTATACCTTGGCATGATCAGATTGATTCTTTCTGGGATCTAAACATATTAGAAAGACCCATTGCTGGAAACTAATGGATCTAGAGGGCCCTCAAGGAATTCTGGTATAGAGTTTATGGCTCTTGAAGCCCTGGTCATTCTCTTAAGTATAGAGTTGACCAATCAGCTGATACAATTGTAGGCAGTCCAGTCATTCCTTTGAACAAAGAACATTCATCCCCTCGGTGTACGTTCAATCTGAGAGCACTGAAGCAATGTGTGAAATTATGAGTATGCCAGAAGTGCAAAGCTTGCATTAAAACTGATTTAATACTATTAAGAATTGATTATTCAGTTTACTTTGAAGGGATGGTGGAAGCAAATAGTAAGCATCCTCCCTCACTATTATGTTGTTTTGGTGTCAACCATCAGATCTTTCTCAACAATCCACAGTTATTTGATTCATGACATGCAGTAGTGGAAAAAATCAAATGGATCCCTCAGTAGTTTGTGATGATATGTGCATATAACAATTTGACATCAAAAGCAGTTATATTTGCCTTCACAATCTTGACAATTAGATTTGTAGGTACTGAACTGGTCATAGCTGGTCAGATTCTTTTGGAAGTTTGGAAACTGAATTTCAATGGGTTTTTTTAGAAAAAAAACTGCCATTGTGAAAAAGATGACTGATGGAGTTTACAGGTTTTTTCACCACTTCTTTTCATGGCTTATTATATTTAATAAGTATTACCGGTATATTTACCAGGCTTTTAAATTCCTCCTTGAGACAAATAAATGGTCTCATTTCCATTAAAGGAAATGTATTGAGATAATAATCGGGGTAACAACAACAACAACAACAACAACAACAACAACAACAACAACAACAACTGAACTTTGAAAATCTAAATGAACTGTGGGCCTCTTTGCCAACATCCACCTTCTTAATCAAGGTACTTAATCAAATTCAGACACTTTGGATTTTTATATTTTTTTCAGTTAAAAGTTAGTTGAGCATCATTTTGATATGTAAAATCAGGCTGAACCTGAGACTGGGGTCAAACACATACTCAGTTTGGAGTTGCTACACTCTTGTAAGAGACCTAAGTTCAGCCCCCCCTTGAAATCCTAAAAGACTAAATCCTTGAAAGACTAAAACATATGAAGAATGGTTGCAGGAGCTGGGTATGTCTAGTTTGATGAAGAGAAGGACCAGGGGAGTCATGAAACCAGTGTTCCGATATCTCAGAGGGTGCCACAAAGAAGAGGGAGTCAAACTATTCTCCAAGGCACCTGGGGGCAGGACAAGAAGCAATGGGTGGAAACTAATCAAGGAGAGAAGCAACTTAGAACTAAGGAGAAATTTCCTGACAGTTAGAACAATTAACCTCTGGAACAGCTTGCCTCCAGAAGTTGTGAATGCCCCAACCCTGGAAGTCTTTAAAAAGATGTTAGATAGCCATTTGTCTGAAATGATATAAGGTTCCTGCCCATGCAGGGGGTTGGATTAGAAGACCTACAAGGTCCCTTGCAACTCTGCTATTGTATTGTATTGTATTGTAATCCATTGACTCTTATCTGTCATCAATTTGCCTTGACCAATTAGTAGATCAGATTCTTGTGAATCATACATTCAAATAAACTAATGCTTTTCAACTCTATCCTGGCTCATGATTTCCTGCACCTAACATAACCCATATAATATATGAAACCCACTTCACAAATCACAGTGATATTCAGACTTTATATGGGCATGTTCACCTTGGACATACATACCCCAAAAATAGCTGTGGAGGACAGCAGCCAATGACCAGGAAGGAGCAGTTCAAACATCAACAAGTAGAAACATAGCCAATGCTGAAATATAAACAAAAAAAGTGAATTGATGTCATCCAGATTTCTCTGAGTGCATACAAAAGTAGAAATTCATAGTCTGATGACCGTTGTATGTTATACTTCAATAAAAAATAATAATGGAAGGACTTAACATATATGAGTTTTGGTGAAAATTATGTAGCATTCTGAATGAATACAATCCATAGAGAGAAAAATATTCTATTAGATGACATAAATGGATGCATTGGAAGAAGACATGTAAACAGAAGAAGACATGTAGACATTAAATACTGTCCATTTATATCTACAGGCATCAAATATAAGTCTAAAAATGATTGATTTGATTAGTTATTTAAAGCAATAAATTCATGAAGAAACAAAAATGAGGTGTTTTGAATGAGCACATCACTTTTTGATAGCAACTTTAGGGGCGCATAGGAAAAACTGGCATAGAAAAAGAGAAAGGGAAGGAAGCAAAAGTAGAAATGTACCATATTTTTCGGAGTATAAGACACACCTTTTTTCCTCTAAAAAGAGGATGAAAATCTGGGTGCGTCTTATACATTGAATACAACATTTTTTGCCTCCTGAAAACCCGCTCCTTCACCAAAATGTCTGCAAAATGTCTACCCTTATGGAGGCTTCCAGAGAGCTCCTGGGGGCTGGGGAGGGCAGAAATGAGCAAAAAACAGGGCGCTTTTGCCCCCCAGCAGCACCTTATAAGCCTCCATAAGGCTATGCATGCAGTTTTTTGACCAAAAAATGGCCCATTTTCACGAAAAAACAGGCCGTTTTTCCTCATTTTGCCCCTCGCCAGGAGTACTCTGCAAGCCCCCCCCCAAGGCTATTATTTGAAAAAAAAACAGGGCCATTTTCATGAAAATCGGGCCGTTTGGGGGAGGTTTGCACATTGCAGAAAGGGTTTTTCCCCCCCTTTCGAAAAGCTGTTTACTTAGAGTGATTGATGAGAATTACGTTGGTCAAGTACTGCGCCTGCAGAAACAAAGATTTGTTCCAAAAGGTGTTCGGTGATTTCCTTCTCCAGCACATGGGTAAATATACCTGGAAACATCTACCTACCTACCTACCTACATACCTACTCTCTACCTAACTATCAACTGTATTTATCTCACTCTCTCTCTATTTTTCTCTCTCTATCCCTCTACCTACCTACCTATCTACACTCCCTACCTACCTACCTACCTACCTACCTACCTACCTACTGTATTTTTCTCTCTCTCTCTATTTCTCTGTCTATATCCCTCTACCTACTTATCTATCTACACACACTCTCTCCCTACTTACCTACCTACTGTATTTCTCTCTCTCTCCCTCCCTATCCCTTTATCTACCTACCTACCTACCTACCTACCTACCTACCTACCTACTCTCTCTCTCTCCCTACCTACCTACTGTTTTTCTCTCACTTTCTCTCCCTCTCTATCTATCTACCTACCCTCTCTCTCTATCTACCTACCTACTTTTTTTAAAAAATTGCCTCTTCAAAACCTGGGTGCGTCTTATACTCTGATGCATCTTATACTCCGAAAAATATGGTAATGATTTAAAGAAAAATGAGGTCTGTATGAAAAATTGGTAAAATTT
The DNA here is from genome assembly GCA_039707465.1 of Rhabdophis nuchalis. NCBI lineage: Eukaryota > Metazoa > Chordata > Lepidosauria > Squamata > Natricidae > Rhabdophis > Rhabdophis nuchalis. The sequence goes on along the minus strand of CM077644.1, from coordinate 90,680,440 downwards.
TCCAACAAAATATATGACAAGTGAATGTAAGGTATAAGGATGTAGAACTTTCGAACAACATGGAAAATTTTCTGTTACAGATTCCAGTTTGCACACAGTTCATAGTTCATTAGTCATATTAATGGAATTATTAAAAAGGATGATTGGTGGAATTATGAGGTGAAAAAGGCTATGGTTGAGAAAAATGCATAATGAGAATGAGAGAAAGTTTTGTATAGTGCATATATAAAAGAAAGAAAGGGAAAAAAGGGAAAGAGAAGGAAAAGAATATAATTAAAGAGAGCAACAAACAATTAAAATTAAGAGAAGCTGAGAAAATGCAATGTGATTTTGATGGAAATAATTGTTTTGGAAGAGAATAAAGAGGGCCAAACAAATAGTACTCTATCCAGCAGATGATAAATTAAACTAATGATTGATATTTCTGGGACATCTTCATATTGACCAAAACCTTTTAAGTTTTTGAACCTTACAATTCATAGATAACCATAAGTTCAAAACTATTTAGTGAATATTTTTTGTCCCCAACATTATTTGTTGCATGATGATTGCCACTAGAAGTAAAATGTGCATAGAAGGTTAATCCAGAAGCGCAAACCATCTTAATTATTTTTCATCACTGTTTGGTTGTATGGGAACCATAGATGCATGTAATATTTTTATATAACGAGTTCAATAATCAGTTGCATAAGACACCATTTGAGTGTCCATTGTCAAAATAGATAAAAAAATTCACTCTGGGCCTGATATTTTTTATTCTTTCATTCATTTGGGACCCTGAGGCAGTGTAGGTTTTCTACTGGTTTGGACCAGTTCAGCCGAACCGGTAGTAGTTTGACAGCCTGGATTGCTGGAACTGGCAGTGACCCAGGCCTGCCACTCCCCCAAACTGTTTTTTTGCTTCTGGGCATGTGCAGAGCAATTTCTATTGCTCTGCACATGCACGCACAGCACACCCTCGAGCGAACTGGTATATTTATATTTATTCAATTTATACCCCGCCCTTCTCCAAACGGACCCAGGGCGGCGCACAGGAAAATTTAAATACATACAAAACATCATATAAAATTAAAAAAACTAATTCAATGGATCCTGTGCTAAAACCAGATTAAAAATCCCCAAATTTAAAAACTATCTAAAAGTCGGTTTAGGGGGCTACGCTAGGCCGGCTAGATGGAACAAATGTGTCTTAAGACACTTGCGGAAGAGGCGGAGGTCAGAGATGGTGCGGAGTTCAGGGGATAAGTCGTTCCAAAGGGCTGGACCTGCCACAGAGCTCTCCCCCTGGGTGTCGCCAGTCGGCATTGTCCGGCCAACGGCACCCTGACGAGGCCCTCTCTGTGGGAGCGTATTGGTCTGAGGGATGTATGGGGCAGGAGGCGGTCTCGCATATAACTAGGCCCCGAGCCATGGAGCGCTTTAAAGATGGTCGTCAAAACCTTGAAGCGCACCCGAAAGACCACAGGAAGCCAGTGCAGCTCGCGCAGGATAGGTGTTATGTGGGAGTGTCTAGGCGCTCCCATAATCACCCGCGCGGCTGCATTCTGGACTAACTGCAGCTTTCGAGTGCACCTCAAGGGAAGCCCCATGTAGAGAGCATTACAGTAGTCGAGTCGAGAGGTCACGAGGGCCTGAGTGACTGTGCGAAGGGCAGCCCGGTCCAGTAAGGGGCGCAATTGGTGCATCAGGCATACCTGATGGAAAGCCCCCCTGGCCACGGCCGCCACATGGTCCTCCATGGACAGCCGGGAATCCAGGAGGACACCCAAATTGCGCGCCCTCTCCACGGGGGCCGGTGTTTCGCCCCCAATGGCCAGAGTTGGAATAATCTGGCTGAACCGGGGTGCCGGAAGCCACAGCCACTCAGTCTTGGATGGGTTGAGCCTGAGTTTGTTACTACCCATCCAGATCCGTACGGCCTCCAAACACCGGGACATGACCTCGACGGCATCGTTGGGGTGGTCTGGGGTGGATATGTACAACTGAGTATCATCAGCGTACAGATGATATCCCACCCCAAAACCACGGATGATCTCGCCCAGCGGCTTCATGTATGTGTTGAACAGTAGGGGCGAGAGGACCGACCCCTGAGGTACCCCACATACGAGGGGCCTCTAGGCCGACCTCTGCCCCCCTGCCAACACATATTGCGACCGACCAAAGAGGTAGGACGAAAACCACCGTAGAACGGTGCCTCCCAGCCCCAACCCCCCCAGTCGGCGCAATAGGATACCATGGTCGATGGTATCAAAAGCCGCTGAGAGGTCTAACAGGACTAGGATAGAGGAATATCCTCTATCCCGTGCCCTCCAGAGATCATCAACCAACGCAACCAATGCCGTCTCGGTGCTATGCCCAGGTCGGAAGCCGGACTGGCACGGGTCTAGATAATCAACTTCCTCCAAGTGTCGCGGAAACTGTTGGGCCACCACACTCTTAACAACCTTCACTAAAAAGCGAAGGTTGGAGACGGGATGATAGTTCTCTAGTAATGCTGGATCCAGGGACGGCTTCTTGAGGAGAGGCCTTACTACCGCCTCTTTCAAGACCCCTCACTCAAAGATGCGTTGACAATGCCCTGGAGCCAGCCTCGTGTCGTCTCCCAGGATGCCAGTACAAGCCAGGAGGGACACGGGTCCAATAAACATGTGGTAGCCCTAAGTCTCTTTGACAACTTGTCCACATCCTCGGTAGTAACAAAATCAAACTCCTCCCAAGATGGTGTCTCAAGAGCAACCTCGGACCGCTCAGCTGGACCACTGTCGATGGAGGGCAGCTCGTAGAGCTCGTAGGTAGTAGTTGTTAGATCTCGAGTGACTGCCAGAACCCACCCCTGCCCTGAAGGACAGGTACTTTGTATCACATTTGTGTTAAATGCAAGTGCAATGTTTAATGTAATCTGGATCTCTGCTTTATTAGACTCCCAGGTCACAGTTTTGTGTTTGTGTTCAAGGGGATACAAGTGCAATTGTGCAATTGAAGGAGGGATCCTTCCACCCGGAAGCTTGGAGGTTGGGAAGAGAAGGGCATAGCAATATTTTTTTCCTCAAAATAAGCTTTGCTATTCTTATGTATTCAGGCAAATGCCTGAAAAGCTCTAGCGTAACCCTGAAAATGAACAGTTGACAAATGAACTGCACAATAGGAATTTCATATCCAAACGCCTTGGCAAATTTTCTCCAAATAATGTACGGCACTTGCTGACATCAGCAGCTGTTTCTGAATGATTCATGAATAGAAAAAGAGGCAAAATTAATTGGATAATTTCTTCCCAATGAATCATATACACACACAGTTCTACTCCTAAAAGCCTTCTTGCCCTTGAACTACACTGATTCGCTGCTGTTAGCTGCCTGTGGTTTGCCACCAACATGGCATTGCGACTTCTTTCTGCATATTTGTATGGATATAAGCATGTATTTGTGTTCTATTTGTGTCCAGCCCCCCTACTCCACAACTACTTTTGTCTGAAGTCAAAAGACTGGAAAGAAAACTGAGCGACTGAGGACACTGAGTGGTGTCTACCCTTCAATTTATGTGAACATCAAAAACATGTAAAGAGTGATAGTTTCATACGTTCGGCTGTTAAGGCATATTTTAAAGAAGGAAAAAAACAAAATGAAGGAATAAGAGAACTGCCACTCAGAATGCTATTCAAATAAATATATAAGACAAACAGTTCACAGAAGGTTATGCAGCTGAATTTTCAATCGGATATACCACAGGCTGTCAGAATAACTTCTTTCCATTAGCCAGATTTGTTGCCCAAACAGGCAAAATAGGGCACCACTCAACCAAGTATTATTGCGGTGAATCCCGATGTATTACATTCAAGATTTACATCGGGGACTCTTCCTGGTTAGCCTCTATTCGCTGCATCATAATAAATAATAGTCACTGGATCACTGATTGTCAATGTAATATATTCACCGTACTGAGCTGCTGACACAGCAGACCGAGGGTTGACTTAGCAGTATTACTCCAGCCTCTTCTCAGACTTGTCTTGAGAGTGAAACTTATTCAGACAGTAGAGAATATTTCATTCTTCTTAATAGCAGCATACAGTCAAAAGTATTATGCAGTAAAAAATGGTGACAGATATCTGCCTTTCAGTGTCCCTCATTTGCTGTTTTGATTCCATCCATTTCCCTTTGGGATATGGCTTCCTTCTCTACTTTAGATTTATATTAGATGTAATTCTAGCCAATTAAGGATCACATAGTGCATGTAATGTTATCACAACACTACATAGCTAATCAAATAAAGATGTAATTAAGGGCAAAAGGCAGCTCCTGGGAGTTAAGAGCAAAAGTATAGCAAACTAGAACTACTGATGCCCAAAATATCAAGTGTGTATATTAGAGGTTACTTTTTTACACTGTAGAAAATCTTCCAAAAAAGATTTGGAAGCCCGAGAATGCACATCTCCAATTCTAATGTCATGCTTTTAGATATATACACAACTGAATGCTTTGTACAATCAAAAGGAAGCCCTGTTTGTCATGCTTATGCAGGTCTGTGAGCAGCACCAATTATATCTCACCACCATCAACAAAAATGGTTAATGTTCCAGCATTTGAGGAAAAGAACAACCTTCTTTCTTGTCTTGGAAGCATGGAATTCCCTCATCTGATTTGGCAGGTCAGAATACCTCAGGAGTTAAAGGCTTAGAGAGCAGATGAAGCATTCCTTAATTCAAAGCTTGCTGAGGAAGTAAACCTAACCTTAAGGAGGAGGAAGCAGAGGGCAACTTTCCCTAAGTCTCCCTGCACACTGTGAGAGAACCACTCCTATGTGGGAGTAGTGGGAAGCACAATGCAGAAAAGACCTGGATTGGGACAGAAGGAAATGGAATGGTTTATTATGGGCTGGACACAAAGACCTAACTCAACATTCTACAATCTTACAAAGCTCCAGATACATGGATGAACTCTCAGATTTCTGTGGCCAACATGGAAAGTCCTGAAAATCCCAAGTATTGAAGGGCACTCATCTGGAGGATACTAAAGTTGAAGAAGGCAGGACTCAGAGCTATATTGTCCTATGGAAATTCATTGCTCCTATGTTCAATTATGTCTGTAGAACTTTGGTTGGTTTTTAATATGCCCAAGTGATTTGAAAGAGAGGCATTCAATAGCTCTAAAAACTGGAATTGCCTCCCAGAATATCTGTTTTAAGGATGGGTAGAAGATAGCTCCGGGGTTGCCACAAAGAAGAGGGAGTCAAACTATTCTTCAAGGAACCTGAGGGTAGAACAAGAAGCAATGGGTGGAAACTATTCAAGGAGAGAAGCAACTTAGAACTGAGGAGAAATTTCCTGACAGAACAATTGCCTCCAGAAGTTGTGAATGCCCCAACACTGGAAGTCTTTAAGAAGATGTTGGATAGCCATTTGTCTGAAATGGTATAGGTTTTCCTGCCTAGGCAGGGGGTTGGACTAGAAGACCTCCAAGGCCCTTCCAACTCTGCTATTGTATTGTATTGTATAGCTGGAGGGACGCAGTGGCTCAGTGGCTAAGAAGCTGCGGTTGTCAATTGGAAAGGTTGGCAGTTTGGCGGTTTGAATCCCTAGAGCCACATAACAGAGTGAGCTCCTGTTACTTGTTCCAGCTTCCAGTTTGAAAGCACATAAAAAATGCAAGTAGAAAAATAGGAACCACCTTTGGTTGGAAGATAACAGTGTTCTGTGCACCTTTGGTGTTTAGTCATGCCGGCCACATGACCATGGAGATGTCTTTAGACAGTGCTGGCTCTTCAGCTTTGAAACAGAGATGAGCTCTGCCCCCTAGAGTCGGGAATGACTAGCACATACAGTATGTGCAAGGGGAACCTTTATCTTTACCTTTAGAAGATAGCTGGAGAGCTATTGTTAGTTCAGGTGTGATTTGTGACAAATCAACAAAAGTGCAGCTGCTAAAGTGGTCTCTCTCCATCTCTGACTGCTGAAAAGAAAATGTGAATTGTAGGAAATTTAAAAGTAGTGTTTGTGTGAAAGGACCTATGAGCTCAGTTTTCTTGAACAGGTAAGCATATTTAGTGGTACTTTGCACTACTACTTCATAGTTTAGTCATCAGTATTAATAGAAAATCAAAGTAGATTGGACAGAACTTCCTGTTTAGTGTGAGATTCTGAACTTCACAATCTCCCACCTAGAGTTTATATTTTTTGTGATGTTTTGTGATGCATCTCCTCTAGCCTAACCCACTCACCTGTAATAATAGGGCTGGCCCCGAACAGAATTTTCTAGAAATTAATTTTCCTCAAATTATTTTGATTGCAAGCGTTTCATCTTTGGCCTGAAAGCCAATATATTTGCTCTGCCACAAATACTGTACTGGTATTCGTTATAATGGGGTAAGATTTTAAAAATCTTACTACTTACTGAATAAGTGATGTCAGCACATTCAAAGTTATGGTTTGGAAACTACAGCTCCCAGTTTTAGAAAATCCAGTCTCAGTATGAGGCCATATATCCTCCAGTGACCCACCATAGCTCAAGGGGAAAAATTTAAATCTCAGAGTTATACAAGACATTATTTTATTGCTCTGCATTTTTTAATCGGGGCAATTTACCAAAACTATTTTAAAAAATACCTGCTTTATGTCTATTTGTGCTTTTCATCTACCATGCTTCCCCGAAAATAAGACAGGGTCTTATTTTCTTTAGACCCCTGAAATAAGCGCTTGGCCTTATTTTCAGGGAGGTCTTATTATTTTTGAGGTGCAGGAGGTGGCGAGCATGGTCGCCTCATGGCTGCTGCTGTGTTGCAATATTTCGGGGAGGGATTATTTTCGGGGGGGGGCTTATTTCAGCACATGCGCTCAAAAGCCCGATTGGGCTTATTATCCAGGAAGGTCTTATTTTCAGGGAAACCGGATAGCAATATTCTTTCTCTTCTATTCAACTATTAAAGATCCAGAATACGCTCCTTCCTTTGCCTTTAGCCCTTCCATCACTATGCCTACAAAGATTTCAATTTCAATTTCAATTTTATTAGACTTGTATCCCGCACCTATCTCCCCGAAGGGACCCAGGGCGGCGCACAGGCAATTAAAATAAATAGAAACATATATAAATACATAAAAATGTCATAAATACTGCTATCATAAAAACTGATTAAATTTAGAAAGCCCGTGCTAAAATTCAATAAAATCCCACTAATTAAAACCTTTTGCTAATTTAAAATGCAGTCTGATTAGATGAACTCAGGGGCCTAGACTAAGCTGGCTTGATGGAAAAAGTACGTTTTCAGGTGCTGGCGGAAGAGGCGGAGGTCCGTGATGGTCCGAAGTTCGGGGAGAAGGTTGTTCCAGCGGGCTGGGCCTGCCACAGAGAAGGCTCTTCCCCTGGGAGTCGCCAACCATCATTGCCCGGCCGACGGCACCCATAGAAGACCCTCTCTATGGGAGCGAATCGGTCGAAGGGACATGTGTGGTAGGAGACCTCACACGTCCCTTCGATGGCAAAGGATCCTGAGTTTTCTTTTCTTTTCTTTTTTGGGTATGCTTTTGTTTAGAATTTCTGCCTTTCTACTTCTCTCTCTCTCTCTCTCAACACTCTCCCTTTTGCACAGATGCGGGGGTAGAGAAAAAGGAGACATTTTCTCTGGTGCTAATGTATTTTTTTCCCTGGGAAATGTGTAAATAGATATGAGCAAACTGTCTAAAAGTTATTCAGCTACCCAGTGAACCATGTAATCTGTTGGTTCATACAGACAACAGATAATAGAGTGAGATATTTCCTTTACATTGCCTGGGTAGAGTCTCGGCGCAACGAGTCAATTTGTGTCCTGTCAGGGCATGTTACAACACACTATATTATCACTTTAGGAACAGGCAATTTGGATAATGAATATATGATTTAAAGAGCAAAAATAAAAAGGCTATTTAGCAGATTAGATATCTGTGAAGTTAGGAATTTTGCATCTGGGATTTTGTTTTATGTTTTTCTTAATTCTGATTAGTTATGCCTATTTCCTTGGCTGCAATTGGTGTCTCTCTCTCTTGGCGAGACTTCTCTTTTTCACTGTGCCACACATAATGTAAAATAGGCCCTTTGTGGCTATATCTTGCCTTTCTTAAACATCCTACATTTATAGTTTTGTCTATTTTAAAATTATCTTCGGGATAGGCAGCACGCTGCTACAGGTGGCCTGGTGGCCAATGGAATTGGCCTTTGCACCAAAAATAAATAAATCTAACTCTAAAAGAAAAATGTGTCCCTAGAGATTTTACATTCCCCTGATGTCTACTAATGTAAAAAGGTTTCATATTATTGCATATTTAAGATCATAATCAGAGGCATCTGTCTAGCTTGACCTAGATAGGGTAAAGATTTAAAAAACAAACAAACAAACAAACAAACAAACAAACAAACAAACAAACAAGGAAGTCTATAATGCTATAGTTCATTCTACTGTCAGATTTCCAAAATGCATTTAGGATACTTCCAGACAGGAATTTTGCACTTCTCCCAAACCAACTCTGTATCATATCAACATGCCTGAGCAGTAGCTAGGCAGAATCCCCTCTTCCCCAGTTCTGCTTGCATTCGTTGGTTTGCAGTCATCTATTTTTGCCTCCTGAAAATGCTTAAGGTATCTATACGGGGTCTGAATGCATCATTGGAGATCTTGTGCTAGAGGCTGAAGTTTTGCTTTGCAACTGGCCACATTCCTATTTTTTGAAACAAAAATAATCTTAATAAAATGATATTTGAAACATTAGATTGGCATAGATAGATAACCAGAGGGTATCGTGTTGCTTACCGTTTAAAAGAAATATAAATATAATATAAATGACTGCCACCTAAGATTTCATTGGGGGTTTGGTAAGCAAGACTACGACTGGACCCAATCGAATGAAGCTTGTTCCCCTCCGAAATGGACAGAAGATTGCTGCCTGAATTTTTCTGAAGTCACAACAATATTGTTATTAACAGTACCCTATTTCCCTTAAAATAAGACCTCCCTGGATAATAAGCCCAATTGGGCTTTGAGCACACGTGCTAAAATAATCCCTCCCCAAAAATATTGCAACGCAGCAATATTTTGCTGTGACCATGCTCACTGCTTCCTGCACCTCAAAGATAATAAGACCTCTCCCAAAATAAGACCAAGTGCTTACTTTGGGGGGGGGGGGTCAAAAGAAAATAGGACCCTGTCTTATTTTCGGGGAAACATGGTATTATTTGACAAAATGATTGGAGAAAGTCCTAACGATGTGGAGAATCCCATTGAAATGTTTTACGATATTTCTTTTTAGTTCCTTTGCTAATCCTTTTCAAGCAAAATCCATCAATAGCCTAAGCAGTGATAAACCATGATACATACAACTCTTGGTTTACCCAATATCCCTCCGTTGTTTTGCTACATTTGCTGCAAATTTTGCTTAGGGCAAATTTCAGAGGCAAGTTGAGAAAATTGACAGAAGGTGTACAAACAAAGCAAAAAGGAGGGGGAACTTGTCAAATAAACAACTTGATCTAAATTTTTTGACCATACCACAATAGCCAATCGACATAATCCTGTTTGTCCTTTGGTAAATACAGGAAAACCTTGGATCATGATACAAAATACTGTCTTATTTTGCATCATCTTCTATCTTCTATCCCCGTGCCTGCATTGTATAGTTATTGTGTTTGAGCCGCATCAGAAAACAGCATGAATACATTCTTATGAGTATTAGAACACGTATGGAAACGAAGAGCCCCCAATGACCTTTGTAGTCTTTACTGATCACTTGTGTTTGTTGTAGTAGGAAGGCAAACACAAGCATAGAAGTGTTATTGAACAGCAAACCCTTCAAAAAATTCACCAGTCTTTTGTACTGAAGTTGCAGAGCGGTTGGGGGGCCCCCTTTCAGACAGCGTACTTATGCAAGTATTAAGAACTAGCCGAGATAAGAAGTAAAGCTTAAGAGACCTTCATCATTAGCTGCTAGTGGTGCAGATTAGTGATGCAGCTATGGGATTACTGATGGAAAGAGGGCTAGTGCTGACTAATTGTTCATTAATGCCTGAAAAAATAAGATGGTGGTAGTCAAAACTCACCACTGTTTGTTCCTTCAAAGTAACTAGAAATTGGCTAGGGTTGTAAGTGATGATCCTGAGGTTTGAAGGAATACATTTAATTTCAGTTTACAGAGCAAATGATTCTTGGTGCACTTCAATAATTCACCAACCAGGCACTTTTATGACAGAAGTGCGCACATTTTGAGGCTTGAAAGATCTCTCCTTCCCCCTCCTTTAAAAAAAACAAACCAGAATTCAAGAGATTTACATATCAGAATCAAAGTACTAAGTAGTGATGTGGGTAGGTGGACACATGTTAGGAAATAAGAAAGTGTGTTTAATCCTTTGTGAGCTAATAATATAGATCTTTACGTATACAGCTCCCTCTTGATTGTTCATCAAACAGTCTTTTTATATAACCTTATATACGGAGAGAAAATGTATTTGTTATAGATTAACTGCAAATTATTCAAAGATCAACCAATTCATTCTAATGTAACTTCTGTCCATCATTATTGGTGGCAGGGAGCCAACCTGTAACACGTGCTTTGATCAGTCTTTCCAAGTTAAGGACATATATGCTTTGGCTACTCATTCCGATCACTAATACCCTGTTTCCCCAAAAATAAGACCTCTCTGGATAATAAGCCCAATCAGGCTTTTGAGCACATATGCTAAAATAAGCCCTCCCGAAAATATTGCAACAAAGCAGCAACCAGGAGGTGGCCACGCTCACCGCCTCCTGCACCTCAAAAATAATAAGATCTCCGCAAAAATAAGGCCAAGGGCTTATATCAGGGGTCAAAAGAAAATAAGACCCTGTCATATTTTTGGGGAAACACGGTATGAACATAATGCTTGGACCATTATTTAGGGCCTTTCTTCTTGTTCTTCTTTCTCATATCTGTCATCGGACGTTGTTGATCATGTTGGCAATCCTATTTTTATCAACAGTCACATGAAAAAGCGCTGTTGAATTGTGTCCAAACCAATCCCTTAGATCAGTGATGGCTAACCTTTTTTGGCTCGCGTGCCAAAAGCAGGGGGAGTGCAGGGGCGATGTGCACAGGTGTGCCACATCCATAATGCTATGTGCATAACCCCCTGCATTTGGCATGCTTTTTACATCCTCCCAGGCTCCAGAGGCTTTATAGGAGCCTGGGGAGGGTGAAAACAGCCTTCCCCCACCTCCAGAGGGCAAAAAACGGCCTCAAAAGAAGGCCTAAATCAGCTGGCTAGGGCACACATACACACTGAAGCTGACAGGGCAATGCCTCGCATGGTCTAAGAAATGGTTCCGTGTGCCACCTGTGGCACCCGTGCCATAGGTTCGCCATCATGTCCTTAGATTTTGAAGCCATGATGTTCTTCTACCTGGACCTTGTTTATCTTCAATCTTTCCTTGGAGGATTAAGTCAGAGGTGGGTTTCCAATTCCGGCACTACCAGTTCGCTTGTGTTTGCACACGAGCTCGTGCTCATGACCGGGTGGGTGGGCGGAGCCTCCTGCCACCGCCGTTACCGGTTCGGCCAATCTGGGCTGAACCGGGAGCAACCCACCTCTGGATGACGTGAAGCATGCCATATTTTTCTTGGTGTCGCATCACATGTCCAAAATATTCTAACTTTTGCTTTTTTATGATTTTGTTGATTTCCCAGGCATCTTATCACCTTCTCATTTCTGAGTTTGTCAACCCAACTTATACATAACATTCGCCTGTAAATTCACATTTTAAATTTTTCTAGCCTCTTCAAGTGTTTTTCTGTCAGAGACCAACTCTCTACTCTGTAGAGCAGGATAGAAAAGATGTAGCATCTGACAAGCCTAATTTTCAATATTAGGCTTATGTTGTGATCGCAGAAGTCCTTTTTCATTTTGAAAAATGCTATTTTAGCTTTCTCTATCCTTGTTTTTACTTCAGTGGTCATGTTCCAGCTTTCATGTAAATTAGAACCGAGGTATGTGATCCTTTCAACTTTTTCTAGTGGTATTCCTTCCGAAGTTATCAATGGTAAATTAATGGGTTATTTGCTGATGACCATGATCTCAGTTTTTAAGGAGTTAAGCTTCAAGCCGTATTTTCAGATATTTCTGTGACTCTGTTGATGAGGAACTGAAGGCCTTCACACTTACTGGCAGGCAGTTAGGGTCCTTATCCTTTCAATTATTTATAGTCTCACAGTCTGGAAGCAACTAGTATACAGTATATTGGTGGTCCATCTTACTTGTGGGCCTTTACTGCATCTAAACAAATGAGAATAATGAGATCACACATATCTATTCTATTCTATTCTATTCTATTCTATTCTATATAAAAGGATGTATGTATGTGTGTGTGTGTGTATGTATGTTCTAGCATAACTCTGGAGCACCTCGAGTAATTTCAACCAATTTTAGTAATTTGTAGTGGATTAACTCCATCTACACTAATGTCTTGTTGAACAAAACACTCAATAAGCATGTTTAACATTTCTTATTTCCCCTTAAGCTTAAAAATGTAATTATAAAGCATGTAAACGGTGAGATATTTAGCAATTTTCTTTTGCATTTGGTTCTGAAGTTGTGGTTTATTTGGGTTTTTATTTTGTTGTTTCTGAATTTCAATGCCTAGTTGAACACTGTTTACATCCAAGAAAGACAGATTCCTGTAACATGCAGTCATTTTTTTTACTTTTTATTAAGTTGGGATAGGTTGAGCTGATAAAAATTATCTAACAAATTCCATAGCACAGTGGAGATATGAATGTAGGCCTCCTCCCTGTTAAACTGAACAATCTTTATATCAATCAACTCTTTAACATTGATGATTCTGATTGAGCATTCCATTTTTGCTCCAATGGCATACTGTCTCTAGATTGTTAATTTAAACGGTATTTATGTTGCCTCTAAACTGAATTGTCACTTGAATATAACCATGAAACCAACGTTCAAGTCACAATTAGGTATAATGCAGAGGCATCCAAGACAAGCCATGATATCATCATGTACATCATGGCATCATTATACAAATGATGTGAATTCCCAAACTGCATCTTTTGTGTAACGATGTGGAAAAGTGTGTGATGTTTCTTTATGCCACCATTCTCCCAGGCAGATGCCCATGAATAAACCATTTATTGTAAAACTAGGAAAGGAGAAACTCCCAAATAAAGAATCCACCTGAAATACTGCATTATCTTTCATCCCCAATGAAATGCATCATGTCATTCTGTGATATGTAAGCAAAAATGGATTCCAATCAATTTTAAAATTGATTATTAAGGAATAGTTTAACTTACACTTATGTTTGGCACTGATCCAGCAGTTAACAATTTTTCATGATATTTTTGTTGTTAGTTGTGAAGTTGTCTCTGACCCACCACGACCCCATTAACAATCTTCCTCCAGGCCTTCCTGTCCTCTACCATCCTCTGGAGTCCATTTGTAGCGAACACCTACTGATTCGGTGACTCCATCCAGCCACCGCATTCTCTGTCATCCCCTTCTTCTTTTGACCTCAATCTTTCCCAGCATTAGGCTCTTTTACAGTGTCTCCTTCCTTCTCATTAGGTGGCCAAAGTATTTAAGTTTCATCTTCATGAAATGCCTTAATGTTACTTTCTACCTAACTGAAGACAATGGTTAGAGAAATGTGGGAGAAAACTTGCTGCATTTCTTTTTGTGTAAATAGCTATTGGAATTTGCCTTGTATTTCTGAACCTTATTGTTGTGTGCATAGCACTCATAACTCTTTCAAGATTTGAGCACAAAACTGAAAGTTGCAATTAGAAATTCCAAGCTGCCTGTTATATAAAATACATCCAAGTCTTCTTGTTTGCTAAATGCCTTGAGTCTTCCAGTATACAAAATGATCCACATTTCTCTGTTTCCCTCAAAGGAAAGTACATGCCAAGGGCAAACTCAGCACAAAAAGGAGCACTTTAAGCTCCACTAACATCCATATCCAATGAAAATATATGTCAGTGTTTAAACTAAGTTCAATGGCAGGTCTAATATCTTTTTTGGGTTACTTGGGTAGAAAATATTTTAGACCTTTCACTGCGTTAGGGAATTCTCTATTCCTTACTGTACATATGATAAACTGAGAAAAAGGATAATATGAAGAAGTCTGTTACCAGAAACTTTCTGCTTAAAATAAGTGGAAACCCCAGATTCTAAGACCCTATGTGCTCCCTCAACTTATTTTTTAATTCAGTAAAGCTCCCACCAACATATTTGCTAAAAATCGTGCGGTTTCACAAGAACAGTACTGCTGAATCAGTCCAAAGCTTATGTTAGTCCACTGTTTTGTTGTTCATTCTTGAAGGAAAGTTTATCAAGGGCCATTGGATTTCAGGAGCTAATAACTCTTGATAAACCTATCTTCCAAGAATGTGCCATTCATGGTTTTTAAAACTATCCAGATTGTTGCCCATCATTATGACATCGGTAATGAATGCCAGAAGTTAATTAATTCACAGGTTCCCCAGTTTTCAGTACTTGGAAGCAAAACCACATGAAGAGAATCTATTTTAAACCCTAAAGTAATCTTAACATTGTTCATAACATAAAAGGGGGGGAAAACACAAAAATGCCATTCTGTATCTAAATCTTTTCCCTTCAAGCCCAAAACATCACATAGCTCTGCCCTTCAATCCTTTAATAATAATCTATTGCTTTGAATAAAAATGTATTGCTCTGGAGCATCGTGCCAGAACATCGTGCCCTAGCCTCTTCCCTATTTGCTGTCACTGAAACCTGTGTGTGTGTGTGTGTGAGAGAGAGAGAGAGAGAGAGCATGTATGTGTGTATGTGTTTGTGTGTGCATACATACATGATTTGGCTTGGAGTTTCCAAAGGCCTCTAAGAAAATGGACCACATAAAGAAGGTCATATCAGTAAGTGATGGAGAAACACAAATGTGTTCTGAGAGTCAGTTTCAGCCTTACAAGAGAAAAAAAGGTCAGATGTTTTTAAATTTTATTTTATTTTTATTTTATTAAATTTGTATACCGCCCCATTCTCCCAAAAAGGGACTCGGGGCGGTGCACAGGAAAATAAAACCACGTATATACATAAAACCGGTAATAAATATATCGTAAATATTAAAAACTAATTAAATTAACCCAACCTGTGCTAAAACCAATTAAAACTCCAATAAAATCTAATTCAATTTAAAAACCAGTCGATGTTCTCAGAAGATTAGGCCAGGCCAGCTAAGCGAAAAAACTGCGTTTTTAATTGTTGACGGAGACTTCATACTGGAGTCTTCATACTGGAGACCTCTGGAGATCTAAGTGTGGCAGAGCGGATTATATCTAAGTGTGGCAGAGCGGATTATGCAAAGGGTTTATGAATAAAAATTGGGAAATGAGAGTGGGCAAGATCATGGAGCCTCGTCTAATAGTAGCAGTAATTATAACAAAACTACTTGTGAAAAGAGTTTAAACTTAAGTCAGTTAAATCAGGGGTCCCCAACCTTTGCAAGTTTAAGTCTGCAAGTTCGAGTGCGCTTCAAGGTTTTGACAACTATCTTTAAAGCGCTCCATGGCTCGGGGCCTAGTTATATGCGAGATCGCCTCCTGCCCCATACATCCCTTAGACCGATACGCTCCCACAGAGAGGGCCTTCTCAGGGTGCCGTCGGCCGGACAATGCCGACTGGCGACACCCAGGGGAAGAGCCTTCTCTGTGGCGGGCCCAGCCCTTTGGAATGACCTACCCCCTGAATTACGTACCATCACCGACCTCCGCCTCTTCCGCCAATGTCTTAAGACATATTTGTTCCAACAAGCCGGCCTAGCCTAACCTCCCATGGGGACTTTTAGGTAGTTTTAAATTGGGTTTTTAAAATTTGGTTTTAGCGCAGGATAGGTTTATTTAATAGTTTTTTAAATTATATTTATTGTATTTTGTATGTTTTTAAATTTTCCTGTGCGCCGCCCTGGGTCCTTTGTGGAGAAGGGCGGGATATAAATTTAAATAAATAAATAAATAAATAAATAAGTCTGAAGGACTTCAGCTCCCAGAATTCTCCAGCCAGCTTTGCTGGCTGGAGAAGTCTGGGAGCTGAAGTCCTTCAGACTTAAAGTTGCAAAGGTTGGGGACCCCTGAGGTAAATCACACACGGGTCAAAGCAACGTTCAGTTATGGCATTCAAATACTTTTTGAAATAGGAAGTCGTAAGGCTTCAGGCTACTTTGGGCAGAAATTTTCACAATGAAGCTGTTGCCTCTGTAAAGGTTCTGCTTTGAATTGTGATCTTCTTTGTTTGAATTGATCTAAAGCAGACTCCAGAATGCCAGGAATAAAGAGAGTCATACAAGAGTTGTGTTAGTCTGCTGTTATCATTGTGCTGATGTTGAGGTTAGAACTTTTTATTATTACCCTGAAGTTCCTCAATCCTGGGAGTTCCTTGAGTTTGTTCTCTATAAACTGGCCTCAGACTTTAGCTTAAACAATATCTAATTTGCCTTATTAACTTTTTAATGAATTGTTATTGCATTAGATGAATTTTCCACACAGACTTTAGTTTGAAGTGTTACAATTAACCCAGAACAAATAAGGTCATTTGAGATCTTAATGATGTTTCTTATGATCTTAAAACAAGACTAATGCAATAAAATATTTTTCTTTCCTCAAGTACATTGGATACTTCAAAGAATATTTTTTGAAGTTTGCTGCTAACTTCGTAGACTGGAAATGTAAAACGATAGACAAGACATTTCAATGGATAGCCAATTATGATGGATAGTTAATTTAAAAAGATCCATGGAAGATTATTTTTATATACGATTATTGCTATGAAACTAGTTTATATGCGAAAATGGAAAGAGTCTGAAACATCTACAATGGAGGAATGGTCAGCGAAGATGACAGAACTAGCAGAAAATGGCAAAATTATCTTGTTTGATTAGAGAAAGATCAACAACTAGATTTATTAGTGACTGGAAACCTCTTACGATTTAACCTTAGAGAGAGGGTAAATTAGGAATTTATGTATAACTTCTGTTAAGGCGATTTGAAGCTGCTTCTTCATAATCTTCCCTTTCTTTCATTTTCTTCCTTTTCCTTATTTTAGCCCTACCGTTAACAAAAATATATCTGACAAAAAAATTTCTTGCACCTGTTCTTGCTTCTTTTCCTCCTAAATTCATTCTTTCTATATAAAGTATGAATTCTTCCTTCTTCTGTTTGGTAATTACACTACAACTTGACCTGGTCTAAGGTAAAGGTAAAGGTTCCCCTCACACATATGTGCCAATTGTTCCTGACTCTAGTTCCTCCAATTCAAAGCCGAAGAGCCAGTGCTTTCCGAAGATGTCTCCATGGTCATGTGGCTAGCATGACTAAATGCCAAAGGCACACAGAACAATGTTACCTCCACCAAAGATGGTTCCTATTTTTCTACTTACATTTTTATATGTTTTGAAACGGCTAGGTTGGCAGAAGCTGGGATAGGAAATGGGAGCTCACTCCATTACGCAGTGCTAGGGATTCAAACTGCCAAACTGCCGACATTTCAAGCTCAGCATCTTAGCCACTGAGCCACCGTATCCCTCTGACCTGGACTATGATAATTCATATGTAGAATATGACAGAGAATACTGTGAAGAATGTTTTGTGCTTGTTGGATCGGACTCTTGTATAATCTAACACATTTCCAAGGTTTCTTTGATACATATTGGTACAAAGACTTTAGAGAGGACTGTTTCTGAGCACATCACATAATAGGTTTTACCCACTTTAAATAGACTGTAATGAGCTATGGGCAAATCTGCTTAGGAGTGTTACATAGGTGTGATCAGTGCAGCATTCACTTCCTTAGCAAAAGGAACTGCATTCAACGTAGGAAGCGGTGAGAACAATTCAGCACAAAACTGTGCACATATCTTCTCATAATGAATGGTAGGAGAGCCCCTCCAAAGACAGCTAACTCAGCCCCTGAAGCATTACTTGCATCTTTATGAGCCTGTTCAAGACAAGTTAAAATAAACAAATCAATGGCAAGATTATACACAGAAGGGAAGCTTCTGTTAGGATGAATGAGTCAAGCTCTTCGGCATCAGTTTGAAAAAACAATGTGGCTAATTTTTGCCAGTTACCCCAATGCACAAGTAGTCCTTGACTTACATCCATTTGTTTAGAGACCATTTGAAGTTACAACTGCATGGGGAAAAAATGAGTTATGAACAATCCTTGGCAACCAGCATGTATTTGCAGCATGCCGTGATCACATGGTCACCATTTGCAACCTTCCCAGTCAGCTTCCAGCAGCAAAATCAATAGGAAAATCCAGATTTGCTTAAAACTGCATGAATCACGTAACAATTGCAGTGATTCATTTAACAATCATGGCAAAAAAAGATTGTAACATTGGACACAACTCACTTAACAAACGCTGTGCTTGGCAACAGAGGTTTTGGTACCAACTGTGGTCATAACTTGAGATTTCCCTGTATCTAATTATTCCTGACATTTGTTAGCAATTATTTTAGCAGTGACACAATATTTAGATGGATGTTAGGCACGGTCCCCCAGACAACCGGGTGTGAATCTCTCTGCGTGAGATGGGGCCTAGGGAGGCAGTTGGGCGTGTTAGTTGTATACCTGGCTCCTCGCTATGCAACAACAGCCCTGCCCGAGCTCCTAGAGGTGATAGCCGAGGCGGCGGTTGAGACCCCCAGACTGGTAGTCATGGGGGACTTTAACTTGCCGTCGGCGGGCGAAGCCTCTGGAGCAGCTCGGGAGTTCATGGCCTCCATGACGGCCATGGACCTGACCCAGGTAGTTTTAGGTCCCACTCACGAGGGGGGGAACACACTGGATCTCATCTTTGTCTCGGGACAGTGGAGTCGCGATCTGGGAATAGGGGACTTAGTCATCACTCCCTTGTCATGGACAGATCACGCTCTCCTCCGGCTGGACTTTCCAATCGCTCCACCTCACCGCGGGGAGGCGGAACCGGACACTCCTAGATGGTTCCGCCCCAGGCTTCTAATGGACCCGGAAAGGTTCCAGAGGGAGCTTGGGCCAATTCCTGTGATCCTGCCCCGCGACTCGACTGAGGACCTAGTGGCCGCATGGTTAAGTGCGGCCACGGGGGCCTTGGACCGAGTCGCGCCCTTGCGGCCTCTCTTGCGGCGACGAATCACCCAGGCTCCCTGGTTTACTGAGGAGCTTCGGGGGATGAAACGCCACAAGAGACGCCTAGAGAGCAGATGGAGATCCTCTCGCTCCGAAGCCGACCGAACACTAGTGAGAACCCATATTAGGGCTTACTTAGTGGCGATAAGGGTGGCCAAACGTGAGTATTGTGCCACCCTAATTGCATCCGCAGATAACCGCCCTGCCGCCCTGTTTGGGGTGACCCGCTCCCTCCTTCACCAGAGGCCGCGGGAAGCCCCTCTACAAGGGCGAGCAGAGGAATTTGGGATTTATCTGCAGGAGAAAATCACTCGGATTCGGAATGAGCTACCCTCCATCGACAGTGGTCCTGTGGGACTGTCCGAGACTAGTCTTGAGGTTCCTGCTTGGGAGGAGTTTGACTTTGTTACCACCGAGGATATGGACAGGCTGTCAAGGAAACTTAGAGCGACCACATGTTTATTGGACCCGTGTCCCTCCTGGCTTGTACTGGCATCCTGGGAGACGACACGAGGCTGGCTCCAGGGCATTGTCAACGCATCTTTGAGTGAGGGGTCCTTGCCTGCCGTCTTGAAAGAGGCGGTAGTGAGGCCCCTCCTCAAGAAGCCGTCCCTGGACCCAGCTTTACTAGAGAACTATCGTCCAGTCTCCAACCTTCACTTTCTGGTGAAGGTTGTTGAGAGTGTGGTAGCCCAACAGTTTCCTCAACACCTGGAGGAAGTTGATTATCTAGACCCGCGCCAGTCCGGCTTCCGACCCGGTCACAGTACCGAGACGGCATTGGTCGCGTTGGTTGATGATCTCTGGAGGGCGCGGGATAGAGGGTATTCCTCTATCCTAGTCCTATTAGACCTCTCGGCGGCTTTTGATACCATCGACCATGGTATCCTATTGCACCGACTGGGGGGGTTGGGGCTGGGAGGCACCGTTTTGCGGTGGTTCTCATCCTACCTCTCTGGTCGGTCGCAATATGTGTTGACGGGAGGGCAGAGGTCGACCTCGAGACCCCTCTTATGTGGGGTTCCTCAGGGGTCGGTCCTCTCGCCTCTCCTGTTTAACACATATATGAAGCCGCTGGGTGAGATCATCCGTGGTTTTGGGGTGGAGTACCATCTGTACGCTGACGACACCCAGCTGTACATATCCACCCCAGACCACCCCAACGATGCCGCCGAAGTGCTGTCCCGGTGTTTGGAAGCCGTACGGATCTGGATGGGTGGTAACAAACTCAAGCTCAACCCTGCCAAGACTGAGTGGCTGTGGTTTCCGGCACCCCGGTTCAGCCAGATTACTCCAACTCTGGCCATTGGGGGCGAAACACTGGCCCCCGTGGAGAGGGCGCGCAATTTGGGTGTCCTCCTGGATTCCCGGCTGTCCTTGGAGGACCATGTGACGGCCGTGGCCAGGGGGGCGTTTCATCAGGTACGCCTGATGCGCCAATTGCGCCCCTTACTGGACCGGGCTGCCCTTTGCACAGTCACTCAAGCTCTCGTGACGTCCCGTCTCGACTACTGTAATGCTCTCTACATGGGGCTTCCCTTGAGGTGCACTCGAAGGCTACAGCTAGTCCAAAATGCAGCCGCGCGGGTAATTACGGGAGCCACCAGAAGCTCCCATATAACACCAATCCTGCGCGAGCTGCATTGGCTTCCTGTGGTCTTTCGGGTGCGCTTCAAGGTTCTGACGACCATCTTTAAAGCGCTCCATGGCTCGGGGCCTAGTTATATGCGAGACCGTCTCCTGCCCCATACATCCCTTAGACCGATCCGCTCCCACAGAGAGGGCCTTCTCAGGGTGCCGTCGGCCGGACAATGCCGACTGGCGACACCCAGGGGAAGAGCCTTCTCTGTGGCGGGCCCTGCCCTTTGGAACGACCTACCCCCTGAACTCCGGACCATCACCGACCTCCGCCTCTTCCGCAAATGTTTAAAGACATATTTTTTCCATCAAGCCGGCCTAGCCTAACCTCCCATGGGGACTTTTAGAAAAGTTTTAAATTGGGTTTTTAATAATTGGTTTTTAGCACAGGATTGGGGATTATTTAATATATATTTTAAATTATTTGTCTATCTTCTATTGTGTATGTTTTTTAAATTTCCTGTGCGCCGCCCTGGGTCCTCTGTGGAGAAGGGCGGGATATAAATGTAATAAAATGAAATGAAATGAAATTGATTGAAATTTTACTCATTTACTAAAACTTATGCATCCTATTTTTCTCTAGTGGCCCAAGGTTATATGGAAGAGGTTTCTACCTATTTCATCCTCAACGGAAGAATGAAAAGGTAGATTGAGAGATAATAAAAGGCCACCCAGGAAGATCAGTGGTTGAATAAAGCTTTGAACATGAATGAAAGTCCAAAATTGAACAATTATGCTACGCTAGTCTTGAAACAAGAAAAGATTTTACCTTCTTCAATTGATCCCATATTTTGTTTTACCCAGCGGTGCCAGGATATTGGATAAATCTCTATAGGCATTGACTATAGAGGCATTTGAAACTTCATCAGGCTGTGTTATCTGATCTGTTGAAAACTCTGCCTCACAAGTTCTCATCCTTCAGTCGGTGTGCCAAGACTTTGTTACCTAGCAAGATTTTACTATGACCATAGTCACCACACTAAAAAAAGATGTTGAGACTCTAGAAAATGTGCAGAGAAGAGCAACCAGGATGATTAGGGAACTGGAGGCTAAAACGTATGAAGAACGGTTGCAGGAACTGGGCATGGCTAGTCTAGTGAAGAGAAGGACCAGGGGAGACATGATAGCAGTGTCCCAATATTTGAGGGGCTGCCACAAAGATGAAGGGGTCAAGCTATTTTCCCAGGCACTTGAAGACCAGACAAGGAATAATGGATGGAAACTGGCCAAGAAGAGATTCAACCTAGAAATAAGGAGTAACTTTCTGACAGTGAGAACAATCAACCAATAGAACAACTTGCCCTTGGAAGTTTTGGAAGCTTCATCACTTGAGACTTTCAAGAAGAGATTGGACTGCCATTTGTCAGAAATGGTGTAGGGTCTCCTGCTTGAGTGGGGGGTTGGACTAGATGACCTATAAGGTCCCTTCCAACTCTGTTAATCTGTAATCTCCCTTGCCACAATTAGCAGTAAAGAATGCAATAATGAATTCTGCTTCACTGTGAAGGCAGATGTATCAATAACATTAGCTTTACTTTATTTAAGCCAATGTATTTAAGCCATGACTTAACTAAAGTAAATCCTGACACACCACAGTGAGCCTGGATATTTCCCTTGGAAAATCTGATGTTTCTTGGACAAAATGTATTGGATCACACTTGTGTTCATATTCTTTCATTGCTTGGCATTTTTATGAGATGCAATGTTTGGAGCAAGTATATTTTATCACAGGGTTATTATAGGATTGCCCACATTCCAGGCACTTTTTGAGATACTTCCCTAATAATAGCACTCCTCATGAGATATCTTTGGTCTTCCACAATACTCCCAATTTTTCTACAGGAGCTCAGGAATTGGAAACTCCTAGAAATGTTGGCCTGCACAAAGTGAACAATGAAACTCCTAGGCTGCGACTAAAGATGAAATTTCTGAACAGGTGTTTCTGCATCCATTCTACCTTTCATTGTGACTGTGTGACTTATAACAGGAATATTTCTCAGTGTCGCAGCTCATTAGCAACAGTCAGACTTTGACATTAGTTAAAATGTTGATATCTGTGACTGGTGGTGTGAAGTCTAATTTGTGTTGTCAGATGAGTTTTAGCATCTCAAGCTTGTGTTTTATTTTATGTAATCGGTATGCCAGATGGATATTACACCAAGAAGATGATGTTCAGGACTGACACAACAGTAGTCTTTTGAATCATGTGCCCATCACATGCAAAGAGTCAGAAGTTCTCTTTTGTGTACTGATTGCACAGTGCCCAGTCCATTTGTTCTCCATGCTATTGATCACTTTGTCAATTTTCCTAAAGAGAGAAAGAACAGTGCAATTATATTTTAGACGTGATTTGCTCTTTCTCAAGAGAGAAGAAGTTCATGAAGTCAAATAGCAAGTACGTCCTTTGAAATTCTGCCAGAGACGAGTTTTCCAAGCACAGTGTATAAGTATAATTTTTATTGTCATTGTACAAAATAAATACAATGAAATTGGTTATGAAAAGGATACTTATGTGGATAGCCTGTCGCTTGCTCAACTTCCATTCTTTACTGTTACCATCTGCACGTTTTCTAGGAAAAGGGGTGACAGAATGGGAAATGATGAGTGAATTCAAAATGTTTCACAGAAACATTTTCTAAAATTACTTGGAGATATGGAGAATGCAAAATATTACTACAAAAGACATGACAATGAATGGCATCTTGGTTGCACATTCCTCCTTCATTCTTATAGAAATAATATAGCCAAATTTTTCCTGATCTAATTATGATTGGATTGTTTGGGAACCGGTTTCATACTTAGGGTATGAGGACAAAGGAGTGTTTCATTAGGGGAAATGATAAAGTATGAGGTTTTTAAGGGCTTCAAGATCTCAGGGTGGGATGTCAGTTTGGAGTTCCTCATTCTTTGTTTCAGAGCCATGACAGACAGATCTTTTCACTTTTCACTAACTTGGAACAAACACTTAATTTCATTTGTACTTTCTATTGTGTCTTATGATGGAATGCTGCATAACTGACAAGATCCTGATGATTTTCAAGAAGTTAAGCATGAGTAAAGGTTTCCCTCTCACATATGTGCTAGTCATTTCTGACTCTAGGGGGTGGTGCTCATCTCCGTTCTAAAGCCAAAGAGCCAGCACTGTACGAAGATGTCTCTATGGCCATGTGGCCAGCATAACTAAATGCCAGAGTCACACGGAATGCTGTTACCTTCCCACCAAAGGTGGTCCCTATTTTTTCTACTTGCATTTTTACATGCTTTCGAACTGCTGGGTTGGCAGAAGCTGGGACAAGTAACGGGAGCTCACTCCCTTATGCAGCACTAGGGATTCGAACTGCCGACCTTTCTGATTAACAAGTTCAGCGTCTTAGCCACTAAGCCACCGCTCATGAGTAAGAGGTAGAAAGTTGCAGAAACCAATAGTACCAGAGCCAAATCTCTACAATGGGTTTTCCAATTTTGGAAATTTCCAGGTATGTCGACTCCCAATCGCAGATTCCCCCACCAGCAAGCTTCTTTGATGAGAATTCTGGGAATTGTAGACCTCATATCTGGAATTTGCCAAGGTTAGGAAACATTGCTGTACAGTAGAACCAGGGGGGTGGGTTCCTGCCAGTTCCAACCTCTGCTATAGAAGAGGTTCCACAAATCTACAGTGCCGTTTAGAACCGGTTCCAGCTCCTCCCCCCACCCGTCCGCACATCATCTAGATGAAGAGCGAGAGGAGGAATTCTGGGAGTTGAAGTCCACAAGTTTTAAAGCTGTCAAGTTTGAACACCCCTGAGGTTTTTTTTCTAAAGGGTTAGGGGTGCAAGGATCTTGTAACTTGACAGCTTTAAGATTTGCACACAACAATGCCAGAGTTCCTGAGCCAACATGACTGAAACCCACCACTGAGTAGAACACATTGTGCCTTCCAAGGAGGAGTTAAAGTCACGAAATATAGACATTCTGCTTAATAAATAAAACATAATGTATGTATATAGCATGTGTATATATGTGTTATGTATGTGTTTGGTTAGATATATACTCCTCTTGACAACAGGCAACATAATTTCATTCTTAATGTGGGCCAGTGTGCTCACAAAAAATGACAATGAAAGTTATCTTATCTTATATCTTATGTCTTGACAATAATGCCAAGTTTTTCTCGTGTTTTGTTTGTCTGGAAAAAATTTTTTTACAGTAATTATCTAAAGACAATTTTGGCTGGGAAGGTGGCTTTATTCTCATTATCATCTCTAAAAGAACAGATTCTTCAATTTCATTGAGATAAAATCCAACAAAATAATAATCTCGAATGCCTTATAACCCTATCAAAGGATGTTCTGTGGTTAGTGAAGGTGACTAATTCAATTCAAAAGATCCTAAGTGCGAGAAGCATTGCTCATATCAGATAACACAATGCTACTAAAATGTCAGCAAAACTGATTAATTTTAGCCCATTCTTCAGACATTCTTTAGGAAGTTGAAAGATATGCAAATTGCATGCATTTCATCTGCTTGTTTCAAAAGCAGCAGTATGAAACCTTTGTGACCTGAATTTACTGCCAGCATGTCTGCTTTTTTTTCTCCCCCAAAGAGTCCTTTATTGTAAGGAAATATCCCGAGGAGCGTCTCAACCTCCTGGAGAACCTATTTCGGATGACAGATTTTCTATCACAGATTTTATTTTCCATAAGAGTCTAGAACCTCTTTTTCTCATGTTCCATTATAACTCTACCTGCTTTCTTTATTTCCTCAAAATTAATATATCAGGGTTTTCTGAACTACCTGAATTGTGTGAGATGAGGTGTTTTTTTTTTTTAAAGTACAATAACCAGTTATAGCTACTGAACCTTTTAAAAGGAGATTAATTCAGTAGCCTAAGCTGAAGTTAAGTCACTTTCATCAGATGAACTGAGTTATATGGTTAAAAGCAAGTAACCCCTCCCAAAACATACAGTAGGTAGCAGTTTAAGTGTCAAGAAAAACTGAGTGAAATTTTGACACTCTGATGTCTAGCAGATAGCACTTAAATCATTTTTCTCCAAACTTCAGTCATAAAAAGTTCAAAGAGATTTAGCCATAATACAAATTTTTAGACTAAGAAGTGGTGTTTGAAGTTATTTTATAGGATTTTGCTGTAAGGGCTCCAATTGATTTGTAGTAAGATAAAAGAAGAAAACTTTATTTTTGAAGCTTTGTCGGAAAAAGCTTAGCTTCCATTGGTCGTTTTGCCAATATGCCTGGAGGGTAAGATGATGTCGACATGGATATTATATGCCTATCCAAACTGAGTGGAGTTTACACCTCCTGCTGTTTGTGTTATGGTTAAAATCTGTCATAAACTGGCAGTGATTTATTAAATGTTTAATGAAGGAAGACAAAAACTTAAAGAACTACAAACAGAAAAGTAGAACATCACATTAAAGTATAATATAGGTTACATATCTAAAAAAAAATTTGTATTTCTTTTGCTAAAGATACCAGAAACACAATTAGAAATCAAGGGAATATCAAAAGATGATAGGATTGGTACATCATTCTAAGAGAGACTATTCATTTTTTAAAAAATATTTTAGTTCCCTTTCCCCCCTCCTCTCATAGAACAATGGAGGGGAAAAGAAGAAAAAGATAAAAATCTATAAAGAATCTCAATTTCCTAAAAAGGATGCCTTTGAAAAACCTCCAGTAGGTTACATTATACAAGAAAACTCAGCTAGATTGGCTATTATCTCTTCATTACTGAAAATCACTCACTTCAGAATATTTTTCCCCTTGCAATAGCATTTTAAGATTAAAATATGCTGCATTACTTTAAAAATGTATTCGCATCATTTTCTCTTTTTTATTTTAGAACAAGGAACTTGGTTCAAATCAGATTCCTACAACTGAGATAGGAAATCTTGTCCAATTGAAAAAGACAACACAAAGAAAGAAAACAATCACTTTTTTAAAAATTGAATATGTTTTATATACACTAAAATATTATTTCAACCCCTAAGGGCACCTCATTAAAGAAATTGTTTCAAAGATGCTAGGCAGGACTGGATCCCGGCTCCATAATTTGTACACTAACACATTGATTGCTCACCTAGACAACACCATCGACCAAAACATGAAGTAAACATCCTGAAACACTCATACATACCGACAATGTGGTAATTCTCTCTCAAACGTAAGTACCGATAGGTCTGAAAAGAATATCACAGATATTCATTTCTTAATATGAGAAACATTTTTTTTCAACTCAACTATGATAAAACTAAGGTACTGATATTTGAAAAAAGATTAAGGATGCAAAATTAGACAATAAATAAGCCCAGCTTGAAATAAGTAACCCTTGTCAACTATCTTGAAGTAATATTATTGGTGGCAAGGAGGAAATGTGCCAACAGACAGTGCTTGTTACAAAATGCATCTAATTCACTATTGATCATCCAGACTGCTTTGGAGATCTCAGAGGGCCCGATTAATGCCTGCTGCCATAAAAATCTTCTCAGCAAAAGTTTGAGCTTTTGGGGTGCAACTTTGCAATATATACCAACTTCTCAAAGATTGGGTTTTTAGTTTCTAAAAAAAATATGCTTCAAGAATCTCAGCATGTGCCCAGTGTTACTCTCCCTAAAGTTGAAGCCAATCAATATCTTTGAATGCTGGCTAAAATTTATAATCTTTTCTCTAGGCTTGATCCCACACGTGTTACATGAGTCCCCTTCATTACGAAATGAACAATGGAACCGGAGAAGAAGCTTCTATTATTGTTATTCTCTCCTCATGCTTTGATCACAATGTGGTACAACTCAGCTAAGAAGAACATCAAACAACGGGTGTCTGATATAGCACAACAAATTGAGAACAGCCTAATCCCTGCTGATCTCAACTTAGGCAATCAAGTCATCAGATATATAAGCCTGCCGAACAGCTCAGTCAAATTGCTATAACAGAATTTTGAAGAACTTTAACACTCTGTGAACTGCAGTTTGAAAGAGAGGTTCCAAAAAATTCCATACTATGGATCTTTTGTCATTGAATATCAGGAGCTATAGAAATAAGACCTCACATACTTTTCTATTGTCAGTCTTACCACAACGTGCACACAAACCGATTACACCTTTATTACCTCAAGTTTCAATTTGTGCTGACCCTTTTTTTCCTTAATTACCTCCTATCTGAGCAGAGTGATGAATTCTGTTAAAATGTCATCAAGTCCTGTTTTAGAGCTGCAAGAACTATCAGAAACTTCCCAGCTTGATTTGATTACACACACATATAATTTGCCTTATTTTACTTTTTATCCTATTCTTTCATTAGTCTTATTTTATAAATCTATAATGCTCTAATTTGGTAATGTATTTGGGCTCATACTATTTCAAATAGGAATTTTTTTAATTCTAAAATTGGGGATCCATTTCTATAAATAGGGAATCACCACTAAGAAAACTTCCTCTTTATTTTTAAGGAAGACTCAATCTATTGGTGACGGGTCCTGTTTACCAATAAAAACAAGTAAGTAGCAGAATATAATACAAGGCATTCATTTATGGATTGGGAGTCTAACCATGTAAGCCTTTGAAACTCTTGTACCTTGGGAAAAAATTAAATCTACATTTCTGAATGGTTGTGTAGTGCATCAGACATTATAAAGTGTCTAGAGACCACCTACAATGTTTATTGAAGTCCTTTTTGAGGATTTTATTAATTGTTCAATAAATGACTGCTACTGCTTCAGGTTGGCTCTGGAATAATTTGATTCTTAAATAAACTCTGGAAATGAGTTTGGCCAGATCAGAACTGATGCACAGACTCAACATGTATCTGCTAGCTTTGAGTGTTATTGTTTTTTAAAAAAGACTTTAAACTAGCTCAAGTGACATTCTACTATTTCTACATTTGTCTGTGGTCTACCCTCCCATTTTAAATGTAAATGATAGTAGACAGATGATTTCATTCAGAAGCCAAACTAGTCAAAGATTGCATAATTGAATGAATGTCAATTTTAAACAAAATAATTGATATGCAATAATGGGAATGTTGTTAGGAGACAAATATTAAATTTACCGCAAATATTGCACTTAGAGAAAACCAATACAATTTTTCCATTGGTATGTTACTTCAGTGCTGATTACCAAAATAGTTAAACAATGGAAAAACATTGAAGTAGGATTTATTTTTATTCATATGTGGAGGTAATGTCGTATAACTCTAGAATTCTGGAATAACTATAGAATGAAGCAAATCTTAATGGCTTTTTTTCCCTGCCAGCTGTTTCCTGATAAGTATCTTTAAATGTTACAGTCATATAAAGAATACAAAATTGTTTTTGCATATCAAAACAGCTGCCAGGATTCTCCATGCTTCTTATTGGAAATTACATATCATTTCTTGTTTAGAAGAATGGCATACTAAACTGTGGGAACATGCATCAATTTCCACTATGCATTGGTACATAATGCGTAATCATGTTATTAAACAACCTGGCTTTATTGATTAACTGATTAAATCTGGGATGAAATCAGGTAAGAATTAGACAACCTATGCCAGGGATGTCCAAACTTGGGAACTTTAAGACTTGTGGACTTCAACTCCCAGAATTCCCCAGCCAGCATAGCTGGCTGGGGAATTCTGGGAGTTGAAGTCCACAAGTCTTAAAGTTCCCAAGTTTGGACATCCCTGACCTATGCCCTATTGGGTCATTGTTTCAGTGATATTTCTTTCCTAGAGAAATGGAATGACCAAGAGTGGGCAAAAAAGCAATGGGAACAGGGATGACTTTTGACTTCCTGCTGGCTTCCCCAATTACTTTTCTTGTGAGGATTGGGCAGGGAACATCAGAAATTTCCCTTCCTTCCTTCCCTTTTCTGCAGGCAGAAGTAAGGTATTGTGAGACTGGTAGGGAAGCTGTCACAGAACATTGAAAATGAAGATTTTGTAACTGCAGCAGTAGGCCAACAACGCAACAGTGCATCAACAACCAGTAGCTCTGAAACAACCACAACTTTTCAAAATTTTATTCCCCTTGGGAGTCATGCGTCCCAAATTTTGGGCACACATTCTGTAAGCTAGCTCATCTGAGGTACCTTGGTTTAAAAATTATTGCCCTGCGATGCATTGTTTCTCCCATTAAAAATATGATGTGAGAGTTTTAGTAGTATATAAATCAGTGGTGGGATTCAAAAACAATTAGTACTGGTTCTGTGGGAGTTGTTTTGTGGGTGTGGCATGGCTTTGTGAGCTTGACTTTGTAGGCATGGTAGGGGAAGGATACTGCAAAATACTCATTCCCTCTCCATCCCACTAACCTGCTTTCCAGCTCCGTTCTCCTGTTCAGAGCAAAAAAAGATCAGCTGAGAGGCAGCAGGGGCGGGGCCAGCCTGTTTGCCACTTCTCCGAACTACTCAAAATTTCTGCTACTGGTTCTCCAGAACCAGTCAGAACTGGCTGAATACCACCTCTGATATAAATGCTATGCTGTAGAAGAATGTCATAGCAGTGCCTCAGAAAGGAAAGGGACTCCAAAGTACATTTTTTGTGGGTTTAGTAACATACATCATTTCCAATGCTAATACAGGTTCAGCACCTTCAACATCTCATTTAATGCAAATATAAAGTTAAGTATTTTCAGTGTATTAAGACAATCTAAAATTCTCTAAAAACTAAATCATCTAAAATTCCCAGAAGACATTTTTAGCAATTTTATGGAAAAGAGTATAAGGCAATGAGGTGGAATTTTGCAGAAAACCTACAATATAAACCCCAAAGGGCTGAGCTTCATCCCTTTGGCATTACCCTCTGATATCAGTCATCCTAGTACAAATAAAACTACAGGAGTTCTGTAACTTCAGCTTCTAAATGGAAGATATGGAAAGTGCAGGTATTAAAAGCTGTAGGGGTTCAGAAAGCATTCTCTTAGCATAAGCTATCTATTAAATTTAGCAATTAGATAAATCAGATCTGTTTTTATTGCAAAGTATCACTATGTAAGAGTCAGTTTGGTGTAGTGGTTAAAGTATCAGGTTAACAATTGGGAATTCTAGTCCTGCCTTATCACGAAACCAACTGGATGATTTTTGGGGCCAGTTACTCTCTCCCAGCCATAGAAAGTAAACAGTGGCAAACCATTTCAAAAAAAAATTGCCAAGAAAACTGCAGGGACTGGTTCAGTTGCCAGAAGTCTAAGATGACTTCAAGGGACACCCCCGCTACGTCCCCAAAAATCATCTCTGTGTACCTGATGCTTGGAGAGGGGGGGGATACACTATTTGCGGGATCGTATCCTGCCCCATACATCCCTTCGGCCGATTCGTTCCCACAGAGAGGGACTTCTCCGGGTGCCGTCCACTAGGCAATGCCAGCGGGCGACGCCCAGGGGAAGGGCCTTCTCTGTGATGGGCCCGACCCTTTGGAACGACCTACCCCCCAATATTAGAACTACTACGGACCTCCGCTCCTTCCGCCAAAAAGTTAAGACCTATCTGTTCCATCAGGCCGGCTTGGCCTAATTTATGCTCCTCGCCCCAGTCTGTAATTTAAATTGTTTTATTTGGTCTTAATGGGATACAGTTTTTTAATGTTTTATAAATTTTAGTACAGGGTTATTTAGTTCGATTTTAATTATGTATGTATGTATTAAATGGTTAATTCCAGTGTTGTGAAAAGATTTAAGAAAGAGAGATGGTTGCAGCAAAATGTTTTGGCAAGCAATTCTATGCATAAAATGCTTACAGAGGTCTTGGCTCTGAATCATCTATATATATATATATGTATGCATAGTGTATTAGGTTTCTTGTGCAGGTGTGCATTTTGTACAGGATAATTTTATGTTCACAAATAGCTTGTTACGAGGTAATCATTCTGAAGCTAGTGGGGCTACTTTGCTAAAAATAATTTGTGGCTATGGTGCATTGGCAGTAAGTTAGTATTGAAGGTTTTGTTTGCTATAAAATTCTGGTTTTTATTTTGTTCTCTAATTTATTTATTTATTGGAGTTTTCATAATGGAATTCTCCTTATCCATTAGCATGCTGTTTCTAAACTATCACTTCTCCCTCTTAAAAATCAACTGGCACGAGAAGAAAAATTAAGTTCATTTTTTTTTTTGAACATCCCATAAAATTCTCTCCAGTTTTTAAAATACTGCATTTGTATCTCCTGGGAATGCTGGAAAATGCCTTTGCTATTCATATTTTATTTTTCACCCACTTTCCAGAAGCATATTCCTTAATATTTCACCTAAACTGATCTCTAAGCACAGCACATTAACTTCAGGGTAGAACCAAAGGAGAGCATCAGAAAAGAAGAAGAGAGGGATGAAATACTCCGAATTTATTAGAACGCGTGTTTTGAGAGAATAGTAATCCAGCTTAATTACTGAAACATTGTGAAATCATAAACAAAGAAAATGAGCAAATACCTTCCTCAGCAACCACTGAAAGGTCAGTCATTTGGTTGAAATTCAAAAAGTGTCATTTATCTTCTGCTTATGCCATGCATAAATCTTAAAGTCCCAAGTTCAATCATTATAGTTTGTACAATAGATATGTTCTGTGCAAATAGTTCTATGCAGTTCTTAAATGAATGTTCACTCGGGAATGCAGATTATAATAAGCTGTCAACGTGCATGTGTCTGAATGAAGGCCAAGTGATACTTTTTGCCATTCTCAAAATCTCATTCATCCGTCTGTATGATGAGTCAGATCACACAACACCTTTACGTCAAAGGTAACTCACATCAATGTTATGAAGAAGCCTGTGTAAACCATTAGGTATTAAAATTAGGCATCCCCCATGCTCTTCACTTGCATGCCTGAACCATGAGTGAGATGAACAAAAAAATATGAAAAACAAAAATAAAAATTCTCTTAGGCAAGAATGGGGAGAGAGTTAATGAAAGACCTTGTGCTTGACTTCTCAAAATTGTAGCCCAATCATGCTCTTTTAAACCATCAGTAATGGGTCATTACAAAAATAAGATTGCTGGGACCTCCAGCCAGGCACTTTTGCCCAAACTCAATGTGATTTCTTTCCAAGCATGAATCTTCAGCAAAATTACTGAGGATAGATTACAAAAATTCCAGCCACTCAGCTAGTATCAGTTTATAATGCTGTGAACATTAGGATACAGATTTTCTGAAATTTCCTATGATCCAGGTAGGTTTTGTTCCATGGAGAAGCTCGCAGCTGGCTGTTGACATAACTGTTTCTTAATTCTTTATCAGTCTGAGAAGCAACATTTATACCTCTTGGATGTCTGCACTGTTGAAAAGTCTGCTTTTGCCCTGGCTAATGCTAATGCAAGAAGAACGCCGAGGTCCATTAAGAGGCCAAAATTGTAAATGGGCCTAGGTGCTATAAAATGAAGGATAGAATGATGCTAGGGTCTGAAACGTATGAGAAAGTATGCAGCCTTATTGAGAAAACATATTTTAAAAAACACAAAAGAAAGGAGAAAGAAAGAGAATGTGGGAGACATCAGTATCATTTTGAAAGGAGAACACCTTAGAAAATAATTGATAAGTCTTCACATCCACACCCACATTTTTAACAACCTGCACAGAGAATAGAATAGAATAGAATTCTTTATTGGCCAAGTGTGATTGGACACATACTCTTTGGTGCATATGCTCTCAGTGTACATAAGGAGAATAAAATACATCCATCAAGAATAAAAAGAAACAACTCTTAGGTTCAGCAGCAGAAATCTGTTTGAATTAGAGTCAACATTTATTGAGTTTAAAAACTCAATTATGATAGAACTATATCAGGGTACCCATAGCTCAAAGGAATTTTCATTTGGCCCTTCTTCCTTCCTGCAGTGCCTTGGCAAATCTATTGGCCTTCTAGTCAAAAGCTTCTGTCTCAAGGCGCCAGCAACCTCTTAGTAGTTTTTGAATAAGAAATCCTCTCTTCCACTGGAATGCATGAAAAGAGATCACAAGAAATGGAAATAGGCATCTTTTCTATGATCTTCCTCTAGAGTTACTCTTGTACCTTGGAAATCAGATCAGCAAAGAGATAAATCAAAATGATGCATTCTGTTGTTCGGCCAAAGTATTTATCACTCTGGTATTGATCCACCAGTAGAAGGTATGCAATATCCAACACATCTTCACTTTTGGTTCAAAATAGGTGTTAATACTTGCAATAAACATTAGTAATGTACACCTTGAATAACAGCTGGCAAAAGAAGTAATACACATTTTCTGAAAAGGGTCACGGCATATCTAAAACTTTTGGAGCACGCGGTATGCATACTCACAAAACAGTTGCCACAAAAAGCCTGTCTTTTCACAGAATGACTGACCTAGGAAGCTTGCTTACTATTTCATTTTTTAATTTTTATTATTGTTATTCTGTGGTTACCACATGTTTATTGGACCCGTGTCCCTCCTGGCTTGTACTGGCATCCTGGGAGATGACACGAGGCTGGCTCCAGGGCATTGTCAACGCATCTTTGAGTGAGGGGTCCTTGCCTGCCGTCTTGAAAGAGGCGGTAGTAAGGCCCCTCCTCAAGAAGCCGTCCCTGGATCCAGCATTATTAGAGAACTATCGTCCTGTCTCCAACCTCCATTTTTTAGTGAAGGTTGTTGAGAGTGTGGTGGCTCAACAGTTTCCGCGACACTTGGAGGAAGTTGATTATCTAGACCCGCGCCAGTCCGGCTTCCGACCCGGGCACAGCACCGAGACGGCATTGGTCGCGTTGGTTGATGATCTCTGGAGGGCGCGGGATAGAGGATATTCCTCTATCCTAGTCCTATTAGACCTCTCAGCGGCTTTTGATACCATCGACCATGGTATCCTATTGCGCCGACTGGGGAGGTTGGGGCTGGGAGGCACCGTTCTGTGGTGGTTCTCGTCCTACCTCTCTGGTCGGTCGCAATATGTGTTGGCAGGGGGACAGAGGTCGGCCTCGAGGCCCCTCATATGTGGGGTTCCTCAGGGGTCGGTCCTCTCGCCCTTACTGTTCAACACATATATGAAGCCGCTGGGTGAGATCATCCGTGGTTTTGGGGTGGGATATCATCTGTATGCTGATGATACTCAGTTGTACATATCCACCCCAGACCACCCCAACGATGCCGTCGAGGTTATGTCCCGGTGTTTGGAGGCCGTACGGATCTGGATGGATGGTAACAAACTCAAGCTCAACCCGTCCAAGACTGAGTGGCTGTGGCTTCCGGTGCCCCGGTTGAGCCAGATTATTCCAACTCTGGTCATTGGGGGTGAAACATCGGCCCCCGTGGAGAGGGCGCGCAATTTGGGTGTCCTCCTGGATTCCCGGCTGTCTATGGAAGATCATGTGGCAGCCGTGGCCAGGGGGGCATTCCATCAGGTACGCCTGATGCGCCAATTGCGCCCCTTACTGGACCGGGGTGCCTTATGCACAGTCACCCAAGCACTCGTCACCTCTCGACTCGACTACTGTAATGCTCTCTACATGGGGCTTCCCTTGAGGTGCACCCGAAAGCTGCAGCTAGTCCAGAATGCAGCCGCGCGGGTGATTACGGGAGAGCCTAGACACTCCCATATAACACCTATCCTGCGCGAGCTGCACTGGCTTCCTGTGGTCTTTCGGGTGCGCTTCAAGGTTTTAACGACCATCTTTAAAGCGCTCCATGGCTCGGGGCCTAGTTATTTGCGAGACCGCCTCCTGCCCCATACATCCCTCAGACCGATACGCTCCCATAGAGAGGGCCTTCTCAGGGTGCCGTCAGCTGGACAATGCCGACTGGCGACACCCAGGGGAAGACCCTTCTCTGTGGCGGGACCAGCCCTTTGGAACGACTTACCCCCTGAACTCCGCACCATCTCTGACCTCCGCCTCTTCCGCAAGTGTCTGAAGACACACCTATTCCATCTAGCCGGCCTAGCGTAACCCCCATTACTGACTCCTAGATAGTTTTAAATTTGGGTTTTTTAAATTCGGTTTTTAGTGCAGGGTCTACTAGAATAAGTTTTTTAAAATTTTATATGTTTTATATGTGTTTTAATATCCCTGTGCGCCGCCCTGCGTCCGTTTGGAGAAGGGCGGGGTATAAATTTAATAAAATAAAATAAATAAAAAATCTGTGGTTAATCTTTGGTGAGATTCACAGCCTTTGGGGCTGGTTGGTAGCTCAACAGCTTGACTCCTAACCAAGGACCTAGGAACTGTTAAGGTAACGTCGGAGGATATAAGCTATTCCAAGTAGGGTGGTTTTTTGTAGAATCAGAATGTTCAAGTCTGATAAATTTAAAATTTCCAAATAGCAAGGTAGCCCTTTAGGTATTGCTCCAAGGGCTCCAATTACAATTGGGAATTATTATTATTATTGTTGTTATTATTATTGTTATTTACTTTATTCATGAAACATGAAACTCAGCCAACTGAACATTTAAAAATGCATTGCAAACACTATTGACTGGTGCTAATGGTTGATATGGTTTGCTGCCAGCATCCTAGGTATCAACCAAGTATCTTCTTAGAATGTAAGATGTTCCAGGTAGCGCAGTTTTTTGCAGTTCCGCTGGTGTTATTGCAGGAAGCTGCAATTTGCTGATGTATTTAGTAAAATATTTGGACATTGTGCCAAGTGCCCTGATGACAATGGGTATCACTGTGACATGCTTCATCCATAGCTGTGTAGTTTCGATGGCCAGGTCACGATATTTCATTATTTTTTCTAGTTCTTTTTCTTTGACTCTGGCATCTCCAGGAACAGCGAAATCTATAAATTGTACACTTTGGCCCTCTATAACCGTGATATCTGATGTGTTGTGTTCCAAATGATGATCTGTATTATAAAGTCCCACAACAACAACAGCAACAGCAACAACAACAACAACAACAACAACAATTATTATTATTATTATTATTATTATTATTATTATCATCATCATCATCATCATCTTTATTCATAAAACATGAAACTCAGCCAACTGAACATTTAAAAATGCATATTACAAATAATATTGACTGGTGCTAATTGTTGATACAGTTTGCTGCCAGCATCCTAGGTATCAACCAAGTATCTACGTAGAATATAACATGTGGCAAGTAGCACCGTTTTTTGCAGTTCCGCTGGTGTTATTGCAGAAAGCTGCAATTTGCTGAGATATTTATTAAAATTCTTAGACATGGTGCCAAGTGCCCCGATGACAATGGGTGTCACTGTGACATGCTTTATCCATAGCCGTGTGGTTTCGATGGCCAGGTCGCGATATTTCATGATTTTTTCTAGTTCTTTTTCTTTGACTCTGGCATCTCCAGGAACAGCAAAATCTATAAATTGTACACTTCGGCCCTCTATAACCGTGATATTTGGTGTGTTGTGCTCCAAATGACAATCTGTTTGTATTCGAAAGTCCCACAAGATCTTCACCCACTCATTCTCGATAACCTTTTATACTTTGTGTTCCCAAGACTTATTATTATTATTATTATTATTATTATTATTATTATTTAAATTGTTTTATTTGGTCTTAATGGGATACAGTTTTTTAATGTTTTATAAATTTTAGTACAGGGTTATTTAGTTCGATTTTAATTATGTATGTATCGTTATGTTTTTAGATGTTTTTAATTTTCCTGTACACCGCCCCGAATCCCTTCAGGGAGAGGGGGCGGTTTAGAAATTTAATAAATTATTATACATTATTATTACTAGTTTGGCAAATACCAACCAAGATTTTACAGCAAAAACCTGAACAACAGGGAATACACAGAAGAAAAATAAGAGGCAGGAATAACCAGGAAAACACTACATTATTGTTTTAATTGCTCACAGCTCACTTTATTTACAAAGACATTGGAATTAAATGGTTAATTCCAGTGTTGTGAAAAGATTTAAGAAAGAGAGATGGTTGCAGCAAAATGTTTTGGCAAGCAATTCTATGCATAAAATGCTTACAGAGGTCTTGGCTCTGAATCATCTATATATATATATATGTATGCATAGTGTATTAGGTTTCTTGTGCAGGTGTGCATTTTGTACAGGATAATTTTATGTTCACAAATAGCTTGTTACGAGGTAATCATTCTGAAGCTAGTGGGGCTACTTTGCTAAAAATAATTTGTGGCTATGGTGCATTGGCAGTAAGTTAGTATTGAAGGTTTTGTTTGCTATAAAATTCTGGTTTTTATTTTGTTCTCTAATTTATTTATTTATTGGAGTTTTCATAATGGAATTCTCCTTATCCATTAGCATGCTGTTTCTAAACTATCACTTCTCCCTCTTAAAAATCAACTGGCACGAGAAGAAAAATTAAGTTCATTTTTTTTTTGAACATCCCATAAAATTCTCTCCAGTTTTTAAAATACTGCATTTGTATCTCCTGGGAATGCTGGAAAATGCCTTTGCTATTCATATTTTATTTTTCACCCACTTTCCAGAAGCATATTCCTTAATATTTCACCTAAACTGATCTCTAAGCACAGCACATTAACTTCAGGGTAGAACCAAAGGAGAGCATCAGAAAAGAAGAAGAGAGGGATGAAATACTCCGAATTTATTAGAACGCGTGTTTTGAGAGAATAGTAATCCAGCTTAATTACTGAAACATTGTGAAATCATAAACAAAGAAAATGAGCAAATACCTTCCTCAGCAACCACTGAAAGGTCAGTCATTTGGTTGAAATTCAAAAAGTGTCATTTATCTTCTGCTTATGCCATGCATAAATCTTAAAGTCCCAAGTTCAATCATTATAGTTTGTACAATAGATATGTTCTGTGCAAATAGTTCTATGCAGTTCTTAAATGAATGTTCACTCGGGAATGCAGATTATAATAAGCTGTCAACGTGCATGTGTCTGAATGAAGGCCAAGTGATACTTTTTGCCATTCTCAAAATCTCATTCATCCGTCTGTATGATGAGTCAGATCACACAACACCTTTACGTCAAAGGTAACTCACATCAATGTTATGAAGAAGCCTGTGTAAACCATTAGGTATTAAAATTAGGCATCCCCCATGCTCTTCACTTGCATGCCTGAACCATGAGTGAGATGAACAAAAAAATATGAAAAACAAAAATAAAAATTCTCTTAGGCAAGAATGGGGAGAGAGTTAATGAAAGACCTTGTGCTTGACTTCTCAAAATTGTAGCCCAATCATGCTCTTTTAAACCATCAGTAATGGGTCATTACAAAAATAAGATTGCTGGGACCTCCAGCCAGGCACTTTTGCCCAAACTCAATGTGATTTCTTTCCAAGCATGAATCTTCAGCAAAATTACTGAGGATAGATTACAAAAATTCCAGCCACTCAGCTAGTATCAGTTTATAATGCTGTGAACATTAGGATACAGATTTTCTGAAATTTCCTATG
The DNA here is from genome assembly GCA_039707465.1 of Rhabdophis nuchalis. NCBI lineage: Eukaryota > Metazoa > Chordata > Lepidosauria > Squamata > Natricidae > Rhabdophis > Rhabdophis nuchalis. Next base: position 90,641,374 of record CM077644.1, on the reverse strand, counting down.
ATCCAGGTAGGTTTTGTTCCATGGAGAAGCTCGCAGCTGGCTGTTGACATAACTGTTTCTTAATTCTTTATCAGTCTGAGAAGCAACATTTATACCTCTTGGATGTCTGCACTGTTGAAAAGTCTGCTTTTGCCCTGGCTAATGCTAATGCAAGAAGAACGCCGAGGTCCATTAAGAGGCCAAAATTGTAAATGGGCCTAGGTGCTATAAAATGAAGGATAGAATGATGCTAGGGTTTGAAACGTATGAGAAAGTATGCAGCCTTATTATACTTTTATACTTTGTGTTCCCAAGACTTATTATTATTATTATTATTATTATTATTATTATTATTATTATTATTATTATTATTGTATTCTTTCAAAAATCTGGTAGAACAGAGAGCTTGACAGGCATCAAAGAGAGATGTTGGTTACACATTCAAGTCCACGTATACAGTATGTTACCTACTCAGGCTGTAAAATATCCAAGTATGTCTGTGTGGGACATACTGTAGATACGAATAATAATCCAATTGGGAAATTTTCAATTTGAACTATTACAAAATGATGAGCAATAGAGGAGCATGTGCTATGGCTTAAAGTGGATTTTGAGAGTACCAACAACTAGGAATAGTGGGGCGGGGGGAGGGAACATGAGGAAGAAGGAAATAGTACTCCTGAATACAGGGGAAAGGGTCTATTATAACGAAGGAATCTGAGGAGAAAATGTGGCTTGTGGTTGTATTTTAGAAGTTGAAAAATACATTATAAAACTAGGTATTATATTCCTCCTACTGAGACAGCTCATTTGATCTAATAGTTAAAGGCACCAGGCTAGAAACCAGAAGACTGTGAGTTCAAGTCCCACCTTAGGCGTGAAAGTCAGGTTGGGCCAGTTAGTCTCTCAGCTCATTACCTCAGGTACAAGTGATAAATAATCACTTGGTCAATTCCTGTCAAAACACTCAATTGTGAAGCTTGCACTTGCAGAAAAATACTAGGAATGAGGGGGGAAACGATTCCAGTGAATTTATACTTCTTCTCTTTGAACGCATGTTGTCATTTGACAAACAAACACAAAATCTGCTTCCTGGTATAATATTTACTGCCAGCTTAAAGATCCTATTAAAGACCATGTAACTTAAACAGAGCCCATTTTCAGAGACAATCAGGTACGTGGCCTTGACAACTTTGATTTGCTTCAAGAAGATACTTGGTGGTAAGGCAGCAAAATAATGCTCCTCATCATGGTAAAAAGGCAAGTTGGTTTACTTTACTTTACTTTACTTTTATTTGATTTCTATACCGCCCTTCTCCCTTTTGGGACTCAGGGCGGTGGACAGCCAGAATAAAAATGATGATACAGAGTTTAAAAACAATATTAAAAAGAAATATTAAATAATTGGCCAATATTTAAAAATTGCAAACTAAAATCACAATTAAAAATCCCTTTAAAATTATGATAGCCCAGCAGTGCAAAATAAGTGCGTCTTCAGGGCCCGACGGAAGAGATGTAGGTCCAAGATTGTCCGAGGTGGTAGGTCATTCCAGAGGGCGGGAGCTGCCACAGAGAAGGCTCTCCCCCTGGGGGTCGCCAGCCAACATTGTTTAGCCGACGGCACCCTGAGGAGGCCCTCTCTGTGGGAGCGAACTGGACAGTGGGAGGTATTTGGTAGCAGGAGCCGGTCTTGCAGGTAACCAGGTCCCGTGCCATGGAGCACTTTAAAGGTGGTTACTAGTACCTTGAAGCGCACCTGGAAAGCCACAGGCAGCCAGTGCAGCTCGCGTAGGAGAGGTGTCACGTGGGAGCATCTAGAAGCTCCCAGAATCCCCCGTGCGGCCGCATTCTGAACTAACTGGAGCCTCCGGGTGCACCTCAAGGGAAGCCCCATGTAGAGAGCATTGCAATAGTCCAGACGGGAGGCGACGAGGGCTTGGGTGACCGTGCGTAAGGCATCATGATCCAGAAAGGGGCGCAACTGGCGTATCAGGCGAACCTGATAAAAAGCCCCCCTGACCACGGCTGTCATATGATCTTCTAGAGACAGCCGAGAGTCCAGGAGGACGCCCAAGTTGCGAGCCCTCTCTGTGGGAGCCAATGTCTCACCCCCGATAGTCAGAGATGGTATCAACTGACTATACCGTGACGCCGGAAGCCACAGCCACTCGGTCTTGGATGGGTTGAGTCGAAGCCTGTTCTTCCCCATCCAACAAGATTTACCTCAACAAGATGCTCTGTGCCACCTTACAGTCTTGAATGGCATGTGTAATAGCGGGATAAGTTTCTTCAAGTGAGCTGCCGATGCATAGAAGCTATTTCTAATCATCCCAGAGCTGCCAAGAATTAATGAAGTACATGAAGTCCTCAGCTTAGAACCATTCATTTAGTGGCTGTTACAATGGCACTGAAAAGAGTGACTTACAACTAGATCTCATACTTACTGCCACCACAGCATTCCCACAACCGCAGGATCAAAATTCAGGCCCTTGGCAACCAGTATGTATTTATAACAATTTCAGCATCTTGGGAAGGTCACGTGATCATCATTTGTGTCCTTCCCAACTGGCTTCCGACAAGCAAAATTATGGCGTGGAAACCGAGTTTGCTTAATCCACGTATGATTCACTTAACAAATGTTCTGCTTAATGATCATGGCAGAAAAGGTCATAAAATTGGGCATGACTCATTTAACAACTGCTTTGCTTAGCAATGGAAATTCTGGACCCGATTGCAGCTGTAAGTTGAAGACTATCTGTAGCCGGAAGCGGTAAAGAAAAGCAATAGGGCCGCTTCACTTTGCAGTGAGAAGAGGGGTGCAGAATTGTTTTGCAAAACCATCCTGAGGGAGTGCTTTGTTGTGTCTTCATGAACATGAAGTAAATTCTCAAAAATCTGCCTTGCCTTATTATGTACTACATTATGTAAAGGTGTTTAAATAGTTACAGTACATGTGAGTAGATTTCTTCAGATCTTGAGATTATAATGCGATCCCCTTATTCCATTCTGCCACAAAGTCATATCTTTAAGCCATTCATCTTTGTTTTTATTCTGTTAACATAAATACTTTTGGAATATATTCAGATTTTAGCCCCATTTAACTCTCCTTAAGGATATTTTATGATTGGTACCTATGTGTATATGTGTATGCAAGATTTAACTTTGGGGACTCAGTGGCTAAGACACTGAGCTTGGTGATCAGAAGGTCAGCAGTTCAGCAGTTCGAATCCCTAGTGCCATGTAATGGAGTGAGCTCCCGTTACTTGTCCCAGCTTCTGCCAACCTAGCAGTTCGAAAGCATGTTAAAAAATGCAAGTAGTAAAATAGGGACCACTTTGGTGGGAGGGTAACAGCGCTCCATGCACTTTCGGTGTTTAGTCACGCTGGCCACATGACCACGGAGACATCTTTGAACAGCGTTGGCTCTTTGACTTTGAAACAGAGATGAGCATCGTCCCTAGAGCTGGAACTGACCTTTATCTTTGGGAGCAAAAAAGGTAATTCTTCAGATACTACACTGTCTTTTCTTCTGCTGTACTGATTTATCAAATGTTGGTAGGAAATTATTGCATACAAGTCTGCATTCTTTTGGCTATGGAAGCATTATCAATTAACTTTAGAATCAGTGGGGGGAAACTTGCAGTTCACCAGTCCTGCCCTCCTTGATACATGACACTGCCTACAGCTATTGCAGAGATATTAAAGGGTTCCTTAACTCAACAAACTAAGATGGCAAATGACACTGAAGATACCCTTAATCCTTGACCTCATCTAAAGTAATAGTTAATTGAACAGGATGATTTCTGCTCTTTTCCTCTCAGGACAATGAATCACATATGAAGCCTGCTGTCTCAAACAGCTTGAATATACTCAGTTATGCCTGAAGATTCAAGGATTCTATTTGTGGGGACTTAGAAGTAGTTTGCATCATTATTTTTTTCCTAACTCTTCAGTTATTATACAATAAATAATTTTCTTATAAGGAACACTCTACATTTTACCCCTTCTTCTTCTTTGCAGAGGTCAAAGTAGCTCGTATCTATTAAGATAATATCCTCAGTGTAAATCATTTTTCTACTGTCTGTTAAACCTGATTAATCTTAGGTTTACAATGCCCTTTCCTTAAACAATACAACTCCAGGTATTGGCTCAGCAGAAAGAGAAAGACTCACGCTAAGAGGTCATTCTGGTAACAAGCGGCTGTTTGGTTCCAATAGAAGAGAATATTTGTAGCTCAGGGTTGAACTGTGATGTCCTTGGTACTGTCTCAGCTTGGTTGCTTTCTTGCAGACATTTCATTACCAAACTAGGTCACATCATCAGTACCAGAAGGGAGTGGCGTTTGTTCTCATTTTATATACTAGTGCAGGGGTTTCAAACATATGGCAACATTGTCCCCCTTTGCTACACCGGGGTTGTCATGGCCAGCACGTGATGCATCCAGCCCGCGGGCTGTGAATTTGATACCCCTGTACTAGTGGCTTGGTCCGTTAAGTGTTGGTGGGAGTGTTCTTCATACTTCCTTGATTAAGCTGTTGTTTACTGTTAGCTGATATTTGGTTCCTGTTGTCTCGCCTGCCAGCAGCCACAGCAGAGTCGGACAATGAAGTTGGGGAGGAACATGGGCCAGTCTTTTGCCTCTTTATAAATCTATGGTGAGGCCCCATCTGGGGTTCTGGTCACCATACCTTCAGAAGGATATTATGGAAATGGAAAAGGTGCAGAGGAGGGCAACCAGAATGATTAGGGGGCTGGAACACCTTCCTTACCATCTGAGGCTGCAACGGCTGGGCCTCTTCACTCTAGAACGACGGCGCCTGAGAGGTGACCTGATTGAAGTCTATAAAATCATGCACGGTGTGGACAAAGTAGAAAAGGAAAAACTGTTTTCCCTATCGCACAACACTAGAACTAGGGGGCACTCCATGAAACTTTTGATAGCTAGACCTCAAACAAATAAGAAGAAGTACTTTTTCACCCAGAGGATCACTGGTCTATGGAACTCCCTGCCAGAAGAAGTGGTGACAGCTGTCAGTCTCGACACCTTTAAGAAAGGATTAGATGAGTTCATGGAGAACAAGGGTATCAATGGCTATCATTATGGATGCTTAAGGACACCCTCCGGGATGGAGAGATAGGCAGGATATTTCTCAATGCCATTTGCAGGGAATCATAAGCAGGTGAAGACATCTGCTTGGGAAGACCCTGAAGCAAATGGTGAGCCACTGTGTGAGACAGAATGCTGGACCAGATGGACTGTGGCCTGTTCCAGCAAGGCTATTCTTATGTTCTTATGTAGTCCTGGAGGCTGGGGAAGGCTCGGATGAGGGCTCTGTGTCAGAGGCAGAAAGGGGGTAAAGGCCGTCTGGCAGTTCTCAGCTGCTTTTGGAGCTAGACAGCAGTGAGGCAGAGGAACAGCTGGAGTCTGTTCCCAGGGTGTGCATGCAGAGAGCTCCAGAAGAAAAAAACAGCTAAGAAATCAGGGTCGACTTGGGAGTAAAGCCACAGGTGGACGGTGAATGGCCCCTCCCATAGGAAATAAAAGAGGAGCGATAGGGGAGTGGGCATTTGCAGGAAACAATTCGTTCATTCATTCATTTGTTCATTTCGGGAGGTGAAGATCTGTCCATGAATCTCAGAGACTCTATGCCAAGTCTTTCCTTGCATAGCACCGCATTTGGAAAATATTTACATGGCAGCTTTCCAAGCTAGATAAGGTCTGTGGTCATTAATTCACCTTTGAAAGACGGCTTACCAGGCCTTTGCTAAATGTGAATGAGAGGAATTCACATTCGTTTAATAAAAGGGGTTTTGTCAGGACCAGGAATCTGCTTCGTGCTTTTTGGGGAAGCCTAGGTCAGAACGCTTGTAACTATTCAACCTGGCAACCAGAAATATTCACAACTAACCAAGATTTCATCCAAATAATAAAAGATGGTGTTTCAGTACAGGTGACATTCTTCCATACGATGTTGTGATAAAATCATGTTCTTACATTGTATATATAGTTATAATTATTTAATTATTTATTATATCATAATGTACTCCAGAACTGACCTACTGCTACTGCGAGAGTCCCCGCTCTCGCAGGTCGGCCCTCCGCCCTAACGAGGGCCCGCCTTGATGAGGGATTTATAAATCCGGAGAGGTGGGCGAAGCATGGTCTCAGGGGGGTTTTAGTTTATAAATTATTGTCTGTTTTAGGGGGTACCAGGGTGGGGGGAGGCTATAGACAGGGAGAGACGGATGAGGAAAGAAAGGGCCGGACCAGCAGCCGGCGGAGGGAAGCGGATGGATCCATCAAGAGGGGGGAAACACGAGTCGTCCCGATGGAGGGCACTTCTATCCAGAGGGTCGTGGGGAGAGGCAGGTCCGAGGAGAGACAAGTTTCCTTCTCCCGGTTGGGGGCACGTAGCCATTGGTTGCAAACGGTAGGGCGCCACAAACCCCGCAGGCTAGGTGGTCAGGGAATACAGAGCCAGGGCCTGCGGCTGATGTTTTGCAACGCCAGGTCCGTGGCCAACAAAGCCCCCCTCATCCATGACCTTGTGTCAGAGGGGGAACCGGACCTGGTAGGAATTGCGGAGACCTGGTTGGGCCACGAGGGAGGACTCCCCCTCGTTGAAATGTGCCCACCAGGCTACCGTGCTTTTCATCAGCCTCGGGCCCTAGGCAGGGGTGGTGGGGTTAGCGGTTATTATTAGGGAAGGTCTGGAGCCGAGAGAGACCATTGTGCCACAGACCACCGGTTGTGAGTCCCTCTGTGTGAAGTGGGGCCTAGGGAGGCAGTTGGGCTTGCTGGTTGTATACCTGGCTCCCCGCTATGTAACAGCAGCCCTGCCCGAGCTCCTCGAGGTGATCGCTACGATGGCAGTTGAGACCCCCAGACTTTTAGTCATGGGGGACTTTAATCTGCCATCGGTGGGCGATGGAGTTCATGGCTTCCATGACGGCCATGGACCTGACCCAATTAATTCAAGGCCCCACCCACGAGGGTGGATATACACCGGATCTCATCTTTGTCTCAGGCCAATGGAAGAGTGATCTGGGTATAGGGGACATAGTCATCACGCCCTTGTCATGGTCAGACCACTCACTTCTCCGGCTCGACTTTCCAATCGCTACTCCTCACCGCGGGGAGGCAGAACCTGAGTCACCTATCTGGTTCCGCCCCAGGCGCTTGATGGACCCTGATGGGTTCCAGGCGGCGCTTGGGCCACTTCCTGTACCCCTGACCCGCGCCCCGATGGAGGACCTCATGGCCGCGTGGAATACCGCGGCCACGGGAGCCTTGGATCGGGTCGCGCCCTTGCGGCCTCTCTTGTGGCGGCGAGCCACCCTGGCTCCTTGGTTTACCGAGGAGCTAAGGGTGATGAAACGCCACAAGAGATGCCTAGAGAGAAGATGGAGGTCTACTCGATCTGAATCCGACCGGACACAGGTAAGAGCCCATTTACGGACTTACATTGTGGCGCTGAGAGTGGCCAAACGCCATCACTGTGCCACTCTCATAGCATCCGCAGATAACCGCCCTGCCACCCTGCTTAGGGTGACCCGCTCACTCCTACAACAGAGGGTGCGGGAAACCCCATTACAGGGTAGAGCAGAGGAATTTGTGATTTATCTGCAGGAGAAAATCGCTCAGATTCAGAACGAGTTAGTCTCCATTGATGGCCCAGTGGGATTGCACGAGGCGGATCTTGGCTGGCAGGAGTTTGACTCTGTTACTTCCGAGGATATGGACAGGTTACGTGGGCGACTGCGAGCCACCACATGTTTATTGGACCCGTGTCCTTCCTGGCTTGTACTGGCATCCTGGGTGGTGACACGACGCTGGCTCCAGGAGGTTGTCAACGCTTCTCTAAGTGAGGGTTTCTTGCCTGCCTCCCTTAAAGAGGCCATGGTGAGGCCCCTCCTTAAGAAGCCCTCTCTGGACCCAGCTCTATTAGCCAACTATCGTCCCGTCTCCAACCTTCCTTTCTGGCGAAGGTTGTAGAGAGTGTGGTGGCACAACAGTTTCCCCGTCACCTGGAGGAAGTTGATTATCTAGACCCGCGCCAGTCCGGCTTCCAGCCCGGGCACAGCACCAAGACGGCATTGGTCGCATTGGTAGATGATCTCTGGAGGGCCAGAGATGGGGGTTGTTCCTCCATCCTGGTCCTATTAGACCTCTCAGCGGCTTTCGATACCATCGACCATGGTATCCTATTGCATCGGCTGGGGGGGTTGGGGGTGGGAGGCACCGTTTTACAGTGGTTCTCCTCCTACCTCTCCGGTCGATCGCAATTTGTGTTGGCAGGAGAGCAGAGGTCGACCTCGAGACCCCTCATATGTGGGGTGCCTCAGGGGTCGGTCCTCTCACCTCTCCTGTTCAACACATATATGAAGCCGCTGGGTGAGATCATCCGTGGTTTTGGGGTAGAGTACCACTTCTACGCTGACGATACGCAGTTGTACATATCTACCCCAAACCACCCCAACGATGCCGTAGCGGTGATGTGCCAGTGCCTGGAAGCCGTGCGGGCCTGGATGGGAAGTAACAGACTCAGACTCAACCCATCCAAGACCGAGTGGCTGTGGTTTCCGGCCGCCCGATTCAACCAGTTGACTCCATCACTGGCCATAGGGGGCGAACACCTTACCCCTGTGGATGGGGCGCGCAACTTGGGTGTCCTCCTGGATACCCGGCTGTCCATGGAAGATCAAGTGACAGCCGTGGCCAGGAGGGCGTTTTACCAGGTTCGCCTGGTCCGCCAGTTGCGCCCCCTATTGGATCGGGATGCCCTTCGCACAGTCACTCATGCCCTCGTGACATCCCAACTGGACTATTGTAACTCTCTCTACATGGGGCTCCCCCTGAGGTGCACCCGAAGACTGCAGCTGGTCCAGAATGCAGCCGCGCGAGCAATAATGGGGACCGCTAGGTACACCCATATAACACCTCTCTTGCGCGAGCTGCACTGGCTGCCTGTCGTCTTTCGGGTGCGCTTCAAGGTGCTAGTTGTCATCTTTAAAGCGCTCCATGGCACGGGACTTAGCTATCTGCGGGATCGGATCCTGCCCCATACATCCTCACGGCCGATTCGCTCCCACAGAGAGGGACTTCTCCGGGTGCCGTCCACTAGACTGTGTCAGCCGGCGACGCCCAGGGGAAGGGCCTTCTCTGTGGCGGGCCCAGCCCTCTGGAACGACCTTCCCCCCGACATTAGAACAACTACGGACCTCCGCTCCTTCCGTCAAAAACTTAAAACATATCTTTTCTGCTTGGCCGGCCTAGGTTAGTCTCTACCTTTAAGGGCGTTAGGGAATGCTAGTTTTAATGTGGGGATTTTAGTGCAGGGATAACCAAATTTAATTCATTTTTATTCATTGTATCTATCTTTGTATGTATATTTTATAGTATTTTTAATTTTTCCCTGTGCACCGCTCCGAGTCCCCTTGGGGAGAGGATGCGGTATATAAAATAAATTATTATTATTATTATTATTATTATTATTATTATTATTATTATTATTATTATTATTATTATTATTATTATTATTATTATTATTATTATTATTATTATTATTATTATTATTATTATTTATTAAAAGAGGTAGAGTTTGAATCAAGAGACCCTGATATACAGTATTTTTCAACATTTGTTCCTCTCTCTCAATGCAGATCCCTGTGCTTGAACACCTCATTTTAAAGTACCTAATTAGCCTTATTATTGCATAAGATTGTACAAAAGAAAAACATTGAGTAATAAAAAATATTACAAATTTAAACATGGTGGGATCTGGTTAAAACACACATAAATAAAAGTTAAAAAAAACACTCAGCATGGGGCCCCATATATCTCATCCAAAAGTCTCCAAGCTTTACAGAATATTAACAGGGTGGGGTTGAGGGCTCATAGACTTCAGAGTTATATAACTGCTCTAAATTTTTATAGTTGTGGTTTATATCTATTTAAGTCATTTTTTCCAACTATTTTTTTTCCTTTTCTTCACAAACCATCTGTTTTAAATGTCTCAGCTTGCCTTGCTATGTAATCTGTTGTATGTAAGGGAGCTACGTATTCCTGCTTAAATTTGTCTAGAGTTCTGTTGTGAGTATATACAATCAATTTCTATATTATAGTATATTTTCCAACATTACTCTCCCAAACATGTATCATCAGCAAGGTTTCTGTTATCCAAATTATACCAAACTAATATTTGCTATGTTTGCTTGTTTGCTTTTTTACTCAGCCTTTATTATTGTTGTAAATAATTTGAACCGGTGAACATATATAATACTCTTTCCTCCTAACATTTTCACTACTGCAACAACCCTGTGAAGTTGGTCCCAAAGATGCTTTTTCAAGAGGCACCTGGACTTTCTGGTTTTTTTCTTTGAAGATGTTTCACTTCTCAACCAAGAAGCTTCTTCAGCTCTGACTGGATGGTGGAGAAGGGAAGGATTTATACTCCTTGCAGACAGCTGGTCATTTGCATTCCTAGAAAGCCATTGAGGCTGCCCGGAGGTTTATCTGTGTCAACTCACTAAAAGAATGCAAGTGACCAGCTGTCTGCAAAGAATATAAATCCTTTCGTTCCCCACCATCCAGTCACAGCTGAAGAAGCTTCTTGGATGAGAAGTGAAACATCTTCAAAGAAGAACCAGAAAATCCAGCTGCCTCTTGAAAAAGCACCTTTCAGACAACCATGACCTGGATGACTGAGAATCTCCATAGACATTTAGGGTTGAGAAAGTGACTGGCCCTAAGTCACCTAGCCAGCTTTCATGCCTAAAGTGGGACCAGAACTCACAATCTCCTGGTTCCTAGCTAGCATATTGCTAGACCAGGGGTCCCCAACCCCCGGGCCGCGGACTGGTACCGGTCCGTGGCTTGATAGGAACCAGGCCGCAGGGCTGGAGAGGAGGAGAAGGGAGGAGGGGGCAGCCCCCTGGGCAGAGCGCGCACCGGATGCGGGAGAGCGCAGGCGTGGCCGTTCGCGCCGTTGGAGGCCCTAGAGGGCCGAGTGAGCTGATTACCCCCCCCCCCGCGTGCGCTTGCGCCACCTGTTCCCTTTCCCCCCACATGCGCAAGTGCCACCTGTTCCCTCTCCCCCCCCCCACTCTTCCTCTATGCCAGCCGGTCCACAGATTTTTTTAAAAAATGAAACCGGTCCCTGGTGCAAAAAAGGTTGGGGACCCCTGTGCTAGACCAAATTGTTATACTTTTCATTGATACTTTCTAGAACAATTCTCACAGTAATTCAAATTGTTTTGTTTGGCAGACTTTATCTGAAGACTTGGGAGCATGAAAAACTGGCCCTACAGGAAAATAGGAACTTGGTGAACAGACTACCAGTTTGCTCATAGGGCCATTTTTTGCCCTCCGGAGCCTTCAGGAAAGCCTCCTGAAACCTCTGGAGGGCAAAAAATGGCCTCAAGAGAAGGGTGAAGTCAGCTGAGTTGACAGGGCAACGCCTCCCGTGCCCTACCAAATGGCTCCGCGTGCCACCTGTGGCCTGCGTGCCACTGGTATATGCTGAAACAGCCTACTGCGGAATGGCTAACTGTTGTGAGGAGCAGCTGGTCCTTAAGTCAGCTTGAAGTCACCTGAACCCTCCTTGAAGACCAATAAAAAGAAAGAAGGTAGTTCTGTAAGGTTTTGACAGAAAACCTGTGGACAGGTGAGAGATCTGGCTGAAGTCCTGGATGAGGGAATTACCTCAGACAAGGTTGGAAGTTATTTAGCTGTGTTTAGAAGTGTGTTAAGATTTGCTTTGTTTTTATTTGCGGGATCGTATCCTGCCCCATACATCCCTTCGGCCGATTCGCTCACACAGAGAGGGACTTCTCCGGGTGCCGTCCACTAGGCAGTGCCAGCGGGCGATGCCCAGGGGAAGGGCCTTCTCTGTGATGGGCCCAACTCTCTGGTACGACCTACCCCCGGATATTAGAACGACTACGGACCTCCGCGCCTTCCGTCAAAAAGTAAAAACCTATTTGTTTCATCAGGCCGGCTTGGCCTAATCTACGCTTCTCGCCCCAGTCTGTTTTCTCAAATTGTTTATTGTGTTTTAATTTGTGGTAATTTTAATGGTTTTTAAATTTTGTACAGGGTAGTTTAATTCATTTTTAAATTTGTGTGTATTGTATGTTTTTAGTTGCTTTTTAATTTTCCTGTACACCGCCCCGAGTCCCTTCGGTGAGAGGGGGCGGTTTATAAATATAATAAATTATTATTACTATTACTATTACTATTACTATTACTATTACTATTACTATTATTATTATTATTATTATTATTATTATTATTATTATTATTATTTTTTTTTTTTATTTTTTTTAAATGGTGTGTTGGGTATCTGGAAACTAATTTGCTTTGGATGTCTTTGACCAATATTAATTTTTCTGCTTTCTATCGCCCACCTGGGTTTGATTGAACTACTGACTGGTGAAGTTTCATTTGGTTTCTTTTCTGTACAGGTAGTCCTCAACTTATAACAGTTCATTTACTAACTGTTCAGAGTTACAACAGCACTGGGAAAAGTGACATAGGACTGCTTTTCACACTTACAACTGTTGCATCACCCCCATGATCACATGATCAAAATTCAGATGCTTGGCAACTGACTCACGTTTTGGATGGTTGCAATGTTCGAGGGGGTCATGTGATCACTTTTTGTGACTTTCAACAAATAAAGTCAATGGGGAAGCCAGATTCACTTTGCAAACATGTCACTGATTTAACAACTATAGCAGTGACGGCTAACCTTTTTTGGCTCGCGTGCCAAAAGCGGGAGGAGGGCAGAGGGGTCATGAGTGGGAGTGCCACACCCATAATGCTATGTGCACAACCCCCTGCTTTTGCCGTACTTTTTTCACCCTCCCCAGGCTCCAGAGGCTTTCTAGGAGCCTGGGGAGGGTGAAAACAGCCTCCCCCCATCTCCAGAGGTTCCAGGAGCTTCCCTGAAGCCTCCAGAGGGTGAAAAAAGGCTTCAAATGAAGGCCTAAATCATCTGGCCAGCGCACACAAGCACGCTGGAGCTGGCAGGGCAATGCCTCATGTGCCCTAAGAAATGGTTCCGTGTGCCACCTGTGGCACTCGTGCCATAGGTTCACCATCACGGAACTATAGTGATTAACTTAGCAACTGTGGCAGAAATGGTTGTAAAATGGGGCAAAATTCAGTTAACCAATGTCTCACTTAGCAACAAAAAATTTGGGCTCTATTGTGGTCATAAGCTGAGGACTACCTGTATTTAGACAGATTCATGGTGGGTGAGGATTTCCCCAGCAGTCATGGTTCCCCAGAGGGCTGGTGTGGAAAGCAGAAATCAGTTTGGTGACAGCAAGGAAATCTCAATTTTCCATCATTATTCACCACGTTGTCCTAGGTTACCTCAGAGAAAGGGTTGATTTGACCCTTTGCCTTATTAACTTTTCCTTTATTATACTTCTCCTTCCCTTATTACACTAATGTAATTTTGGCCACTAATTGAAGGGGTCTGGTCACGCATTTATAGATATGGATCCTGCTTGAACTTAATTCCCAGCTCTAAATGTAATATTTAAAAAATAATGAACCAAAACACAATAAGCCTGCTGTTCCTATTTTAGGTAAGGGCCTTTCCATTCACACATACCAGTAGTCCTCAAGTTGCAACCAATCACTTAGCAACAGTTCCAAGTTATAACAGTCTTTTTTGTGGAATATTCCACTCCTCTTTTGTTGGGTCCATATTTTTTTTAAAGAAAAAACAATTTATAAACTTATGTTCCAATCATCCGTTCCATCCCACCAAGTTTCAGTAATGACAATAAGAGTCACTTATGGTGATACAGCCAGCAAATTAATAAATATATATTGCACCTACCCTCATATACTACGGCTTCAATTCACTCTTGAATTTCAGCAAGCATAAACCACTATTTAATGCTTCTAGCACTGAATGTTTTTGCATCAACAGATGTTGAATGTTTTCTTCTGGTTTTTTCTTCTTGTGACTTTGTGAAAATCACTTTGAGACAATTCAGCAGAAGAAGTATTTTCAAAATATAAGTTTTTGTTTCTGTTCAGAGACATTACTGTAGAAAAATGAATTCAGAAGTCTCAAGCTTCCATTTTTTTTTGCAATACAAAACAAACAAACAAACACCCAGGAGACAAAATATTTCATTGTTTTTGTTTTAAGAATGCAGAATTACTGTAATGTTCAGCATCACAGCATATGTAAATAAAAGTCAAATGAGATTTGTTACTGCAATAACAAATGTTAAAGAGCTATTTTCCTGAAAGTGTTATAGCAATTTCAGGAGATCTACACTAAGAACTAACTGAAGCCATCAACATTTTATGATGATTATGCGGAGGAGGAGAAGGAGGAACAAGGAAAATCATAGTGCTTATTATTTTTATTGCTGTTTCTCTCAAAGTAGCCCAGGATGGTAGGGGAAAAAATGAAAAACAACTTTAATAAAACAATTAATAAAAAACTAAGGGCCTATGCTTTTCTTTTTATTTTCACTTCTGCAAACTTCAGGAAAGAACTTCCTAATTATGAAAGGATATCCGGTGAACCTTCCTCTAATGTGAAATATTGTAATGGGGTTAGTTATAGAAAATAATATAAAATGAGCCAAGAAAAAAGAACCTATAAAGATGTATATGTATTTATTTCAATGCCTACATAATGGTTACATCTTTTAAATGACCACAATTCAATTTTTTAATAACAAACTGAGCCTTGGTCAAACAGAACCATACTGCCTGATCTTTGTTTTTCACTGATAACCAACCGGTTCAAAGATTGAGAGTTGACAAATTTGCTAATCAAACCTTAAAATCTGGTACACACACATCCCTCCAAGAATACTTTATCACTTTTTTTCCCTACAGTCCAATCACAGGATTTATAAAGTTCTAATTTAATAACACATGGACATCTTTAAACCTTCACCATCACCACAGTAATTATATCTAACAAAAAGCAAACTACTAACAGGCTTGACCAATCACCTGAATTAATATATCTTCATCTTTGTTTTGCATAGTCAATATACTGTAAGAACAGTAACCAATCTTTTTGAAACTTCTAACTTGAACATTGGAAAGGGTTTTGTACTGAATTAGCCTTATTTTTAGGTTATGAGAAACATATTTAACATTTCTGAAAACCTAAGCATTCATTTTGTAATATATTTATATTTATTGGTGTCTTATGTCGCCCATCTCCTCAATAAGGTGACCCTATATAGTATACTCCAGTTATCCATTCCAAATTTCTTGTATGTTATTCAAATTTATTTGGGCAATTTTTGAAATAGCTGATACCAGAGCTTCAGGGGTGACTAAATCATACAGTCTTAACAAGGAACATAAAAGATTCCTTAAGTGTGTATATTGCCCTCCTACTTTGTTCTGTAAAATATATCCATGTGGCAATTTTTCCATTTGCTCCCAAGGCCCTTCATGCTGTTATATGTGTCTGTTAATTGCACATATTTGTTTCTTTTTTCTTTTTTCCTGCAAAGGAATTCTGTGAGATAATTCTCAGAATCTTAGGGCCATCATTGTTGAAGAAAATAGTAAATAAATATGAATAATCCTAAATATAATTGAAAGTGCTGCGGTGGCTCAGTGGCTAAGACACTGAGCTTGTTGATCAGAAAGATCGGCGGTTTTGCGGTTTGAATCCCTAGTGCTGCGTAATGGAGTGAGCTCCCGTTACTTGTCCCAGCTTCTGCCAATCTAGCAGTTCAAAAGCATGTAAAAATGCAAGTAGAAAAATAGGGACCGCCTTTGGTGGGAAGGTAACAGCGTTCCGTGCACCTTCGACATTTAGTCGTGCCAGCCACATGACCATGGAGATGTCTTTGGACAACGCTGGCTCTTCGGCTTTGAAACAGAGATGAACACTGCCTCTAGAGTCAGGAACGACTAGCACATATGTGAGAGGGGAACCTTTATCTTTTAAATGTGCCTTCCACAAAGCTCTTAACAACCAACAGGATTTTTTTTTATAAAATCAAGCGTTACTTTATAATAAAAAAAATTATATTATAAAATAATGCTTGATTTTATAAAATATATGCTAGATACAGTCTTTCTCTGCTTTTATTCCCTTCCTTTTCTGACATCTGAATATTTGCTTCTCAATGAAATAGTATGGACACCTACATAGGCAAACCAATATCTGTTTGGCTTCAGACATCCAAACTTCCATTTAAGAATAACACCGCAAGATTGAAGAGGAAATGACTTAGCATCTCACAGAAGTATCAGTGGGGGGGAAAATGGCATATAGAGGGAAAATGCTTTCAAGGAGGTAGATTAGAGTATGTGTCATTTACTTTGAGCTTAAAATGGGATCACAAGGACAGAAAGTAAATGCCCATGAAAAATCCAGCCAGAGCTCCTTATCTCCTTATCTTTAGATATGAATTCACACATCAGATAGTCCTTAGGAGAGGCAGCCCGGGTTGTCCTTTTTTCTGTCCATATTAAACGCATCAGCAGATGCATACTGAACACAAACATTGCAAAAGGTAGCCCAGCCAAGAGGGAAAATGCTTTTCTCCTTATACGTTTGAAAAATTCATTGAAATCAAACTCCGTTTGAATGTATATACCTGTGATGGGGAACCTATGGCACGCGTGCCACAGGTGGCACACGTAGCCATAACTGCTGACACATGAGCTTTCAGTTCCAGCGTGCATGTGCGTGCCGGCCAGCTGGTTTTTGGGTTTCTGGAGGCCCGGGGGGAGGCTATTTTTGCCCTCCCCCAAACTTCTGGTAGGCCAATTGGGCCCGTTTTTCATTCTCCCCAGACTCTGGAGCAGTGGTGGGTTTCTGCAGGCTCGCACCTACTCGCGAGAGCCGGTTGGTGAAATTTAGAGAACCGGTGAGAGGAGGTTCCACCGGCGTACCTGGAAGTAAATCTGGCCCACCGCTGCCAGTGACCCAATGGAAAGGAAAGGAAAGGAAGGAAGGAAGGAAGGAAGGAAAGAAAGAAAGAAAGAAAGAAAGAAAGAAAGAAAGAAAGAAAGAAAGAAAGAAAGAAAGAAAGAAAGAAAGAAAGAAAGAATTTATCATCACAATTGAGTCCAAAATTTTGGTTGCTAAGCAAGAGCGTTGTTAAATGACTTTCACCATATTTTAAAAGGTGGCCACTCCCACCCTGCCACATGACTGCCAAGCCACCCCCACAAAATAGGCCACAACTACAGAGTAGGTTCTAAAAAAATTTGAAACCCACCACTGCTCTGGAGGCTTTCCTGGAGCCTGGGGAGGTTGAAAACGGACTCTCCCAGCCCCCCCCCCCCCGAGGAATTACCAAGCTCAGCTTGAAGGCGAGCAGTGCATTGTGCGTGGAGGGGGGAGCAGGGTGGGTAGGTTTATGCATGCATGCGCACATGGGTGCCAGCACATTATCACATGCGCACGCTCGCACTTTTGGCACTCAACAACAAAAAGGTTAGCCATCACTGGTACATACCCTTTAAACAAAATTCATTTGATTCTCCCAACAATATCTAGTTCAGACTTCTGAGCTTGATTTCTCAGCATGATAGAAAAATAGGCATGGAGTTCATTAACTGAACGGTGAAGGAAAAGCCAGGTCGTTCTTAGGAAAATATGTCAGTTGATCACCCAAAATAGGCAACTATTCAAGATCTTAAGGCAGTGGTCGGCAAACTGCGGCTCGCGAGCCGCATGCGGCTCTTTGACCCCTTGGGTGCGGCTCTTCCTCCACCCTCGCCGAGGGTGGGACTCCTGGGACCCGCCGGAGCAACCCTCCCTGCCGGCCGCCGTTTCCCTCCCTTGCTTCCCGCGCGGAGCCTCCCCAGGCGGCATGCCAGCCATTCATCTACTTCCATGGGGTGCGGAGGCTCCGCGGGCAGGGGGAGGGAACCTGCGTCCAGAGGGACGCCGTTCATTCCCACCCCACACCGAACCCTGGAAGCAGCCCGGCTCGCCAACCTGCGCTGTTCCAGGGCTCGGGGTGGGGAGGAACGGCGACCCTCTGGACGCCCGTTCCCTTCAATCTGCCTGGAAGTAGCCCGGCTCGCCAACCTGCGCTGTTCCAGGGCTCGGGGTGGGGAGGAACGGCGACCCTCTGGACGCCCGTTCCCTTCAATCTGCCTGGAAGCAGCCCTGCTCGCCAACCTGCGCTGTTCCAGGGCTCGGGGTGGGGAGGAAGGGGAACGTGCGTCCAGAGGGTCGCCATTCCTCCCCAGCCCGAGCCCGGGGGGGGGGGGATGGGGGGCAGACAGACAGAGAGAGGCACAGACAAGGAGGGAGGGGGGAATCAGAGAGTGACAGACACACACACACAGAGACAGGGAGAGGGAGGGAGGGAGGGAAAGATAGAGACACAGAATGAGTGATTAAGTGCTTGAATGAGAGACAGACACACACACACACAGAGTGACAGAGATGGGCAGACGAAGCAGATAGATAGAGAAAGAAAGAGAAAGAAAGAGAGAGGGAAAGAGAGACAGAGAGAAAGAGAGAGAGAAGGAGAGAGAGAGAGAAAGAGGGAGAGAGAGAGAGAGAGAAAGAGAGACAGAAAGAGACAGAGAGACAGAAAGAGAGAAAGAGACAGAAAGAAAGACAGAAGGAGAGAAAGAGAAAAAGAGAAAGAGGAAAATAGAGAGAGCGAGAGAAAGAGAGACAGAAAGAAAAAGAGACAGAAAGAGAGAGAGAAAGAGAGAAATGGAGAAAGAGAGAGAGAAAGAGAGACAGAAAGAGACAGAGAGACAGAAAGAGAGAAAGAGAGAGAAAGATGGAAAGAAAGAAAGAGACAGAGAGAGAGAAAGAGGGAAATAGAGAGAGAAAGAGGGAAAGAAAGAAAGAGATAGAGAGACAGAAAGAAAGACAGAAAGAGAGAGAGAAAGAGAAAAAGAGAAAGAGGAAAATAGAGAGAGAGAGAAAGAGAGACAGAAAGAAAAAGAGACAGAAAGAGAGAAATGGAGAAAGAGAGAGACAGAGGGAGAGAAAGATTGAGAGAGAGAAATGGAGAAAGAGAGGAAGAAAGAAAGAAAGAAGGATGGAAAGAAAGAAAGAAAGAAATTTTGACCACAATTGAGCCTAAAAGTTTGGTTGCTAACCAAGACCATTGTTAAGTGAGTTTAACATTTTCCAAGTTGGCCACGCCCACCCAGTCACATGACCGCTGAGCCACTCCCACAAAACAGGCCACACCTTCCGGCTCTCAAAAGAAATTTCAATCGTGGTATTGTTGATATTTGGCTCTCTTGCCCACCACTGTCTTAAGGTGTATTCAGTGGTGTATTTGTTTCAAAAATCAGTTTTGGTTTAGAGGTGAGGAATATGAAGCCTGAAAGTCCAAGATTAAGAAAGAAAGTAGAAAAGATACATTGGGCTTAATCTGATGCTATGAAATGAGAGTGTATCCAGGTTTTCCCCCTAAAGTTGCTGCAATGAAGAATAAGCAATAATTATTCCTCCCCAGTTGCTGATGATATAAAATTCATGAATACACCAATATATCAGAATATTTCATTTTGAAGCACACAGAATAATAGCTATTTAATCTTAATATACAGATATGTTTGCTTACTATGTGCCTTTATCTATGCTAATATGGAATGTGCCCTAATATTTCACACCAATAGCTTCATAAATATGAACCTGAATAAGTGCAACTGGAAAACATTTATTGTCTAAAGCTCAAGTGCAAATTAATGCAACCAAGTTTTTTTAGCTTACTCCACAGGACATCTAGTGGTGAATTTTCTAACTGCACCATCTATCCGTTGCATTGACAATCTGCCTAAATCCAAATTATTTACATTTAAATCATCTTAAATCCTAGCATTTCCATTTAAATAAGTGATAAAATGGGACCATAAGACTAAAAGTAGTTTGTTGGGCGCTTTGATCTTCTAGTCCTTGCATTATTGGGCAAAACTTTGTGCAAGAATTCTTACTGCAGGTTTGTCCAACCAAGTTTTCTGCATAACCCAGATGTGCTGAGGAGTTCTAAATAGTTCTGGCTTACTTTACTGTGGTTGATACACACATGCACTTCTGGTTGTTAGCTTTAAATTTCTGTTATTGCTTTTAAAGTCATATATGGATGAATTGCAGGGTCCTTTGAATGACACCTCTTTTTATCCAAGCCAACAACTAAGGAAGTTTATGCCACAGGCCCAACTCACAGAGAATTAGAAATGAATCTTTTCTGTACCTCTCTAAATACCTCAAAATGTATCCCAGTTAAGGTAGAGAGTTTAATTCCCTTGTTTGCTTTTTAACAACTTTCCAGATTGCC
Source organism: Rhabdophis nuchalis (assembly GCA_039707465.1). NCBI lineage: Eukaryota > Metazoa > Chordata > Lepidosauria > Squamata > Natricidae > Rhabdophis > Rhabdophis nuchalis. Next base: position 90,621,115 of record CM077644.1, on the reverse strand, counting down.
TTTTTTTTAAAAAAAAACATGCTTTTTTAAAAATTAGTTTAATTGTTCTTTAAAATATGAGGAATCCTTGGCACTCTCTGAGCCCAGATGTTTTCTTGAAGATGTTTCATTACCCAAACTAGGTAACGTCATCATTGGTCCTCCAGTTCATCATCAGGTTTTAATATCTCTCTTTTTAATTTGATATTTTTTAATGAAAGCTATTAAGTGACTTTGATATTCAGTAATAAAGTAGAATAAATTCTGAGAATTAATAGACAAATAGTTTTACCATCCTGGCCTGACTTTTCATCCAATCTAAATTGTGCGTACAGCATATAGATAATTATACTTTCGAGAATAAAGATCATTTATAGTTGTGTTGCTGAGAAAAGTGATTTGTCTAACTTAATACATTTTTTCCAGTGTTCTTTTATTATTTTAGAGAAATGGACAGAGAAACAGAAGAAAGACCAGAAGACTTTTGACATTAAGAGTTATTGGGCACAAAGTTGTGATTACTTAGTTGTTACTCTCTTCCTGCTTATTTCAATGACATTGCTGAATGTACTCTTATCTTTGATTTAGCCATGAAAGGGACAAGCAACATGATCTGAGGCCCATGTGAGCTTCAATGGGCATTACCTCCCCCTCCCAAAAAAAGAAGGGGCCAGTATAGCAAAAGGATAGGGATAGAACAGGAGTGGGCAAACTTTGCAACTTTAAGTCTGAAATACTTCAGCTCCCAGACTTCTCCAGCCAGCTGGCTGGAGAAGTCTGGGAGCTGAAGTCCTTCAGACTTAAAGTTGCAAAGTTTGCCCACCCCTGGGCTAGAACAAGGCTGCATTTGAATGAAATTAATGTACTCTTAAATTAATATACCTTTCTCTCCTGGTGCATTGAAAGACATACAATTTGTAATCAAATTGGGGAAGGATTCTGGGAGCTGCATTCAAGGCTGGAAACTCAGGTAAGGCACTGATCCCATTTTATAGACTGATGAGAATAACATGCAAAGTGGGTTTTCAGTTTTTTTAAAGCTACCAAACTTGCTAATAAAATGTAAACACGCATATCCCGATACCAGTAAAATGAAATGATACAGACTAAAAACTAATAAAAGAATAAAAAGTACACAATGAAATGAAAAATATAAAATACATATATTACAATTTTGGCTAGAATGCAAGAAAATTGGCCATTTCTTTGTGCTAATTACTATACCTTAATTTTTAAGCAACAAGAAGCAGAATCATATTGCCCAAATTTTCCATCAAAGAACCAATACAAATGGTGACTGTTGACAAATTTTACTGGCACACGCACACAAGCTTTAAGGATTGCACAGTCACTGTTCTTGCACTTATCCAAGGTTGAGGTATTCAAAGTTCTTTGTAAATGAACAACTTCAAAATTTGGGGAACAATTTAACTATACCGTATCATGTTTAGACTTTAATTTCTTCCCAAGAACCTGGTTCACATAGGTTTGATCAAACAAATGCCCCAATAACTAATTAAAAAAAAATGTTCTGAAGTCCAATAAATGCAAGTAAGTTTGTTACAGTTGTTGCACTAATATAGTTTTCAAATCATAAGAAGCCTACCCAATATTTTCTAAAATCCCAGATTTCTGGTTGTATAATATGCAATAGCACGGGTGAATTAATTTAATATATTTTTAATTGATGTATATTGTATTTATGGTTTTATATAATGCCTGTGCGCCGCCCTGGGTCCTAACAAGGAGAAGGGCGGGGTATAAATTTAATAAAATAAATAATAAATAAATAAAAATAGTTCATTATAATTTTATGTTATTTTTTTAAAATATAAATAGGTAAAAGATTTAACAATATTATTAATTATAAACTGACCAAGAGTAGCCATCTCATTTTTCATCCATTTTTAAAATGCTTTTTTTCTTGAGACTTTCAAGATTGATTTAGATACAAGAAGCATATCCAGAACTATTAACTTTACCTTTATTATAAGATAACATTAACAGAATCTTGCAAGTCTGAAAGTATATCCCCCAACAAACTAGGGAGGGTTCCTTCTTAAATATTTGCTACTTTCCCATTTCTTCTAGGGGTTCAGCAGCCTCTTATCCGACCATTGCCCAGTCTAAGGATCTTTCTACTGTCTTCCAAGATCACTTCCAGGTATCATTATACACAGACAAAGAATATTTAAATTTACAGTTAAAGGTAGGTAAGCCTCTCTCCCTTCCTGCCTACAAAGGTTTATAAAGAACATTTTATTCTCAATAGTAAAAGTAAAGGTGTTCCCTTGTACATATGAGCTAGTCGTTCTTGACTCTAGAGGGCAGTGCTCATCTCTGTTTCAAAGCCGAAGAGCCAGCACTGTCCGAAGATGTCTCTGTGGTCATGTGGCTGGCATGACTAAATGCCAAAGGCGCACTGTTACCTTCCCATCAAAGGTGGTCCCTATTTTTATATTTGCATTTTACATGCTTTTGAACTGCTAGGTTGGCAGAAGCTGGGACAAGTAATGGGAGCTCACTCTGTTATGCGGCACTAAGGATTTGAACCTCTAAACTGTCGACCTTCTGATGGACAAGCTCAGCGTCTTCGCCACTGCATCCCACACATTCTCTATAATAGGAGCAGAAAAAAAGAGCTTATTTGCAAGATGTGATATGTCTTGTGAATATAGGGGGGGCACTATTCAGTCTAATTGTATATATTCTGGGCGCATAGACATATTAATAGTTTGTGGCTGTTGCTGTTGTTATTGTTGTTCTTCCTTTAAGCACTATCTCTTGTCCAAAGTTTTTTTCTTATGGAGTCTACCCAGACCTAATCATACTGAAACTTATTAAAATCATTGGGACATAAATTATTTTCATCATTCTTTTCTTTCTTAGCTAGTATGTTTCAATATTTAGTCTGCTACTTTGGATGACTCAATTCTTGAAAATGAATGAATTCCAATCATTTTTATTCTCTCTACCATTCTTCTTTTGTCTCATTTACTCTTGTGTCAGGTAATTTTATTTCTATTGCCTGTCAGGATTATAACTTCAAGACTACATTCTATTTTTCCCTTTCAAGTAGTTGCTCATTCTGTCTTAACACTACAAATTGCACAACCCTTAGCTGGAATCAAAGGTCTTGTCAATTCAGACTACTGCTAAACTTCTGATAACACCTCTGTTGTCAAATGCCGACTACATTCATGTAGTGAAGGTATAATGCACACAACCAAGGAATGGGCATCATTCCCATATAATCAAAATGTGATTAAGCCTTAATTTAAGGGCTTTAATTAGGGTTCTCTTCTTACAAGTGCATAGCTAGAAGAGAGCATGGCCATAAGATAGACCAGTAGTCAAGAAATACTAAGACTTTCTTTGAATGTAGAAACACATCATGCCAGCTTCTGTATTTATGGGTCTCTTTCTGGAGTCATACTTAACTGAGTCGAGGAAGCATGAGATGATTACACAAACACCATAACTCAGTCAGGAAAACCCAAGGGATTGGTTTTGGCGAGAAATAACCTTGCAGCTAATCCAACTCCCAACCCCCCAACTGTGTTATGCAAAATGAACCGGAATAAGAATCTACAGATGCCCTATTCCCCTACCCATAGAAAATCCATTTCTCTTTCTTTTTGACTTTTATTCCTTGTGTGTATTTGTAATAACCCTGGTTCTATCTGATGTAGTACCAGCTCCGATTAGCCACTGGTATTTGTTGTTGTTGTTTTCTTTAAAAGAAACTTTGAAAAACCTGGTTCTGACAGTTTCTTGGATCATTGGCTGTCATTTCTCCTTCTCTTCTGTCCCTCTGTTCTCCATAAATTGAAGGCCACCATTTCCATTTCCAAATTCATTTCATTCTCCCTTGTTCTAATCATCCTTTGAAGTTACTGGGTTTTTTGACATCTGTCTGGCTCATCCCAAGAATGTATTTAAATTTATTTCTTCTCCTTAGCTTTTTCTAATTGATCTCCGTTTTTCATATATTTCATTTTCTTCCACACGCTTCACTTATACACTTCATCCGCCTTGATGGGAAGCACTTCATTTTACTAAACATTCCCAAAATGCAGAAACCCCCCTCCCCCCCCCAAAAAAAACCCAACCTAGCCCTTATTAGGTGGAAACAAATCACTCACGATAATTTTTTTAAAGGCTTTTTGAAATATATTCTTGAAAGTTTCTGTTTTGTAACTTCTCAGTGTTCATGCATACGTGAATGAATACTATTAGTTTCCGATCCAGCATTCTAAAATAGTTATTTCATGATTTGGCATACATGTGATCTTTCTCTAGTAAATTAAAATTGATGGAAAGACCCTTCTCCCTCTCTTTCTCTCCTTTTAAAAATATTTCTCAGAAAAGGCCACTTTTAATCATGTCCACATTCCTTCTTTTTAAAGTGATATATCTGAAGTAATTATAGCCATGAGTCTATTGATGGCTATGTTATCACATTAACTAGGTAATAATGAGAGAGATGCCATAGGTTATCACAGACTTAGTGCAATAGGATTTACTTCAGCATGAAATGAAGTTGAGTGTTAAGAGGAAATCTTCACATGCCAGATTACATGGGCTCTCCTTATTAATTACCTCTGAGAAGCCCTCATCCGTTCCTCCACATTAACAATACTCCAAGAACAGATTTGGGACTGTTGGTTTGAGTGGACTGTCCACACAAATTAGGAAAATATAGGAAAACACGAAGCTTGAAATAAATTGTGCAGATAATGTGAGTCAACAAATACTATACTATAGTGTTATCAAACTATATCAAACTTAAATCAAACTATAAAGTTTGATTTAAACATTCCTAAGGCAATTTCAATAATCCTTCCTTGCGTGACGGATACTTTGTATTTTGTGGAGTAAGAGAATGGGGCTCTTGCTGTTGGCACACCCCTAATTGTTTTCAACAAACTTAAGGATCTCAATTATCACTGGTTGTGTGTTCTGCTTGTTCTGGTTTGAAACCTGTAATAAGGAATTATTGTAATGCTGGAATTCTTGATTCAAGGGAAATTAAACCTGAGTGCAGTCAGGTTATCAAAAAATAAAACCCTGGTTTTCATAAACTCAGCACAAACCTTGGTAAGATCTGGAGACTAAAACATATGAAGAACGGTTGCAGGCACTGGGTATGTCTAGTTTGATGAAAAGAAGGACCAGGGGAGACATGATAGCAGTGTTCCAATATCTCAGGGGTTGCCACAAAGAAGAGGGAGTCAAACTATTCTCCAAAGAACCTGAGGGCAGAACAAGAAGCAATGGGTGGAAACTAATCAAGAAGAGAAGCAACTTAGAACTGAGGAGAAATTTCCTGACAGTTAGAACAATTAATCAGTGGAACAACTTGCCTCCAGAAGTTGTGAATGCCCCAACACTGCAAGTCTTTAAGAAGATGTTGGATAGCCATTTGTCTGAAATGGTATAGGGCTTCCTGCCTAGGCGGGGAGTTGGACTAGATGACCTCCAAGGTCCCTTCCAACTCTACTATTGTATTGTATTATCTCGCGGCAGGAGAAGCTAATGAGAAAAAGAGTTCAAGATAGAAAACACATCAATGGCAAAAAAAAGGTAAAAATCTAGAAACCAAAGAACTCATACAGGAAATGGAAAGAGAGACTGTTCCCAAAAGAAAAAACAGTAGAGCAAAAGTTAGCAAAAGATGTTAAAAAACATTAAAAAGGGATTGTTCTGATAATACGTTCAGTAAAAAAATAGTAAACTCAGGATACTAATTATTCAGTGACCAAAGATGAAGTTCTAAACAAATAAAGGAAAGGTTACTAAGCTTTCATTTTCCACACACAGACACACTGTATTTTACCCAGGAAGTGGCAAAGGGACATGATAGACACTTGAGATTGATTGAAATATGATCAAGAAATACTTACTTGCTTTCAATGAATTTAAATTTACAGGATCAGTATTCTGAGTATTGCAGAAACGAGCTAGTGGGAAAACCTTATGCCTGAGAAATTCTGAGAACTGACGAAGTGCCAGATGAGGACGGCAAATGTTCATAAGTTCACAAAGGAGGAAACAATACAATGGTTGACATCGATGCATGGAAAGATTACAAACAGCAGTTTGTAAAGGAATGGATCTGTTAGCACCTCAAAAACATTGCAATAATTACCAAAAGTCAATATGGATTTGTCAAGAACAAATCTCATCAGACTACTTTTATCTCAGTTTTTAACATCGATCTGGCAGGAGGGGGCATGCTGCAGGTCTCATCAGCCAAAGAATTTCATCTAGCGGGGCTAGAAGGGAGTCTTTTCTGCCATGGCCCCCACTCTGAAATATCCTGCCACCTAAGGTGGACGTCTGTCCCTGCATCTTTTGGCCCTGTGGAAGGTGTTAAAAATGGCTCTAGTGGTTGGTGGGGGTAGTGTATGCTAGAAATGGCTGATGAACTAAAAAAGATGTCACCACCACACTGTTCTTGCCTTTGATTTCTTATCTTTGTACCTAACGTTGTTATATATAACACACACACACACATATATATATAACATCTCCATGCTATATACACGGGAAAATCCCCGAAGCCAGCAATGCCAGCATATATATATGCTGGCATATATATATATATGTCCCTCAACAGCAAAATATATATATGTTAGATTTTTAAGGGCTGAAAATAAAGAGACCAGGATGGATCCATTTCAGGCTTATTAGCCTTCTTCAGCTGGCCATACTCCTTCTACTGGGATTTGAACCCAGATAATTATTCTTCACAGACAAGTGAGATCTTGTCGAAACGTTGCAATAACATTTCTATGCCTTGTACACGGGAAAATCCCTGAAGCCAGCTATGCCAGCATATCTACACCCGTGAAAATCTATGAAAACATATATATATATATATATATAGTTTTTCACAACTTCCTGTTAGGGCCCCATTAAGGGAGGAGACATACTGTTTCCCTCTCTGCCTTTCGGCTCATCACCAAAGACCATCTAGACAGAGAACCATGAAATTACGTTGTGTAATTTTTTTTTAGATATGTGTGTTAGTTTTATGAGCTGATCAAATAAATTTAAATTTGAGAGACCAAGATAGATCTATTTTGAGCTTATTAGCTCTCATCAGTTGGCCACACCCCACTGCAGCCCCGGTTCGAATCCCAGTGGGGTGTGGCCAACTGATGAGAGCTAATAAGCTCGAAATAGATCTATCTTGATCTCTCAAATTTAAATTTATTTGATCAGCTCATAAAACTAACACACACACACACACACACACATATATGTAATTGTTTTCACAACATCCTGTTAGGGCCCCATTAAGGGAGGAGACATACTGTTTCCTTTTCTGCCTTTCGGCTCATCACCAGAGACCATCTACACAGAAAGCCAAGAGTTCCATTGTGTAAATTTTTTAGATATGTGTGTTAGTTTTATGAGCTGATCAATATATATATATCAATATATATGCTTTCGTAGATTTTCACGGGTGTAGGTATGCTGGCATTGCTTGCTTCGAGTATGTCCCTTATACACGGGAAAATACCCGAAGCAAGCAATGCCAGCAACATTAGGTACAAAGATAAGAAATCAAAGGCAAGAACAGTATGGTGGTGACATCTTTTTAAGTTCGTCAGCCATTTCTAGCATACACTACCCCCACCAACCATGGTTTACAAGTAAAATACACACACACACACACACACACACACACACATGCTGGTCTTGTTGTATTCGGGTGTTTTCCCATGTAAGAATGAGATTGTTTTTGCAACGTTTCGACAAGATCTCACTTGCCAACTTCAAGCTTCGGTCTGTGATATATATATACTTTTACTTGTAAGCCATCCAGAGTTGCTTGCAGAATGAGATCGGCATGTAAATAAATAAATACATATGTACATACATACATACATACATACATACATACATACATACATACATACATACATATTGGGAAACCTTTATACAGTAGATATAATGTCCCTCAACAGCAAAGCATTTGACAAAGTTCAGCGTAAAAGTAACAAAGTTGATAAAAGGAATTAGAAATTATGTAGAGAACTGAAGGAAGCTAGGGGAAGTGGGATGCAATAGCATTCTTCACATATTTGAAATATAATAAGATAGAATAATGCCAAGATATTTTTTTTTCATCATGCATTTAAGTTGCAGGGAAACAGATTTAAATTGAATGGTAGAAATAATATCCCTGTCAGTAACAACAATTTGATTGTGGTGTCAAGTACCAAGAGAAGTAGTGGGCTTCCTTTAAGTGGAGTGGCTAAATTGCCATCTATCTGGGACAGTCTAATTAGGCTCCTGCCCAGAGGCCCTTATCATATGTATGATTCTAAGGGAGGTTGTTATATGTGTGATCCATGTGCCAGATAATAGTCAAATCCAATATTTATTCAGTGTTTTCCATTCACATTGTAGTGGAAGCCAAGAACACTACAAAAAACAAAGGACGTGCCCTTGCTTTTTCTCCAAGCTAGCATTAATAATACTGTGCTCTGTCTTTTTTTTTTCCCCCGTGAAAGGAGTTTATGTTTTTCTAGTGCCATCAACTTACTCTGCACTTTAAATAGTAACATGGCAAGTATGTTGATAATTAACAGTTATAAATAGAGCTAAATGTCTCCCTGGGAAGGGGGAGGAAAATAAGAGAAGAGGATGATACTTTGGACATCTTCTCACAGCATAAGTGTCACTTAATTTCCAGCCATCCCTCCAATCTCTCATAAGCCAGTTTGAAGGCAACTTTCAATTGTTCTTCATTTCTGCCAGCCCTGAATTGTCAAGAGGGGCAGGGAACACAGGAGGCTATCGCTACTGCTTCACAGATCCATGGGGATCTCTGGGGAAAGTTCAAAAAATAGGGCTCAAACAGGATGACAGTTCTTAGATGCCACAAATTCTAGAGTAACAAATGCTCCCTCTTCCACTAAACATACACACACAGAGACAAATGTATGTTCCCAGGTGGCCTTTAGCCCGTAGCACTGGAAAAGGTGGGGGGCAAGAGTTTTGTTCTAATTTCCAGTAAGTCAACATGGAGTCAAAGAAATAAGGTCTCTGCGAGAAGTTTCTAATTTCAAATGAGAAAAGTTGCTCAGTAACATGAGTTGGTGATTTTGGAAAACAGCTGCATCTTTCTCTGGAATTGCCCAGCTGTCCGTTCTACCTGTTCCTTGATCCAGGAAAAGTTTAAGAAGTTGCCAACAGGTGCCATTTGGATGATTTCCTTCCCACTCTGTCTTCCAAATGAGCTATTGTCATGGAAATAAGTTGGTTTGAAAGCATTTTGGTATGTTCGCACATATAAACCTTTAACTTACCTTGCAAAGTTCATAAAATTAGGCAGAGGTGGGCTGCTGCTGGTTTACACCAGTTCAGGCAAACTGGTAGTTAAGATTCTGTGCAGTTTGGCGAGCCAACAAATCCCACCACTGACTGGCTAGCTGCATCCCCATTCATTTTTTGGCCTATTTTCTGGGCCATTTTCCATGCTGGTTTTTTTAGCATTTTTTAAAAACAAAAATGGCCTGAAAACGGCCTGAAAATGCCAAAAAACCAGGCCGAAAAATAGGCAGAGGCGGGGCCAGGCAGTGGTGAGATTAGCCCCAACCGGCTGAATCCTACTTCTGCCTTTGAGGTGAATGGCCAGGAGGCGGGGCTGGGTGTGATGAGTGACATCTCCCACCTAGTCACATGACCAACCAGCCATGCCTACCCAGCCAGAGAACCAGTTGTTAAGTTATTCAAGTCCCACAACTGAACTTAGAGTAAGGTATCCTCACTTTAAATTTTTGTTCCATTTCTCAGAGTCCAAATACTGTAAATGGTACTTGGGAAGTCAACTATTTGTTTTTTCGAAATATTTCATTGTCACTCAAAAAAAAGGTGGTAAGATAAAACACAGTTTGCATTACATTTAACATTTGCTAAAATACGAAATAATCAAAAACTGAAGTTCACATTTTTCATATGTAGACGGAATTCCTGTTTATTCATTCCATTTTCTTCCTCCCTCCAAAATTCTTTCTTAACTGTGGAACAAAACTGCCATAGCTGATTTGGATAGTTAATCTGATTTGAAATATAGACTTCTTCCATGACTTAGCTCAGGGGTGTCAAACTCAAGGCTCATGGGCTGGGCCCGGCCCGCGGGATGCTTAAATCTGGCCAGTGGGACCAGTCTGGAAATATCAACGGATCATTCAGTGGTGCCTCTGCCGGCCAAAATGGACCACAGGGGCCTTTGTGAGGGCTTTGTGTCCTGTTTTGGGTATCCTGCAGCACTTTGTGGTTTGAAACCAGATAGAAACAGAGGGGTTAACCCAATCTTTGCACAAGTTGTTCTTCAGTAAAAGGCTGCTACTGAGAAGCCATTCTGTGGACTCCCAGCTTCCCCAGTAGATCATCGAGAGTAGACCAATTCCATTGGAACAGACAGTCTGGAGGGTAATGATGTTTCAAACATATAGAGTTTTATAGATGCAGTGGTTAGAATGCAGGCTACTTCTGCTAACTGCTGGCTCCCTGCAATTGGGCAGTTCGAATGTCACCAGGTTCAAGGTTGACTCAGCCTCCCGTCCTTCCGAGATGGGTAAAATCAGGACCCAAATTGTTGGGAGCAATATGCTGACTCTGTAAAGTGCAGTATGAAGCAGTATGTAAGTCTAAGTACTATTGCTATTGTTACTGCTACTGCTACCAGCAGCACCTTGAACTGTGCCTGGAATTATACTAACAACATATACATAAACAAGATGTTATTCTATTGAATTCATCATGAACGCCATCTACTATTTCCAGTAGGAGCAGTCGACTCAATAGAATTTTGTCTTCAAGTAGGCCTTTGGATCTTGCCTATCTTATGGTTATTCAATTAACTTACAATATGAACAAATTATCATGCTTGATGCACCAAAGGTGCCTTAAAAGCTTATATTTAGTCTTGTTCTGAAAACAGGAAAGACTTGAATGAATGGGCTGTTTCTGCTTTGGAGACCAAGAGATTATCATGTCTATTGTAGTTTTCCAATAAAGCATCTTTTTCACTTGACCATTGTTGGAATCTTAGTGTTGCTCAGGAAATTCAGGTCCTCTGTATTGCTTTGCAGTAAAATTGACTCAAAACTAAAGTTTATTTTCTGTCCTTTTTTTTTTAACATGAAAACCTCCCTGCCAATAAATAGGGGGAGGTGGGGGGGGGGGGGATTCAAGAAGCGTGTTTACTGATTTTATAGCAGTGACAGCTTCTCAGCCCCAGCAATAACTAAAATCACCTTCACGTTCTTGTCTGTGAAGCCATTAAGTTGAGAGACATGCTGGTTTTGGCAATAAAGAAATCAAAGTAGTAGCACATCGCTGAAGATCTGTGTTAAGGAACAAAAATCCACAAGCTGCTTCAAAGATCAACAAGGAGCCCTGAAATTTCCTATCAATTCCTTTTCACAGCCCTGTGACATTTTCAACTTAAAACTATACTGCTTAACATCAAGGCACTTTGAAAAGGCTGTGGTTGGAGAAAGTAATTTTGGAAGGAGATTCAGAAGAAAAAGGCAATTTTTTTTTCAGAGAGGTTCACTGGAAAAAGATAATTTCAGAATCAATTGCCATGTTCTCTTGCTGTTATTTGGTGCATTTTCTAAATAGCTCTAATGTCATTCGTGGCCACATTGTCATTGTATCAGTACTTAGCCAAGTCATTTGTACAAAGTTTACAGAATCTATAGCTTTAGGCAATGTTATTCCAGATCAAACAATGCAATTTTGCTTGGAAGTTTAATCAATTTTGCATCATATTACAACAAGGAACCCACACATGAAATCATAATTTGGCCGCATTTAAAATTTGTTTTGGGCTTCTTCTTCTGTTTTTTTAATAGAGGAAAATTTCATAGGATATGACAGGCTGAAATAAATCTTTCTCTCTACATTTTAACTTAGCTAGTATCAGGCTACTTGCAGTAAATTAATGTCCATTTGTACTGTTTCAAGATAACTCCTCTTCACATGAATGATGTTATCTGCTGTTTGTTCAAGAACCTCCTTTCATCTGCTTATTTTCCTCGGACCCTTTGAAAAGGAATACTCTGCATCATATTTTTTTAATGACCCAAAATAAAGAGTTGGAAAATTACCAGCCTTCTTGCATTTGCTTTGATTGTGTTTCCATAGAAAATGATCAATAGGCAAGGTGGGGACATGGAAAAGTGTCTTCTTCTGGAAGTCCACCCCCCCCCCCCCCGGCTGCAGTAAATCAGACTTTGAATTCAAACCTGATGCCTTTCATGAAATTTCAACAGACTCCTGACAATTATAGGAACTGAATCAGTGGTGGGATTCAGATTTTTTTACTACTGGTTCTGTGGGTGTGGCTTGGTGGGCGTGGCTTGGTGGATGTGGCTGGGGAACGATACTGCAAAATCCCCATTCCCTCCCCATTCCTGGAGGAAGGATACTGTAAAATCCCCATTCCCTCCCCACCCAACTAACTGCTTTCCAGCTCTGTTCTGTGCAGGGCAACAAAAGATGACCCAGGGGGGCTTTTTATCAGGTTCGCCTGATACGCCAGTTGCGCCCCTTTCTGGATCGTGACGCTCTACCCACGGTCACTCAAGCCCTCGTCATCTCCCACCTGGACTATTGCAATGCTCTCTACATGGGGCTTCCCTTGAGGTGCACCCGGAAGCTCCAGCTAGTTCAGAATGCGGCTGCTCGGGGGATTTTGGGAGCCTCCAGATGCTCCCATGTAATACCTCTCCTGCGCAAGCTGTACTGGCTGCCTGTGGCTTTCCGGGTGCGTTTCAAGGTGTTGGTAACAACCTTTAAAGCGCTCCATGGCAATGCACCTGGGTATTTGCAAGACCGCCTCCTACCAAATACCTCCCTCCGACCAGTCTGCTCCCACAGAGAGGGCCTCCTCAGGGTGCCGTCAGCCAGTCAATGTTGGCTGGCGACCCCTAGGGGAAGAGCCTTCTCTGTGGCAGCTCCTGCCCTCTGGAATGACCCACCCCCTGACCTACGCACAACCACGGGCCTGCGCCTTTTCCGCCGAGCCTTGAAAACCCATCTATTTCGTGCGGCCTGGCGTAGTTTTTAATTTGCTTTTTATTAGGGGTTTTATAGGGTATTTTAGAGCAGGCTTTGTGTTTAATTGATTTTTAATATATGTATTGTATTGGATGTTTTTATTGTTGTTTTTATTGTTGCCTGTTCACCGCCCTGAGTCCCGTAAGGGAGATAGGCCGGTATACAAATTTGAATAAAACCTAAACCAGTCAATCAGCTGGCACTTGGGAGGCAGTGAATGGATGGGGACAGAGCCAGTCAAAGGTGGTATTTGCTGGTTCTCAGAACTACTCAAAATTTCCACTACCAGTTCACTAGAACTGGTCAGAACCAGTTGAATACCACCTCTAACTTGAATCTAGTTCGTCTGAAAGCCACCAATTTGAGATGGAATGAACCAATAATAAATTGGAATAAGTAAAGTAACTAATCTATACATACTCTCAAAATAAGCCACACTGAGCACAGTGGGATTTACTTTTGAGGAAACATGTCCAAGATTGCCCAAATAGATTAAGTCTTATCCCAAAGGTGCTTTTTCAATAGGCAACTGGACTTTCTGGTTTTCCTTTGAAGATGTGTCACTTCTTAACCAAGAAGCTTCTTCAGCTCTTGCTGGATGGTGGAGAATGGAAGGATTTATGCTCCTTGCAGGCAGCTGGTCATTTGCATTCCTGGAAAGTCATTGAGGCCACTTGGAGGTTTATCTGTGTCATCAGAGTTACCCTAGTAGTGCAAATGGTTGTGGAGCAGAGGTGGAATTCAGCAGGTTCTGATCAGTTCTGGAGAACCGGTAGCAGAAATTTCGAGTAGTTCAGAGGACCGGTAAATACTACCTCTGACTGATCCCACCCTCATCTATTCTCTGTGTCCTGAGTCCCAGATGATCAGGAGGGAATGGGGATTTTGCAGTAACCTTCCCTTTCGAGTGGGGAGGGAATGGAGATTTTACAGTATCCTTCCCCTGCCACACCCACCAAGCCATGCCCACCAAGCCACACCATGCTCACCAAGCCACACCCACAGAACCGGTAGTAAAAAAGTTTGAATCCTACCACTGGTATGAAGCTTTCTTAGAACTGTTGAAAGAACTGTGTTGTAGACTGGAGATAGATGATGTCGTATCCCCCACCTTGAGAGAGGGTTGTTCAGTTTTGACATAGATGGCCTCTTTGACCCCCTCTTTCAAACCAGAGGTCCTCTCTGTCCATAATGTGGATTTTGCTGTCTTCAAAAGAGTGTCCTTCGCCTTTAAATGCAATTGGATTGCTGAATCCTATCCTGATGGGTTTGTTTTCCTATGTTGTGCCATGTGTTTTTAAAGTGGTTGTTTTGTTTCCCCAATGTACAGCTCTGCACATGGCTCACTGCATTGTGCTGCATATACTAGATGCTCAGTTTGTGTCTGGTTGTTTTATCCTTGGGGTGGACAAGCTTCTCTATTGGATTTGAAGTGTGCATGTATGCTGCATTAGCTAAAGATCCTCCTGAACTTTTCTGATAATCCTGCAATGCATGAAATAACAACACTGCTTTGTTTATTGTTCCCTTCCATTCTTCACCATTCTGCCAGAGCTGAAGAAGCTTCTTGGATGAGAAGCGAAATGTCTTCAAAGAAAACCCAAAAAGTCCAGTTGCCTCTTGAAAAAGCACCTTTGGAACAACTATGACCTGGATGACTGAGAATCTCCATTGATTCATTCTTAGTTACCAACATGGATAACTTTGTTCATGAGGATAGGTTAAGCAAAAGGATTTTGCTTTTCATTTTTCGAGGTAAACTTTTTAAAGTATACTTAATCCTATCTGTTGTACAATTCATTTTTATGCTGTAGGTGTTTGATTTGTTGTTGTTCAGTCACTTAGTTTTGTCTGACCTTTTGCAACTCCATGCACCACAGCACACCAGGCTTCTCTGTCCTCCACTGTTGCCCAGAATTAGAAGTTTGATACTATATGGTAAGTTGTCCCTGTGTCATTAAAAAAAATTTTTTATAGTATAACTATTGACTGAAAGCCCAAGTAATTACTTTTATTTTTTAAAACTCAATAACACAGAGATGAATTTTTAAGAAGTCAGTAGGTACTTTTCTCATCCACAAAAATTCAATTGACAAATACAATGTAGACCCATAATCTGAGAAAATTGTACAGGATTTAATGCTCTTGACATAGACATGGGTGCTTTTGTTTTGGATTTGGGAATATAAATGATTTCTCTCTCTCTGAAGTTAAAAACATGAATGGAAAGAAGACACAACACAGACTGGACACAATAGAATAATGGGGAATGTGAAGGATCTATAAAAAGCTTTAGGTATATTGCACACTAAAATATCCCTTTGTACATAACAAATCATTGCAATGAGAAATTGGATTATAAAAAGGCCATTACTAGATTCTAAGCTAAGTATTTAAACTCTACCAATATAAAATTGATCCAAGGGAGAAAACTGTTGTAGAGAAAGATCATAGGGATTTTATCTGGAAATTGAGTAGATTCAATCAACTTTATTGGGTATCCTTGAAAGACTTTTAAGTTAATATGTGCTGGTTTTAAAATTGTGAATTATAAGACCTTTGTGATACCCAGTAAGATGGGCAGACCTCACAACAGGGAGGCATTTCAAAAAACTGGAACTGTATAAAGAGAAAATCCAAAAGTGTAAACCTCCTCAAATGATCTCATTGCTTAGAGGGCATCATCTAGAAAGTTAGGTTTTCCCTCTGAATTGCTTTTAGCAAAATGTGATGGCCTCTTTGGGTTCTTCCAAAGACCAACCTGCCTGCTGAGTTCTATAAAAATTAAAGTTACTGAATTAGAGACAAAGGTGATCCTATTTTGAGCATGTTACAATAGTCCAGCCTAATGTTACCAAATAGTTTGGCTACCTAATGAGAAGGAAGGACTCACTGGAAAAGATCATAATGCTGGGAAAGATTGAGGGCAAAAGAAGAAGGGGACGACAGAGAATGAGGTGGCTGAATGGAGTCACCAAAGCAGTTGGAGTGAGCTTAAATGGACTCCAGGGGATGGTAAAGGACAGGAAGGCCTGGAGAAATGTTGTCCATGGGGTTGGATGGGTTGGATATGGCTTTGTGACTAACAACAACAACAACAATGTTACCAAATACTAGAAGGTAAGTAAAGTTACCATAAAATTAAAGTTGAAATAAGAATTTACTCCTTCAAAGAGAGCATAATTCCATTCAGAAATTAGAAACCTCTTGTCTCTTTGGAATGATGTCCCCTTACAATAAACATCTCCATCTTGCCTAGATAGTGTTCTATCTATGGTCTCTCAAATAAGCTAGATGGTATTCAGAGGAGTCACACTACTAGCTGAAGATATGACAGAGATGAGGGTCTGCCTGGATATTGATAGCTTCAAATCCTTCAATTATATTTTTCAGAAGTTTTATGTAAATTTTGAAAAGCATTGGAGAAATATTGGACCCCCAAGAGACAACATGCAATGGCTCCTTTTTCAAGGAGAAATATCTCCAAGTAATATCAACTAAACCTATTTGAGAAATCAGAAGAGACCTCCAACAAAGAAGTCCCTTCTGTTCTCAGATACCTTGAGGCACTCGGAGCTTAACAAGAATCGACAGGATCTCACTTCCTCTGTTGAAGGGAACTAATGAAGACCATTTCAACTTTGTCTTTAAACCAGTTTGCTAGATCAAGTTAAATGTGCCTTCCCCACCAACCACATGACCTTCCTTAGAAGTTGTTTAATTGTTGTTAATGATGATTATGATGATGCTGTTCATTCAGTCATATTCGACTCTTGGTGATTCTTTGAGCCAAGTCTCTCCACATCTTTTGTTCTTATATTAGAATAAAATAGAATAAAATTTGTTATTGGCCAAGTGTGATTGAACAATCAAGGAATTTGTCTTTGGTGCATATGCTTTCACTGTACATAAAGAAAAAATAAAATAGAATGCATTCATCAAGAATCATAAGATACAACACTTAGTGTTAGTCATATGTTATTAATAAGCAATCAAATCATACTAGGAAACAAATAAAACAATATAAATTGTAAAGATACAAGCAACATGGTCATAGCCATAAGTGGGAAGAGGTAGGTACTAGGAAGGGTGAGAATAATAATAATAATGCAGTCTTGGTAAATAATTTGACAGTGTTGTGGGAATTAGTTGTTTAGCAGAGTGAGGGCATTTGGGGGGGGAAACTGTCCTTGTGTCTTGTTGTTCTAGTGTGCAGTGCCCTATAGCGCCGTTTTGAGGGTAGAAGTTGAAACAATTTATGTCCAGGATGTGATATTTTGATATGTGATATGTAGATATTTTCACAGCCCGCTTTTTGACTAGTGCAGTGTACAGGTGCTCAATGGAAGGCAGGTTGGTAGCAATTGTTTTTTTCTGCAGTTCTAATGATCTGTTGAAGTCTGTGACTGTCTTGTTTGGTAGCAGAACCAAAGTAGACAGTTATAGAGGTGCAGGTGACAGAGTCAATAATTCCTCTGTAGAACAGAATCAGCAGGTCTTTGGGCAGTTTGAGCTTTCTGAGTTGGCGCAGAAAGAACATTATTTGTTGTGCTTTTTTAATGACGTTTTTGATGTTAGGTGTCCATTATAAGTCTTGAGATATGATAGAACCTAGAAACGTGAAGGTCTCTACTGCTAGTGCTGTGTTGTATTGTAAGAGATGGTAGTATAGGAGGGTTTTTCCTAAAATCTACCACAATTTCTACGTTTTTAAGTGTATTTAGTTCAATGTTGCTTCTTTGGTCTAATTATTACAAGGAAGCATCTTCCCTTTCCTCAGGTTGGCATTGATTATCTTAAGTACATCTATATTTATGATGTTTATTTAGTCTGCAGATTCTCAAAGCTCTTCCACTGGCCAGATGAACAGAGGTGAAATTGACAAGGGTCCCTGACCACTTTTCCTCCCTTTTTCTTTGGCTGGATCAGCCAAGCCTCAAAGCACCTAGTTGCTTGCTTTTGCTTGCTTTCAAAAAATTACCTTGAAATGGAACAGCTCACTTGGGCCCAGGAGTCTAGAGACAGGGCAATGTCTCCAGCGTTGCAAAAGAAAAATCAAATGTAGTTTCAGCTTCAAATGAAACAGTTAGGGCCAGAAAGAAGCTGACTCAGCTCTCACAAAGAGATCTGATCAGACAGATTGGGAGCCAATTTTTAACATGTGCAAAGTCCTAGTGTGGAGGTGCCCTTTCTCTAATTAAAATCAGAAGAGCAAGTCTGCCACATGTTACATATTTAATGTAGCGTGTGCTTTGATTCTCTATAGAATAGGGGTGGAAAGCAGAGGGTAGATTCAAGATTTTTTGGTGAATATCTGAGTGACTTGCACTGGATCAAATTGAGGTTGTTCTTTTTTTAAAAAAAAACTCCAAATAATTTAACAGTTGCAACAGTAAAGAGACTTTTAGTGTAATCCCAAATAGGCTACTGAAATCAAGAACAGGGAAGGAAGGAAAGCAGGAGTGGATTTTTCTATGAAAGGATTAGGAGCATTGTATTGATACTAAAAATGTGTTCAGAGTCACGCTAAGTTCTGGCTCCACATTTCTCTATTTTACTATGACCTAGAATGATCCATATCAAGCAGGAGTTCAAATCAGACTAATAATGTAAAAAGGTTGCAGGTAACATGTCAGAGGCTATTTCATGTCAACTACATTCGGAGGTTTAACATCACCAAGAGTTTGCAATCCTGGAGTACTGTGGCAATCGCACAACTGCTGATCTGTTTGTTTGTTTGTTTCCCGTGGCAGTAAACATACCTAATACTCCTTCCTTCTCCTATTTTCCCCACCACAAAACCCTGTGAAGTGAATTAGGCTGAGACAGAGCATGTGACTGGCCCAAAGTCACCCAGCTGGCTTTCATGACCAAGGCAGTACTAGAAGGCATGGTCTTCTGGTTTCTACAACGGCATCTTAACCAGTATACCAAACTGGCTCTAAAATTAATTTTTTAAAAATATTTATAAAGCTATAATAAAATTATAGTTAACTTTCTAGGCTTTCATAGCATAAGTATATAACAAATACAAATATAATGTGAGTGCAGAAAAGAGTGCAGAGAAGAGCAACAAAGATGATTAGGAGGCTAAAACATATGAAGAACGATTGCAGGAATTGGGTATGTCTAGTTTAATGAAAAGAAGCACCAGGGGAGACATGATTGCAATGTTCCAATATCTCAGGGGTTGCCACAAAGAAGAGGGTGTCAAGCTATTCTCCAAAGCACCTAAGGGTAGAGCAAGAAGCAATGGATGGAAACTAATCAAGGAGAGAAGCGACTTAGAACTGAGGAGAAATTTCCTGACAGTTAGTTTAGTTTAGTTTAGTTTAGTTTAGTTTAGTTTAGTTTAATTTAATTTGGATTTGTATCCCGCCCTATCTCCCCGGAGGGACTCAGGGCGGCGCACAGGCAGATATTAAAACAATACAAACAATACAAAATACAATATGGTTACAGTAAAAATATATTAAATTTAAACCCCGTGCTAAAACATCTTAAAACCATCTAAAAACCCTTAATAAAATCCCCACAATTTATAATAAAGTCTAAGCCAGGCCGGCCAGATGAAAAAAGTGAGTTTTAAGCTCCCGACGGAAGAGGCGCAGGTCCATGATGGTGCGAATGTTGGGGGGTAGGTCATTCCAGAGAGCCGGACCCGCCACAGAGAAGGCCCTTCCCCTGGGTGTCGCCAGCCAGCATTGGCCAGCAGACGGCACAATTAATAGAAGAATTTATTAATTACACAATTAATTAGAACAATTAATCAGTGGAACAGCTTGCTTCCAGAAATCATGAATGTTCCAACACTGGAAGTCTTTAAGAAGATATTGGATAGCCATTTGTCTGAAGTGGTGTAGAGTTTCCTGCCTAAGCAGGGGGTTGGACTAGAAGACTTCCAAGGTCCCTTCTAACTCTGTTATTCTATTCTATTCTATTCTATTCTATTCTATTCTATTCTATTCTACAGTTTTAAAACAATACTTGCTTGCTTTCAGCTCTCCTAGCCAGATAAACTCAGCTTCCCTGGGAGAAGCTTCTTTCATGAATGCCAAATGGATGTTAATCTGCCAGATTATTACCAGTCCATTGCCCCTAACAAATGTTATGTTTTCCCAGGGAAAACTATGATTATATATATTTTTTAGAAATAATCTTGTTGCCTCCTCCTACCACACAATAGGATAATAATGTGGCTGAAAAATAGTTCCCTTTGGATTGCAAATCCTATTCAGCAGCCTTCTATTAATATTTTGTTTATAATTATCCTACAGGTTTAGTTGGGCACACTTGACTAGAGACAAAACATGGCACTTTTCTCACAGATCCAAGCAGCTGATGGTCAAAGGTTAATTTGACAGTACATGGACATATTAGCTTGTCACATCTGCTATTATTTGCAAACAGATATATTAGTCTAATTAAATATTGCAAAAAGTGACCTAAATTATGCAGTGGTCTGCTACATATATTTTGCCATTAATACCCCTTGTTCCGTGTTTGGCTTTTCTGTACAGATGCAAAATAACAATCTTAATTGTAATGCTAGTTATGCTTCTTGCATGTCATTGCTTATTTGCTGGTATCTTTAATTATTCTAAATGCAAAAATCAAATGCATGTGACATAGCCATGTGAATTTTCTATCAAACGCAGCCATTCTGCCTCTGTTGTCTTCATTGGTACTGTAGTAAAATGATTATTTTCTTTGGCAGCTGTCTAAATGGCTTGCTGCAGTCTAATATTAAAATTCATTATTAGGACAAACAGTTGCAGCACATCAGTGGCCCATCAGGATTAATTAAACTGGAATCAGCAGCTGACTGCTAATCAGATCATTTGCAATTGATCACTACCAAGGCTGTCATCAAGATATTACTGGAGTCATCTTTTATTGTGTATGTAGAATTTGCTACAAACTGAATAACGACATCAATTATGCTAAGTGGGCATAGAGCATTTATTCAAATAATCAAGTTTGGGGATAAAATAGAAAGGAAAAGCAAATTGATGGGTAGAGTGATTGGCAAGAAATCATTATTGGCTCTTAAATGACTGGACAGCATGGGAACAAAATCTGCCAGAAACAGAGTAAAAGGAATATGTAGGACAGCCACTGGCAACTAGGGTCATCCATAAGTATTGGACTGTAGTATATTTCTCTGTGTGGGTTGTGATATAGAACTCAATTAAAGTGGAGTTGGATTTCTCTTAACATAACATTTTAACGTTTAAGTTTTAGTTTGATTTGCTAAATAAAGGTGGAGCTCTTAGATTAGAAAATATCATAAAGTTACAAATTAAAGTAGAAATTATCATAATACCTTATTTTGATTTATAGTTCATCTTGTATTGACTATTCTATTATTGTAAAGATACTAGTTAAGAACTGAGAAAGGATATCCCTACTACAAACTCAGGTGAGATTATTCTTTTGTTAAAAAACAATCAAAACCAATATCAATGCTTATTATTTAAATGAGGTAATTCTTATTATTTAAATAAGCATGTGCTGGCTACATGGATGTAACTATATGGAAATTATGAACTTAGTTGAGGTCTTCAACTCAACAGAAAATCAAGAATAATCATTTAATATAACTGTCCTTGCCTTCATCATATCTTGAATATGAATATTTTTGGCAGTTCTGGTTTTAGTTGTTTTGATTCATTAAATAGGAGTTGATTCATTAATCCTAGCTTAAAGTATCCTAAACTGCTAGGATTCTAATGTTCTAGTCCAGGGGTCTTCAAAGTCAGCTCTTTTAAGACTGGTGGACTTCAACTCCCAGAATTCCCCAGCCAACATGGCTGGCTGGGGAATTCTGGGAGTTGAAGCCCACCAGTCTTAAAAGAGCCGACTTTGCAGACCCCTGTTCTAGTCTTTCAAATATTCAAAATATTCTTAAGGCAATAATGGCAAGAATAATGTGACTGGTCCTATAATGAAGCAGATTTGGGTTTCAAAGTCTTTGGCGGTTATTATAATGGTTTGTTACACAATCAGCCGAATGTTTAGACTAAATTTGACATTTTTATCCACAAATCCAGTCCTTCACAAGGGATAGATAGATGTTGTTTGGTGGTATTAAAGATACAATTGCAAGATGTAAGTTGTTCCAAATAAAACTGCCTTTTGCAATTGACTGTGGTGCTCCAGATGTCTTGGGAATTTATCCCTAGCATCTATTACTATTAGTACTAGTTTTGCTTTCTTTTGCCACAGTTGTTCTACTTCTATTTTCAGGCCTTTGTATTTTGTGACATTCTCTAGTTCTTTCTTTTCTTTGGAATTCTTGATGCTCTCCAAGCTTGGTTGCTTTCTTGCAAATGTTTCATTACTCAAACAAATAATATCTTCAGTGCTAGAAGAGAGTAACGTTTGCTCTCCATTTATATACAGTAGGTTTTCCTATCAGTGTTGTTTTTTTCTTGGTAGTTTTTTTTTTGATAAGGCTATTTTTTACTGTTTGTTTGTCTCAGTTGGTAGTTGCTTGACTGTATTGTTTATTGCTTGCTTGTTGGTTGGTATAAATCCTTTCTCTTGTATTGTGCTGTCTCCAGATATTGCCATTATCCTGACTTTTTTGTTTTTTTTTATTGACAATTGTTAAGTTTGTTATGTAGCAGGTCCTTAACCATTTGAATAGTAAAGGCCCCTTGTATTTATTTAGTGTGCAGAATCATCTCCTCCTCCTCCTCCTCCTCCTCCTCCCCCTCCCCTCCTCCCCCTCCTGTCTTTAGAAGGGAATTTATGGAATTTTCTACTTCACTTACTCACAATGAAGTCTTTTAGATAAGTTTTTTTTCTATTAGTACACAGGAAAGTATTTCATTCCTAATTTCTATAGGACATTATCTATCAAAATTTAACAAGGCCAACCGATTGAGGCTTTGGCAGTGCATCCTCTAGAACAGGGGTCCCCAACCCCCGGGCTGTTGACTGGTGCGGGTCCGTGGCTTGATAGGAACCGGGCTGCAGGGCCGGAGAGGAGGAGGAGGGGCAGCCCCCTGGGCAGAGCGCACGCCAGATGCGGGAGAGCGCAGGTGCGGCCGTTTGCGCCGTTGGAGGCCCTAGAGGGCCGAGTGAGCCGACTCCTGCTGCGTGCGCATGCCCCGCCTGTTCCCCTTCCCCCCTGCGTGCGCATGCGCTGCTTGTTTCCCCCCCCCCCCTGCTCCTCCTCTACGCCAGCCGGTCTGCAGAATTTTCTTGAAAATGAAACCGGTCCCTGGTGCAAAAAAGGTTGGGGACCCCTGCTCTAGAACTAGGATGGCAAATGGCACGTGTGCCATAGGTGGCATGTGGAGCTATATTTGCTGGCTGGCCAGCTTATTTTCAGCCTTCTGGAGGGCTGGGGGAGGCCGTATTGCCCTCCCCAGGCTTTAGGAAAGCCTCTGGAGGTTGTGGAGGGTGAAAAACTGGCCCAACGGGATTCGGATTGATAAATTGAAATAAGAAGAGATTGAATAATGCATCATAGACAGACAATTTCACCAGTGTTCCTTTCTGTTTTTAGTATGATATCTCTTTACCAAATCAGATTATATCATTCTCATTCCTGATTTTGCTGATAGGGCATTTAGGGAGCGGCAATTGTAGCCCATCCTCAAGTAGAAAAAAAAATGCTACTCCAAATTATTTCAGTGATAAAAGCTTGCCAGCAAAGGCGAGTCTTATTCAGCTGCAGTTATAATCAGGAATGGGTCTGGATGAAAACATGTAGTCTTGTTCATGTTAGAAGACCGAACCAATGTGTTTAATAAGGACGAATGACACATATTTTTCCTACATAGAAGGCTTCTTCTGTTGCAAGATTGAAACCAGTATAGAAGCATATCAGTAGATTTTTGTGTCCTGCCAACAATAAAGAAACAAACAAACAAACAAACACACACACGTATGTATGTATGTATGTATGTATACATACATACATACATACGTGTGTGTGTTTGTTTGTTTGTATGTATATAGATGAATTCTTTCAAATAGATACTAGATTACCATATTAAAATTTATTGTTCGTCTCTAATTTTATTTCCTAGGATATTTTCGTTGCTTTTCCTCCACTTCACACTAGCCGACTCTCTCGGATTGAATTTGCTGTTTCTTTAAAAGATCACCTTGGGCACCTTGATAGGTAAACAATGAAAGGTATACATTATAATAATTGATGATCCATAGATGGTTAACTTTTGTTATTCGCTTTACATTCCATATTGCAATCGAGCGATTGTGCTTCAGAAGCAAGATGCACTTAGATCTCTGCCCTTCAGCTTTTCATCAGGAATGCACTTGGAATCTTTTGGCTTCCTGCCCTCTGCATGAGAACGTGCTAAGAAAGGGCACGATAACTGAAGCCCTTTAAAAACTTAAAGGGAGGACCCTGTGTATTTGTGCACTTCATGCTTGTTAACCATTTTATGAGGACACTCATAGGCAAAGCATGTTTCCAGCGAAGCCCATCATCACTTTGTGCAACACAAATAAATAAATAAAGGAGAGAAACCCAGCAAGCACTAAAACCAGGAGCTGGTTTTTGTTTGCTTTTTTTTCTTTTTTAAACTGACCAATGCACCTTCCAGCACTTCCCCCTGGATTCTTTTGCACAAAGAATATATTGTTATCAAGCCCATTATAAGGCTTTTCTGCTTTGCTACACTCCGCCCGACTCCAGGGAACTAGCTCTAGACTGTAGCAGAAGAGTCCATCAGCAGATCGCAGCTGACCCACTGCGCCTGGGAAAGAATGCCTTGGAACACTCTGGCTGAATAGGCAGATTTTCCAAATGTTTTAAATCCATTTTGAGACAAAGAGAGGAGATGCTAAGAAATGGAGGGGCCCTATAAACATTAGGCAACGTGATGCCCATTTCTTTAGAAAGTTGACATTAGAGGCTTTCTGGTTGAGGGCATCCTCTCCAAGAACGAGGCGAAGGGGGGGGAGACCGAGCACCGCAACACGCACACATGCCCAGGCATACACACATATACCAATTAAGCAGCAATTGAAGAAAAGCAGGCAAGAAATCACAGCAATCTATTAGTGCAATAGCTCAGAGGCTTTTCATTTTGGGATACAAAGAGAGAAGAGAGAAGGCTGTTTTCTCTCCAAACCCCTTTTAAAAATGGTAACTGCCTCCTGCTCTTGTAGATGTATTACTTATGACATCCCAGTTTTCATCCCTTCATGATTTTACATTAGAGCTAAATCTCTGCAGCTTGAATCTCACGGCTGAGTTAGCTAGGGCCCATAAAATATTGAAACCTTTAGAGCAGCAGCCAAGCAGGTTGAGAGAAGTTCATGTCCAAAGCTCAGCTTTAGATTCTGAGACATCCCAATTGGAGTGGGGGGGGGAGGGGGGGAGAAAGGGGGGGGTGTTGATAAAAATTTTCATAAAAATGAGCCGAGGATATTGCTAGCATGCTTCGCAGCATCTATATGAAAACTTAATCTGAGCTAATGGAAAGGATATGAAAGCCATTCTCAATTCAAACACAGTCAGTGCATAATTCATAAATTATTGTCAGAGTAGTGGTTCTGCTGCAGGATTTATTCTCTCTTGGATAGATGCAACGAGAGGGAAAGTGGGACTTTTTGACCTTTAATGCCAGTAAATTTCACAGTAGAGCTGTCAATATAACCAAGTAAAGTGGTCATTTCTCCAAACAATAACCAAGTGTTGATTCTGTGCTCATGGCCGGCTAGTATTAATGTACCTTTTAGGATACTTGCAAACTTTTAAATGACTGGTTTTCCAAGGCAGAGAATGAAGCTATATTAATCAAAAGAAAAACTCAATAAAAGCAAACTATCAAGCTTTCCAACAGCTGCCCTCAATTTTGGATTATTTTTCAAAGACCGTTTTCCAATTAAAAATCATTCCGGTAGAAAACATTCCGTGAAGGAATATTGATGGAAGATTCTCAGTCATTCAGGTTGAATTGTCTGGAAGTTGAGTCATGGCATTTGAACTTCTTTCCATTTTGGTATGAAATGTTTTGCTGCTTATCCAAGTAGCTTCTTCAGTCTGAGCTGGTTAGGAATGGGATTCTATCAGTTCGGACTGGTTCGAGCGAACCGGTAGGTCGGACATCAGCTGGGAGCGAACCGGTTTGCCCCGATGATCAGATCGGCCCACTTGCCCGCCTGCACTATTTTCCTACCTTTATCTTCTCGGCACAGCAAAGCAGATAGCCACGCGAATCAGCTGTGTTACTCCTCCGAAGAAACCCAGCAGTGAAGATTTCTTCATACTGCGCATGTGCGTGCAGTGAACATGCGAACATCGAACCGGTTGTTAAACTGGGAGGATCCCACCACTGGACCTCATGTATGTCCTCCAGGGTGGTTTCATTTCTCACCTTAGGCTCCTTAGGTGAGTATGCAGAGAATGTTAAGAGTAGATGCTTCTAAATCTTTGCTTCTTAGGTGGGTGTGTTTATCCTAAAGATCATATATCAAAACCTAGGAAGAGTAAAGTGCAGTGCAGTGAGGAAGAGTAAAGTATGCAGTGCAGTGAGGAGAGTTCAGACTCTGCACTGTAGAAACCAAGCAGCCTTTACGCAGGGGAGGGAATGGAGATTTTGCAGTAACCTTCCCCTGGGGTGGGGAGCAGTGGTTGTTTCTGCAGGTTCGCACCTACTCACAAGAGCCAAATGGTGAAATTTAGAGAGCCGGTGAGAGGGGGTTCCACCGGCGGACCCAGAAGTAAGTCTGGCCTGCTGCTGCCGGTATGGGAAGGAAAGGAAAGGAAGGCAGAAAGTAAGAAAGGAAAGGAAAGGAGAGAGAGAGAGAGAGAGAGAGAGAGAGAGAGAGAGAGAGAGAGAGAGAGAGAGAGAGGAAGGAAGGAAGGAAGGACGAAAGAAAGAAAGAAAGAAAGAAAGAAAGAAAGAAAGAAAGAAAGAAAGAAAGAAAGAAAGAAAGAAAGAAAGAAAGAATTTATCATCACAATTGAGCCCAAAATTTTAGTTGCTAAGCAAGAGCATTGTTAAATGAGTTTCACCACATTTTACAAGTTGGCCACTCCCACCCTGTCACATGACTGCGAAGCCACGGCCACAAAATAGGCCACACCTAGAGAGTAGGTTCTAAAAAAATTTGAAACCCACCACTGGTAGGGAGGGAATGGAGATTTTACAGTAATCTTCCCCTGGAGTGGGGAGGGAATGGAGATTTTGCAGTAACCTTCCCCTGGACTGGGGAGGGAATGGAGATTTTGCAGTAACCTTCCCCTGGAGTGGGGAGGGAATGGAGATTTTGCAGTAACCTTCCCTGGAGTGGGGAGGGAATGGAGATTTTGCAGTAACCTTCCCCTGGAGTGGGGAGGGAATGGGGATTTTACAGTAACCTTCCCCTGGAGTGGGGAGGGAATGGGGATTTTACAGTAACCTTCCCCTGGAGTGGGGAGGGAATGGGGATTTTACAGTAACCTTCCCCTGGAGTGGGGAGGGAATGGGGATTTTACAGTAACCTTCCCCTGGAGTGGGGAGGGAATGGGGATTTTACAGTAACCTTCCCCTGCCACACCTACCAAGCCATGTCCACCAAGCCACTCCCCACTCCACCAAGCCACACCCACATAACCGATAGTAAAAAAAAATTGAATCTCACCACTGGACCACATACAAAACCACATACTCTTTTTCACAATTGCATTTACTCATGCAAAGACGCACAGGACTTGAACTGCTTGGTCACAGCTGTCATTTTCGTTTTTTTATTTTTACTTTTGGGAATGTCCCTCGAACACAACCCTAGCTCCCCTCCAATAAAACATGTCTCAACTGAAACACCATTAGTCCTCACTTGTACTTTTAGAAAAGAATAAAGTATTGTAATCCATTTTTTTTAAAAAAATCCTAAAGAAAAGAAAATAATGAAAGAATAAAACATACATATTGCTTGGAGACTTGATTAAAAAACATTTTTTTGCTTTTAATGAAAAGTAGGTTCCACGTGGGGATTATGGAAGCTATTGGATTATCAGTAATACTTTATCAGTCCCTTATTTGAAGATTTTTAACCAAATCTTTGTTAAAAAATATTTCCAACACCACACACTTCATATCTTTCAGATATAGTTCCCTTATCTCCATCCAGCACTGCTATTGTTGTACAATATGGGTAGAAGAGACCAGGATGAGAATGGCTGGACTAGACCTGATTATAGAAACTGATACTTTCTAATTTTTGCTTATTTCCTCCACCATGTTCAATTTTCCAAAAAAAAAGGCCTAGCATATGGATAGTATGGTTTGACAATACCTTTGCACAAAGGTCCAATAATTTATATTAGAAGCCGATACTAGTGTATTAGTGAGGATTTATTTGGGGATTTAGATTTGTCAGGGTTTTTAGACATTATGCTATGCATCTTTGGTCAGGGCTATCCAAGCAGAGATTTAGTAAACATAATCCAGTTAACTTCAAAACAGTGGAACACAGTTTAACCCTTGCTTGTATAGGTATATGTATACTGGGAAGTATAGATACATCCAGTCTAGCCAGAATTTATAGGATCACTACATTGGTGAAATTTGAATTTTTTTACTACCGGTTCTGTGGGTGTAGTTTGGTGGGTGTGGTGTGGCTTGGTGAGCATGGCTTGGTGGGTGTGGCAGTGGAAGGATACTGCAAAATCTCCATTCCCTCCCCACTCCAAGGGAAGGTTACTGCAAAATCTCCATTCCCTCCCTACTCCAAGGGAAGGTTACTGCAAAATCTCCATTCCCTCCCCACTCCAAGGGAAGGTTACTGCAAAATCTCCATTCCCTCCCTACTCCAGGAGAAGGTTACTGCAAAATCCCCATTTCCACCCTATCAGCTGGGACTCGGGAGACAGAAAATAGAGCGGGGGGGGGGGGCAGCCAGAGGTGGCATTTGCTGGTTCTCAGAACTACATAAAATTTCCACCAGTTCTCTAGAACCTGTCAGAACCTGCTGGATCCCACCCCTGCATCATTAGCTGTTAACCTGGTATTGCCAGGGTATTTATTTATAGGGGGATTCCAGACCAAATGTAATTTCTAATGTTGGATTTTCCCCCTTACCAATCCCTTGTGGAGTACTGTGAAGCCATTACCATGGCAACTTCACTGCGCTGCACAGTAGAAGCCATTTTATGGCAGTACAGTAGAAGCCATTTTAAGGCACAACAGGCTTTATATTACTAACACACACCCTGAGGGGTTTTAGGGATGTCTTACCCCCACAATATTTTTTTCCAGAGAGTAAGTCATCTGTGTACCAAGTTTGCTTGAAGCATTCCAGAGTTATGCTGACACACACACACGCACACACACACGCACACGCACACACACACACTTATATACCATATGTATAGATTGCTTCCTTCTGAATCACTTGAACTTTCTTTCATATATAGCATGCACAATGTAATTCTTAAAAATCCATAACTATGAAATCAAATTCACACCTACGAAAGGGCATGAAACGCCAAAGTATCTTTTACACACTAGTTGGTATTTAATAGCCATGGAATTGTTCTTTGCGGTGTTGGACTTGACTGTTGCATTAAGTAGATATAGATAGATAAGAATCAATTTCAGATTGATGATTGTTGATTAGGAGTGATCTATTCTTCCTTTGATTTTTTGTATAATATTTCATATTCGGCTCTGTACAAAATAATGAATTTGTTGGAGATTTGAGTTCAACAGGAGCCTTGCTTGGGAATATGCTCCTGAAAAATAAGGAGAGAGTTAAAGAAATACTAGGAAATCAAATAGCCAGATACAGTATCCTATTTAAAAATGCTGATGTATTGAATATGGCATCGGAACCTAGCATAATTATTACATAATGCTAACTGATGTTCATTGTATCTGAAGTAAAATCTAGATTTATTTATTTTTAAATATCTAAGATATATCTTGAAGAGAAAGATTGAGAGAAAGGGAAGATGAAGTTCTCTTAAATCCAGAAACTTGTAGAACTAACAATAGGACGGGTGAAAAACAAGCCCATGAAGACTCTTTCCCTCATCAGTCTCTTGTCATTTATCTCATGGGTCAAAATAACTCATAGGAAAGATGATGATGCAATCTCCAAGATTCTAACCTCCCCCTAGAGAATCCCAACATTCTGTGCAACAGCTTCATGTACTTTACGAAAAACGTCACATTAACTATTCTTATACTAAAGAATCACCCAATGTAAGAAGTGTCTTATTTATTTTTTAATTCACATTTGCCACGGGTTTACCCTATTGGAATGAGCTATTATCCATTTAATGATATCACGGTTATTCAAGAGCAATCAGGCAGCGAACGGGTTAACTCTGCAGTGTTGCTCAATCTATCATTTTGAGGGGGGTTGGAAATATACTAACTTGTTCTCCTCTGTCATAACACATATAAAATTTCTGATTCTTTTTGTTTTAAGGTGGTTTTTTTTTTAACTCACTAGAATTTGGAGAAATTATTTCGAAGGAGCGCAAAAGCAACGGCAAATATGCCACACTGAGCTAATTTATGATTTATGTCCCATTATTTAGTCTGACTACATAGCCTTAAAAGATGCCAAAAAGTAAAAGATGCAGAGGTGAGCTTTGATTTCATAGAAACTGACTTGCATCTTCTCTCCTGTCTTCAACCGCATTAGACATGGGAGGGGAAGTGGGGAGGGAGTGGGGGGGGCGGGAATGTGCTTGTCGCAGCTGGAAAAGTTAACATACATAAATGACACTCTGTGTTTGTGTGTGTGTGTGTGTGCGCGAGCATGTGTATGCAAAAGGTTGTAATAAGTCATAAGATTTCGAGCCAAGGCAATGCAGCATGCAAAGGGAGCAATTTCCAACCGTCCAACATTACTTCAGGTGATACAGTTCATCTTTCTCTGACTTACAATGTTAAAATGTGCCCACAGCTGAGGTGTTCAGGGATTCCACTTGCCATCAATGTCCAGCTACAGAAAATAGAAAAACCTGAGAGATATCCCAGGGCTCAACAAATTTACTTTTTCAGTTGCTCTGATTTCCTTCAGAATGCGCCTTTGGGAATTTGGGTCTTCATTTGCTTCAGTTTCCTATAGTATTTCCTGTCATCTTTTTTTTAAAAAATCCATTACTGGCTACAGAGGCAGCTTCTACCAACTTCCATTTACGAGGGTTGCAGTTGGCCTAATAAACCTTTCCAAGGTGAATTGACTGATTCCCTCGTAGCCCAGTCCTGGGGTTAAGATAACATTTTAATTAGACACGGTGGCCACAGCTTGAGAAAGGCTGAATTCAGGAGAGAGATAAATGCTATTCCCACCCGAGAAATTCATAGTATTACTAGTACATTGACTCTCCCAGAAGAGAAAGCTGACATGTTAAGGAAGGAAAGTATGTCAAAAATAATAAAAAGAGGAAATAAAAAAGAGATTAATAATTTTGCCCTGTATACAATACATGTCGAGATATGTATATTTTATTTTTTAAACACATCCCTTCAGAAAGGCAACAAATCTTACATAATCATTTATGATAGCAGGATTTGTAAGAAAGGGGCTGAGGACCTGATGTGATTTTTTTCATGCTATGAATTCCCTATTCCTGCTCTGTGGATAGAAATACCTTTAGTTTGCTAGGTTGATATAATTATAAACTTCACGAATTGGGGAATGTGTCACAAGACTTCTCTCTATTTAATAAGAGGGATGTCTAATTATAAACATCCTTTTTTTTCAGAAGCAAGTTCTATTGCAACGCTAGATACACATAGAACCAATGCTGAGATTCACTTACCTTCCCCACCAGTTCACATGTGCAGTGCTTGTGCATTACGTCAGGGCGGGTGAGCGGAGCCTCCTGCAGCCACCTCTACTGCTTCACCCGAGCTGGGGAGAACCGGCTGAATACCACCGCTGCATAGAACGAGCAACTTTTTTTTTTTTAAAGAGGGAAAATATCAAACCTTCATCCTGGATGCCCATAAGGCCTTATGATGGGTGAAGGATCTAGAATGTGGCTAAATAAGAACCCTTAAGTTTCCTGAATTGATATCCCTAACCCTAGTCTGGATTCTTGATCTACTTTAATAGATGGGTCTTTTTGTCATATGGAAAGATTAGCAAGTGGGAGATTTTCAGCATGATTTTAAAGGCAGACTGGTTTTGGTATTGAGAGAACAGGAGTGGGTCCCTGCCAGTTCTAACCTCTTCTATAGAAGAGGTTCCACAAATCTACAGTGCTGTTTAGAACCGGTTCCAACTCCCTCCCCCCGCCTGCCCGCACATCATCAAGATGAAGAGCGAGAGGAGGAATTCTGGGAGTTGAAGTCCACAAGTCTTAAAGCTGTCCAGTTTGAACACCCCTGGGGGGGGAGGTTCCTAAAGGGCTAGGGGTGCAAGGGTCTTGTAACTTGACAGCTTTAAGACTTGCGTTCTTCAAATTCCAGTTTCTGAGCGAACATTTTGGTTGCTAAGCAAGAGCGTTGTTAAGTGTGTTTCACCACATTTTACAAGTTGGCCACACCCACCAGTCACATGACTGCCAAGCCACTCCCATCCAGTCACATGGCTCGCAAGCCACTCCCACCCAGTCACATGGCCAGCAAGCTACTCCTACAGAAGAGGTTCTAAAAAAATTTGAAACCCACCACTGCAACATTTATGGCCAGATATCCCAAGTAAAATGGTTTTCCTATGCAAATCAAGTCATGCATATCACGTCATGTACTTTGAAAGAAAGCAAAAGAAAGAAAGCAAAACAAATAAACGATGTCTCTTCCCGATCCAATGCCTGTGAATTCACCCAATTCCTGACTTTGGTCTTCAGGCACACTTTCTTTTCAAGTCAATGTTGCACTTCCCAAGTTTGCCTGGAACAAAGCAGCCATTGCATCCCTCTAAAGTTAATGACATATTGAAACTATAATCATCGTCTTGCAATATGAACTGCCTTTCATCCAGATTTGTAAACATTTCAAAGCCTCCCATAAGATGGGAAATCTCCAGTGTCCTGCTCTCCCCTGTAATTAAAGTGGGCAGAATGTAATGGGAGGGGTGGTGGTGAAAACAAGCCACGGAGAAGATATGTCACCAAACGATAAATTGCATTAAATGGCATTATCAATTGCACCATCCCACAATTTGCATATTAATTGTAAGGAGGTGTTAATTTGAGCATTTTAAGCTTGCATTCACAAGCTTGTTTACATGCTTTGTTCCACCTGGACCTGTTTGGAGGTCTGTCAAAAACCTAACAAGCAGAAAAATATTGCATTGGAAAATACACATGCATGTTTAATTAAGCTAGGGCCACTGAACATTTCTCCATATATTTAGCTGTTGAGATTTCAGCACTGCCAGACCATCAGGCATTATCACCTTTTGAAGTATTGCAGATTCTTTAATATTTAAAGCACAGAGCAGACTTTTAATATAAAATTCTAGCAGACCATAGAAGATTAAAGATGCATTATAAATGTGACAGTTTGCAAATGGCATGGCAGTATTAAAAAGAAAACCCCTTGATATTTTACAACATATTTTCCAGGTGTATCCTAAATTATGAATACAATTAAATAGCTGTAATTATTCTCAGGGAATGGGGCTGCGGATGAAATGCCCATCCCCAGTTTTTAAAAAAAAGTGATCAACTCTTAATACCAAGAAGTACTAATGTCTCTATTGCTAGGTTGTTTAAACATCTTTCCTTCAACAGAAAACAGAAGCTGATGCTAATGACTAGGATCCATTCAGGACCTTCTACAACATAGCAGAGACACATCCCATATATGCAATAAGTCAATTTGCTGATAGCAGAGATTCGGTCCCAGTGATATTCATAAATACATTGAAGATGCCATATAATGTATTGCATACAGTGGTGAACATAACTGAACTGATGTGAACCTATAACAGAATATCATGCTGAAATTGAGCTGCCTGCTATTTATTTGGGTTGCATGCTTAACCATGTCCATTTATCAAAGTTGTTCTTTAAAAAAAAAAACAAATAGGTAGAATCCCATGTACAATGGGATTTCTCTGAGAAAATCTGAAGTATTCTTTCCACATTACCAAACATTTCTCCTACCTTTTTTTCTAAAGCCCTAGTATTAAGAAGCAAGGCAAAGATAGGTTGCTCTTCTGACACACACACACCCTTTCTCCGACTAACACAAGACTGGCTGCCTGCCACTGACTCTCTTGGCTGCTTGCCTGAATGACTCTGAACAGAAATGAAGCTTCCTAACTCGACTAAACACGAACCTGAAAATCAACACGAATAAACACGAACCTAGAAACTCAATGTTGTTCTCTGCAAGGACTTTCTTAGCAAAGACTTCCTTTAAAACCCTCTTGGGAGGGGCCAGTCATTAGGCAGCTGGGACTAATTCAAACCCTCCGAGTTCGCTTCTGATGCAATTGAAGCCTCCTTTTTTCAGCCCTTCTCAATCTAGCATCAGGGAAAACTGGCCTTGATCCTCCCCACTACTCCAAGATCCAGGTGCCTCCTGATGACCAGCTGGGCTCTCTGCTCCCTCAAGGTCGCCCTCCTCCTCCAGAACAGACTCATAGGACTCCTCACTAGAGGAGTCCATCAGCAGCTCATCCGGAGCTGTCTGGGCCACAACAGATTGCCTAGGATGAATTATTTTGTAAATGAAAACATTATGACGCACTATCTAGAACTCTTGTAACAATGCTCTGTGTTCACCATTTTTAATCAGAAAAAATGTGTATTATAATTTATTGATAAGTTGAAGGACTTTATGATTTGGCGTTGGGTACATCTGCCTGAGCATTCAAAAACAGCACCTCTGAATCTCTCTGATACTGTGGGGTTGTTTTGGCTCTGTTCAAGAGCTGAACCAATGGATTTCTGGCTCAACTGCAATGTATAGGAAACAACAGTAAAGGTAGTTTATTTGTTCTGAAAAATTTGTGCAATCTGCAGGTGTTCCATTTTCCCATCTGCTGAAATTTCTGCTTTATCCTGATTCTTGGACTTCAGCAATTTCAAGTAGGAAGATCATTGTATTGCTTCCTATATTCTTCTTATAAGAACCTTTGGGATTGCATTTGTTTATTTGCTAGTCCTTTGTTGCATATTATAATAATAATAATAAATTCGAATTTATTAACCGCTCCCTCTCCCCACAGGGACCCGGGGCGGTGCACAGGAGGAACTAAAAACAATATAAACAATAAATAAAAAAATACATACTTTAAAACACAATTAAACAATATTATCCCGTGCTAAAAATAATTAAAAACCCATTAAAATACATTTGAAATCTATAGATAGAGAGACTATCCAAGGCCGGCCAGTCGAAAGAAATGGGTCTTCAATTTCGTACGGAAGGAGCGGAGGTCAGTGGTCGTTCTGATATCGGGGGAAGGTCGTTCCAGAGGGCCGGGCCCGCCACAGAGAGAGCCCTTCCCCTGGGCGTCGCCCGCTGACAAAGTCTAGTGGACGGCACCCGGAGAAGTCCCTCTCTGTGGGAGCGAATCGGCCGTGAGGATGTATGGGGCAGGATCCGATCCCGCAGATAGCTAGGTCCCGAGCCATGAAGCGCCTTGAAGATGATAATTAGCACCTTGAACCTTGCTCAACAAATGGAAGAGCTGGTACAAGCAATTCCATCTCATATCCATTTTGTTTGGAGTATGTACGTTTGTGTGTTTGTACACATGAATTTGAGTCGATTTTGCAGTCTCTACCATTTTCTTGGCAAAGTTTTTCAGAAGTGGTTTGCCTGCTTCCTAGGGCTGACCCGGAGTGACTGGCCAAAGGTCACTTACTTGGTTTCATGTCTGACATGAACTAGAACTCCTTGTTTAAAGATGCCTAAGCACTACACCAAAGGGATGCGGTGGCTCAGTGGCTAAGACACTGAGCTTGTTGATCAGAAAGGTCGACAGTTCAGCAGTTTGAATCCCTGGTGCCGCATAACGGAGTGAGCTCCCATTACTTGTCCCAGCTTCTGCCAACCTAGCAGTTTGAAAGCATGTAAACATGCAAGTAGAAAAATAGGGACCACCTTTGGTGGGAAGGTAACAGTGTTCCATGCACCTTTAGTGTTCAGTCATGCCAGCCACATGACCATAGAGATGTCTTCGGACAGCACTGGCTCTTTAGCTTTGAAATGGAGATGAGGACCATCCCCTAGAGTCGGGAACGACTAGCATATATTGTGAGGGGAACCTTTACCTTTACCTTAAGCACTACACCAAACTGGTTCTTGTACTGTTTTTTTTTTCTTTTCAGATTTTTATCCTGCCTTTTTTCATATACAACTCAAGGCAGTAAACATACCAATATTCCTTCTTATTATCCCCACAAGAGCAAGATGAGAGAGATGTATTGGATTGATAGACAGTGACTGGCCCAAAGTCACCCAGCCAGCTGTCATGCCTAAGATAGGACTAGAACTCTCTTAGCTTTTAAGCCAGCACTTTAACCCACCACACCAAACTGGATCTTTGTTTGGACGGGGTGGGATTTTTATTATTGCAAAACTTGCAGGAACTTAAAGTGGGCAATGAATTTTCTCTCCATGTTCATAGCAGTTTATAGACAATTGGAGATCACCTTCAAACTCTCTGTGAGGGTTTGAGGAGTGGAAGCATTGACAATCTGGAAATGTTTGTAGTATGGAAGCTCCAGTACAATAAGGGAATAGCATATACATACTCAGATTGATTGATTGACTGATTAACTTTCAAGGCTGCCCAGTGGCGTAGCGTGGGTTGTCAGCACCCGGGGCAAGGCAAGTAATTTGCGCCCCCTAACCCGTGGATCTTAGCACTCGGGGGAGGCAGCTCTTCTTGTGGTGTCGAGCCCACGCACCTCCCGCGAGGATCCGGCGGGCAGCCGCTGCCCAAAGGGCTCGGCCATCCGGGTCCGACACTCGTTGCCTCGCCTTGGGGAGAAACGGGCGCCCTTTGCGTGGTGCGGGCCTGGGACACCCGACGCTCCTTTCTATGGAGGGCGACGGCCCGAAAGCCGGGGCAAGAGGGTTGTTAGATTCTCTGTTGTTGTCGAGGACACAACAAGGGTCTTCCCGGGCCGCCGCAGGGCCCAGGTCGCCGCTCCTCTGGCTGACTCGGAACGGAGGAGTCTTCCAGGGTCTCCGCACGGCCGTTGCTTCGAAAGACCTGCGCCTTTAAGTCTCGCCTGGCCCCCTCGGGTGGCTCTGGCGGGTGCGAGGAGCCGGTGCTGGCCTCAGCCGGGGGATGGCCCGGGAGGGTTTGGCCCCTACTGGCCGCTGTTCGCTCCCTGACTCTCGCCGGCCCAGGAGCGCCCAGGCGCCGCCGCCGCCAACTCCAGAGACCCGCGGAGGAGAGCTTCCGAGTCGGGTCTCTGGAGCGCGCGCCCCCAGATGTTGCGCCCGGTGCGGCCGGCCCCCCCTGCACCCCCCACGCTACGCCTCTGAGGCTGCCTCACTCACAGTTTGCCACACAATCACTTGTGAGATAGCTCATAACCATTTAAAATACAGCAAGTAATCAAAAGGAAAGCCAATAATAGCAAAACAGCATACCTTATCATTGGGTGTATAAGGCACACACACACACACCTAAAAGAGCTGAAACTGAAACTGAAAGTGAAATGGGCTGTTTGCTGTTTGCTGTTTGCTGCAATGAGGCAAATTGCTGGGAGGCAGAGGCAGATTTCCCTCCCCCCTTGTTTTCCTCTCCAAAAGTTAGATGTGTCTTATATTTCGGAGCGTCTTATACTCCGAAAAATAGGGTAGTTCACAGAAGCTTACATTAAGGCAGTGGTAGGCAAACTCATTAGTCAAAAGAGCCAAATATCAACAAAAGCTCGATTGAAATTACTTTGGAGAGCCGGAAGGTGTGGCCTGTTTTGTGGGCGTGGCTCAGCGGTCATGTGACCGGATGGGTGTGGCCAACTTGGAAACTGTGGTGAAACTCACTTGCTTAGCAACCAAAATTTGGGGCTCAATTGTGGTCATAAGTTCTCTCATCTCTCTCCAACTTTCTTTTCTTTCTTCCCTTCTTTCTCTTTCTCTCCCTTTCTGTTTCTCTCTGTCTCTCTGAGTCTGTCTATCTGTCTGTCTCTCTCTGTGGCTCTTTATCTCTCCCTCCCTCTCTGTCTCTTTCTGTCATTCTCTGTGTCTGTCTCTCTGCCCTCCCTTCTTCTCTGTCTGTCTGTCTCTGTGGCTCTTTGCCTCCTTCCCTCCCTCTCTCCCTCCCTCCCTGTCTCTTTCTGTCATTCTCTGTGTCTCTCTCTGTCTTTCTGCCCTCCCTTCTTCTCTATCTGTCTGTCTCTGTGGCTCTTTGCCTCCTTCCCTCCCTCCCTCCCTCTCTGTCTCTTTCTGTCATTCTCTGTGTCTCTCTCTGTCTCTCTGCCCTCCCTTCTCCTCTGTCTCTCTGTCTCTGTGGCTCTTTGCCTCCTTCCTTCCCTCCCTCCCTCCCTGTCTCTTTCTGTCATTCTCTGTGTCTCTCTCTGTCTCTCTGCCCTCCCTTCTCCTCTGTCTGTCTGTCTCTGTGGCTCTTTGCCTCCTTCCTTCCCTCCCTCCCTCCCTGTCTCTTTCTGTCATTCTCTGTGTCTCCCTCTGTCTCTCTGCCCTCCCTTCTTCTCTGTCTGTCTGTCTCTGTGGCTCTTTGCCTCCTTCCTTCCCTCCCTCCCTCCCTGTCTCTTTCTGTCATTCTCTGTGTCTCTTTCTGTCTCTCTGCCCTCCCTTCTTCTCTGTCTGTCTGTCTCTGTGGCTCTTTGCCTCCTTCCCTCCTTCCCTCCCTCCCTCCCTGTCTCTTTCTGTCATTCTCTGTGTCTATCTCTCTGTCTCTCTGCCCTCCCTTCCTCCCTGTCTGTCTGTCTCTGTGGCTCTTTGCCTCCTTCCCTCCCTCCCTGTCTCTTTCTGTCATTCTCTGTGTCTATCTCTCTGTCTCTCTGCCCTCCCTTCTTCTATGTCTGTCTGTCTCTGTGGCTCTTTGCCTTCTTCCCTCCCTCCCTCCCTCCCTCTCTCCCTGTCTCTCTCTGTTTCTCCCTCCCTCCTTCCCCTCTCTCTCTCTCTCTCTCTTTGTATCTGTCAGACCCTGATTCCCTCCGTCCGTCTCTCTCTCGCTCTTTGCCTCTCTGTGTCTGTCTGTCACTGTCCACAAAATACCGCGCGGAGGAGCGGCGGGCTCTGTGGTGACAGCGAGGCCTTCCACTGGGGGAGGGGTGTCCCCTTCACGTTCCTCGTCTTCCCAGATGCCGCCTGGAACCATCAGCAACCGCGCAGACTTGCCGCTTTTCCATGCCGCGCAAAAGATAGGTGCGTGCAATTATAACGGAAGTTTCCACCGCTACAAACTCTCCAAGATTGTAATTGGGCGGGGCATGCGCACCTATCTTTTGCACGGCATGGAAAAGCGGAAAGTCTCTGCGTGGCTGCGGATGGCTCCGGACGGCATTCGGGGAGACGAGGAACGTGAAGGGGACCTCGCGGACCTCTTTCTTTCTTTCTTTCTTTCTTTCTTTCTTTCTTTCTTTCTTTCTTTCTTTCTTTCTTTCTTTCTTTCTCTCTCTCTCTCTCCCACTTTCTTTTTCTTTCTGTTTTTCTTTCTCTCTTTTTCTTTTTGTCTCTCTCTGTCAATCTCTCTCTTTATCTGTCTCGCTCTCCTCCCTCCACCCATCTATCATTCTGTGTGTGTGTGTGTGTGTGTGTGCCTCTCTCTCTCTGATTCCCTCTCTCCCTCCCCCTCTCTCTCAATCTCTCTGTCTCTTCCTCCCTCCCCCTCTGTCTCTCTCTGTATGTAAGTCTCTCCTTCCCTCTCTCCCTCCCCCCCCCCGGAAGCAGTGGAAAGCCCGGCACGCTGGCCAGAGAGGCCACGGCCGCCTCCTCCCTCAGCGAGCTGGCGGGGAGAGCACCCGAGGCCGTGGCCATCCAAGCACCGCGGAGGCTGTCCGGGTGCTGCACGCCCACCTCCGTCCCAGCCTCACATGGCGGCCAGCCCCAGAAAGCACGGCATGGCAGCCTCTGCAGGCGGCTGTTGCTGCTGCTGTCCCCGAGCCCTGCAACATGCAGCTCCTGCCGTCCGAGCGCATCGGGCAGGACAGCCGGCCATGTTTCCACCAGGTCCCTCTTTGGCCCCTCAGGTCCGGCTCTTCCTCTCTCCCCCCTTGGCCCGGAGGCAGCGGAGGGCCTGGCAACAGAGCACCCGGGGCTGCGGCTGTGCCCGAGCCGTCCGGGTGCCAGGCACCCGCCTCCCCGGGCGCACGGCGCACGGACAGCTCCGGCGCAGCCCCGGGCGCTCCCCCCGCCTGTTCGCTCGCTCATTACAGGGGGAGGCAGCCGCAGGGAAGGCATCAGGCCGGGGTTCTTCTCTGTCTCCCAGACAGCGCTGGGGGTGAGCTGAGTAGCCTGCTCTTGGAAGTGGTGGCTGTGGCCGATGGGCTTGGTCCTGGCCTCTCGTTCTGTCTGCCCGGGAGACAGAGTCCAGGGAGGAAGATAATGGCCATTTTAGAGACAACGTGTCCAGCGCCTTCCACTCGCACCCGCAGCAGCAGCACCCGTCGCTCCCCGTTGCCCTCGGAGGCAAAGGAGACAACCGCTCCTCTTGGTGGGGTGGCCGTGCTCGTGTGCTCTGGCCCTAAGCCTCGTGTACCCCCTGCAGGGCCAAGCGTGGCTCAACTGTGCTGGGAGGACTTCCTGGGTCTCCCCCAAGGGAGGCGGGCGCGCAGCGGCCGGATGGCTCCGGCGAAGCTGCAACCCCGGGCGCTCCCCCCCACCCGTTCGCTCGCGGGGGTGTGGAGGGAGAGAGGAAGAGCCGCACCAAGGGGCCAAAAAGCCGCGGTTTGCCGACCACTGCATTAAGGAAAGAATTAGACAGGTTCAGCTTGGAGATACATAACACCTACCTATTCTTGTATGTTCATTTAGCCCCATGTTCGCAATAGATATCATGAGCTATAGCTTCCTTCCCCTCCTGGGGCCCTCCAGATGAGGTGGAAGTAAACTCCCAGTGTTCCCAACATGTATGCATACAGACATGGAATATACAGCATTTTGCTATCTGTCAGCTTCTTAACTTTCTTGACAAGTCAATATGTATTGCACCATTTCCAGCTGGACAAAAACACCTCTAGCCGTGTCACTTCTTGAGCATCTAGGAGCAAAATATCTTTTGACTTCTGAGGCTGAAAATCCCCCAAGACCTTTCCTTCTTGGCAGGGGAAATCCAGTGATAATATCTAGAGCTCACCCTGAGCTTAAACTGTAATCCTATGAAAAATCCAAGTGGCAGAGGGTGAAGGATGCAAGTTATGTTATTTCCAAGTGCCCTAAACATGCATGGTCAAGATTCTTCAGGTTCGCTCCTGATTTTTATTATTTATACTTTTTCCAGAAAATCAAATTATCTTAACCATTAAAAATGAGCTGGAAATGACAAAGAACAAAATAAAACACTGCTTAACCTCAATCTAACAATCAAGATCGACAGCAATGGTCTACAGCTCCTCCAAATCCTTTGGTGCTGGCTTGGGCTAATAAAAAATGTGTGTGGTGGTAGAGCACTCATCTGTCACTAAAGATATGTTAGCAAGAAATGTAAGTGTCAATATGAGTGAGCAGTGCTGTGTGTAAATTTCCCCCCTATTTTGTGCTAAAGAAATGTAGAAGAGTAGAAACCATGGGTTTCAATGGTGGGGGAAGGGATTCAGTGATAAGACATACATGAAATCACCACAGAAACATTATGAGTTGAAGTATGTAAGTCAGACATTGGGATCCAAGAACATAACTCCATTATTTGTATACGAGTCTGTGTGCCATCATTTTAACATCATCAAAGTTTGTGGCAGGTGCCATTAGTGAAATTCATTTCAACAGTTTCCTCCTCCATATTTCATGGGGTTGGAATTCTTTTATAGTTTTTATTTTACAATAAAGAGTATGGTTGTTTGTTTATTTTTGATTTTACAGTGGCGATATCTAGTGATAGTGGCCTAACCATCACTTTGTATGCCCCATATCTTATCTTACGCACTGTCACTCAAGCTCTCGTCACCTCCCGCCTGGGCTACTGTAACGCTCTCTACATGGGGCTTCCCTTGAAGTGCACCCGGAGGCCCCAGTTAGTTCAGAATGCGGCCGCGCGGGGAATTTTGGGAGCATCTAGACGCTCCCATGTGACACCTCCTGCGTGAGCTGCACTGGCTGCCTGTGGCCTTCCGGGTGCGCTTCAAGATTCTAGTGATCACCTTTAAAGCGCTCCATGGCAAGGGACCTGGTTACCTGCAAGACCGCCTCTGCTGCCAAATACCTCCCACCGACCAGTCCGCTCCCACAGAGAGGGCCTCCTCAGGGGGCCGTTGGCCAGATAATGTTGGCTGGCAACCCCCAGGGGAAGAGCCTTCTCTGTGGCAGCTCCTGCCCTCTGGAATGACCTCCCCCCTGAATTACGCACGATCACAGACTTACGTCTCTTCCATTGGACCCTGAAGACACATCTATTTTGTGCAGCCGGCCTCGCATAGTCTTTTAATTGGGTTTTAGCATTGGGTGTTATAATTAAGAGGCCAAACTATTTAATATTTATTAATCTGCTATTTTAATTTTTGCATCTCTTCTTTTTATTATGGCTGTTCACCGCCCTGAGTCCCGAGAGGGAGAAGGGCGGTATACAAATTAAATAATAAAATAAATAAATAAATAAAATTATTTGTTTGTTTGTTTAGTTTGTCAAACGTGTAAAAGATAACAGGTATAAGTATAAACCTGGACATGAACAAAGGAAATGAGTACAAATAAAGGGGATAGTAGGACATGCTGATACGGTGATGCACTTATGCATGTCCCTTATATGGACCTCTTAGGAATGTGGTGAGGTCCACGGTGGACAGTTTAAGGTTGAAGCTGTGGGGATTTGAGGATGTAACAACGCTGTTGCTGAAGTTGTATTTTCTGCAATCGAGTTTGGAGTGGTTAACCTTGAATTTGTATCTATTGTTTGCCCATGTATTATTGAGGTTGAAGCTGAAGTAGTTGTTGACAGGTAGGATGTTGTAGCAGACAATTTTATGTTCTATGCTTAGGTCAAACCATAGGTGGTGTAGTTCCAGGTTGTCCAAGCCCAAAATTTCGAGCCTAGTGGCATAAGGGATTCTACTGTGAGCAGAGGAGTGGAGTACTCCTCTCATGAAATACCCCTGGACCCACTGAATTGTATTAACGTCAGATATACAGTGTGGATTCCAGGCAGACAAGCTGTATTCGAGAATTGGTCTGGCAAAGGTTTTATATGCCCTAGTTAGCAGTTCTACGTTACCGGAAAGAAGCTTCACAAAATTAGGTTAACAACTCTTAATGCCTTTTTGGCAATGCTGTTACAGTGAGCTCTGGGGCTTAGATCATTTGAGATGAGTACTCCTAGGTCCTTGACAGAGTGAGGGTCATCTACGAGGTCATTTCCTCCCAGCTTGTATATCAGAGCACTGTTTATATGATATGGATGAAAGCACTCCATTTCTTCCTTTTCTTAAATGATGGTGAATATTTGGCAAAGCTTCTATAAAGTGGTTTTCTTTTCAAGGGGTAAATCCCAAAGTCTCCTGAGAATCTTTGACTCAGCCTCTCTCAAAGGAAAGGGCCTCGTAAGAATCCAGGAAGTCTCCTATCTTGATAGTTACTTGTGCAGAAAAACCACTATATAAGGCAAGGAATGAGATTTCACCTCATCATGGATTTCAGATTCCCTCAGAGTAGAGAGGGAATAAATGCCCGAATCTGATCCCTGCGAATACCTCCACAGCAGTGGTGGGTTTCTGCAGGCTCGCACCTACTCGCGAGAGCCGGTTGGTGAAATTTAGAGAACCGGTGAGAGGGGGTTCCACCGGCGTACCTGGAAGTAAATCTGGCCCGCCGCTGCCAGTGACCCAACGGGAAGGGAAGGAAAGGAAAGGAAAGGAAAGGAAGGAGGGAGGGAGGGAGGGAGGGAGGGAGGAAGGAAGGAAGGAAGGAAGGAAGGAAGGAAGGAAGGAAGGAAGGAAGGAAGGAAGGAAGGAAGGAAGGAAGGAAGGAAGGAAGGAAGGAAGGAAGGAAGGAAGGAAAGAATTTATCATCACAATTGAGTCCAAAATTTTGGTTGCTAAGCAAGAGCGTTGTTAAATGAGTTTCACCACATTTTAAAAGGTGGCCACTCCCACCCTGTCACATGACTGCCAAGCCACGCCCACAAAATAGGCCACACCTACAGAATAGGTTCTAAAAAATTTGAAACCCACCACTGCTCCACAGGGATCAGTATCAGTGATATTTATTTGTGGAGGTCTGGAATTTATATTCTACTTTTCTTCCAACAGATGGCACTAACACAAGAGCAATGTTTCAGTTATCTATCTTGGTATTTGCATGACTTAACAAGGTCCACCTGTAACATAGCTAAATTCTGTGCTTGGGTCTCTTTACTAATTTAATTTTCTATTTTCACGATGACTCAGAGAAGAGAAAACAATACACAAGCTGTTGCACAGACACAAGTCACTACAATATATACACATTGGAAGGTTTAACTGAGCAA
This sequence comes from Rhabdophis nuchalis, assembly GCA_039707465.1. Taxonomy (NCBI): domain Eukaryota; kingdom Metazoa; phylum Chordata; class Lepidosauria; order Squamata; family Natricidae; genus Rhabdophis; species Rhabdophis nuchalis. Next base: position 90,576,559 of record CM077644.1, on the reverse strand, counting down.
GAAAATTAAGTTAAATAGTTCTCAATTTTTTTTTACATTTTTAGGTTGCATTCACGCATTGCACTAACTTGAAATGTGGTTTTGTTAGCTTGGGTGTGCTATGCAAAACCAGCTACTGTGATTTATAGCAAACGGAATCAATTGCAGCTCATTCAATAAATCATGTTAACCATGACTAAAGTGATGTTAATCAAACTTAATCTTGGCTTACAGACATATAGGAACTTGGTTTTATATAATAAAAGGCTTGTTGGAAAGCAAGTTTAATAAACATTAAAATAAATTACTTTCATGTAAAAGTACATAGATCACAATCTAAAGCCCTGTTTTGCTAAGAAAAAAATTGCACAGAGCTATTTTAAGTGTAGTTAGAATTTTAATTGAAAATATGATCTATGGAAAGCCGGGAAGATCTATAACTATTAACATTAAAGTTGTTTTAAAATCACAACATTAATTTCAAAACATTTTTTTCTCAAAACAAAATAGATTTTAAATGTATTGGCATGTTTGAAAACAGAACTAATCTTTAATCCCACATATTGTCATATCTTCAGGTGAAAGTGAAATGAGGAATCAAATATTGAAAATTCATATTTTCAATATCTGTTGAATGCAACTGATCAGATAAACCTAATTCAATGAGATTAGTTCACATGAAATGAAATAAAATGAACAAATCCAAGCTATTTTAAAAAGTAACCATTTTCTTAACATGTTCTTTGTCTTCAAATTACATGGTCAGTTTCATGAATTTGGGGCCAATTTTTCAACTCAGTCCAAGCAGTTTAAGTATACCTAATTTTGTACACTAGGTAGTAAAGAGACTGCCATTAACCATGGCTATTTGATGCAGAGTATTTATTATTGTACTACTGCAACAATATAACAACTCCTCTTCGCTATTATTCATAAACATGGAAAAACTTTGAAGTGAATTTATAATCCTTCAAATCAACCTTTTCATATTCATTTTAAAACCACTGTTCATTTCCCTGGATAAAGAGTAATGACGAATTATATAAAATCTTCTAACAAAGAGATTAAAACAGATAATATTGCATAGCTTAGTACTGTACAGGTATAGCTAAATTGCTCTGGCTTTTCCCCCACATCATTCTTATGTTATTAACCTTTGTGATGCAAAAATGATGATTGGCCATGCGCCGCATTTTAAATATGCAGTGAGAGTCTCTCTTAATAAAAATAAATACTCTGGTCATGTTTTCCTTCTGATGTTATGACCTACATTGCACATGCTCTGCATGTGATTATCAAAGCCCACTAATATGTGTCTGAGGCTTATATGAACTTATGTTTGCAAATGGAAAGCAAACATGAGGGCATGAGAAATGAGGAATGCATCTGAAAGGAAGAACTGCCAAAAGGAACTACCAAGCAAATGCCTTCATCAACCATTGAAGAATTTCTGGTTTTTCTTTGGTGAAAAAGCTCTGAGCTGAAGAAGCTTCTTGGATGGGAAGCGAAATGTCTTCAAAGGAAAACAAGAAAGTCCAGTTGCCCCTTGAAAAAGCACCTTTGGGACAACCATGACCTGGATGACTGAGAATCTCCATAGAGAACCATTGAAGAATATTTACTAGCCACGCATTTACTAGCCACGCAACTGTGAAAGGGATCTTGGAGTCCTAGTAGACAACCATTTAAATATGAGCCAGCAGTGTGCAGCAGTTGCCAAAAAAGCCAATACAGTTCTAGGCTGCATAAACAGAGGGATAGAATCAAGATCACGTGAAGTGTTAATCCCACTGTATAGTGCCTTGGTAAGGCCACACTTGGAATACTGCATTCAGTTTTGGTCGCCACGATGTAGAAAAGATGTGGAGACTCTAGAAAGAGTGCAGAGAAGAGCAACAAAGATGATTAGGGGACTGGAGACTAAAATATATGAAGAATTGGGTATGTCTAATCTTATGAAAAGAAGGACTAGGGGAGACATGATAGCAGTGTTCCAGTATCTCAGGGGTTGCCACAAAGAAGAGGGAGTCAAACTGTTCTCTAAGGCATCTGAGGGTAAAACAAGAAGCAATGGGTGGAAACTAATCAAGGAGAGAAGCAACTTAGAACTGAGGAGAAATTTCCTGACAGTTAGAACAATTAGTCAGTGGAACAGCTTGCCTCCAGAAGTTGCGAATGCCCCAACACTGCAAGTCTTTAAGAGGATGCTGGAAAGCCATATGTCTGAAACGGTATAAGGTTCCTGCCTAGGCGGGAGGTTGGACTAGAAGACCTCCAAGGTCCCTTCCAACTCTGTTATTGTATATTGGAAGATACTGGAAGAAGGCAAATCACTTATTGTTGACAACAAATGTCCATGAAGTCCACAAGAATAGATCTTGACTTCAGAAGAACTTTCCACACATGCCTCTCTGAGCATTGAGAACCACTCGCCTAAACCATTTTGAGTCTCACCCATCTAAAAATGAATATCTATTGTCTAAACCAGTGGTTCTCAACCTTTTATTCACCATGGTCCACCTTTAAATACCTTCTGTGGCCATGGACCACCAAGACTTAACTCAAGATTTAAATCATACCATTTCTTCAAGCCTTCGTGACCCCCTGTAATGACATTGTCCCCCCCCCCCGGGTCTGTTGAGAACCACTCGCCTAAACCATTCTGAGTCTCACCCATCTAAAAATGACAAATCCTTTACCTTAGTAATCAGGATGTTCCCAAAAAGACACAGAGGTGTTGTAAAAGAAGACAAGATGATGGCCATGATACTGCAATCAACATTCACCTGATTTTTATGTGCAATATGTGTGGTGCACATAAAAAAATCAGCAAAAGTTCATCACAACCATCAGCTTGATATTTTTTTTCTTAACTTGTGGTCAGCCTCGTCTTCAAGGCAAAGAGTTCCCAGTTCTTTCCAAAAAGAACCAATGGATTTGTATTGATGTCACACTCATCCTGAGATTGGCAAGAATTTGAAAATAATTATAAGAGAAAGAAAAACTCTGTGAACCAAGAGGAAATAAAATCAAGGGGTGGAGTGAGGAACCACCACATAGGATCAGAATAAAAGGCACTAAATTTGAATGAAAAAACATTTATCTGAGGAAGACAATAAAGCACTCCAGTTCCAATACTTATCTAGACACAAAGATAACCATGAAAAAAGATATTACCTAACTATGATAAATATGTGATCAGTTGAACTGCTATTACATTGACTAAAACAAAACATTTCAATTATGTGTATTAAAATCAACTGGCTAACACTAGTGGCATTTTTTTTAACAGAGAGGGATTTTCTGTTCTTTCTCCACTTGTTATTTCTTTTTTGGCAGATCTTTGCATCATGATGAAACATCTGCTTTCTCTGGGCAAGCAAATGTGCCTCTGCAGCTCAATTGAACCACCTAAAATTTATGATGAACGTGGCAATGTGCTACATGCCCCATTTCCTACCTTGCCCTGCTTACATATCAGACATGGCAGTGATACGTCCCCAATAATTGAATTATTAGATAGGATCAGTTGGAACAACATGTCTATATTGGACATAAGGTACTATTGCCATTACTTCCAGTATTAGTGGAAACAATTTAGTAGCGCTCATCCAATTAATATTGAAGCCAATTTATAATTGTGTTTGTGCTATTGCTGCAGTGAACAAAATGGATGCCGCTAGCCTGATAAACAATAGGAGCATTGACAGTAATAATATTCATGTACAACAGAGATATAAATGATTGAATCTCGTGTTATTTCTTTCACCAGCACAACATATATTAGAACTACAATAGATGGTAGTTAATGGAAAAGCATGAATGTAGCTTATGACTAAAACTATGTTTATTTACCACTAGGCCTGTCCCCACAACTCCCATTATCCCAGCCAGCATAGCTATGAAGAAGAGTAATAATCCAATACATTTGAAACGTTCCAGGTTTGGAAAACACAGAAAAAAATACAGGGCAGATTTCTACTATTCTTTTGGTGGTATTCTTTCACAAAATATATACGAGAAGCAAGACAAACAATAGATAGCTGTATCTTTTGCATAATTTACCAGAGGCAATAGAACTGTTTAATTCCCATCCTCTGTGCTGACAATAGAACCAGCTTCTGAGAATTAATCCCTGCCTTCTTGGCAGCCTTAGAGGTTGGTTGATTCTGAGCTTGGAAAAGAAAAGGACGTGTCAAACACATTCAGCCGGAGCCAGAAAGGGACAAATTGAAGACAAAAGGAATCTAAGTAGTGAATGTGTTCACTTCATTCTTGCACCACAGAGAAAGTTAGATTAAGTATTTGGCATGGGCTCACCATTTTAGACAATAATGAAACTGTTCTGGAAGACGAGACCCACAAAATGGACTAGAAGGTCCCAAGGTCCAAGGTCCCATCCAACTCTGTTATTCTCTTCTATTCAAAGTTTCCTTCATCCTTATTTCTGCTCTATGGGCTTTAAATAATTTGAAGCCCTCTGAGTTTTGAGTAGTATAAGCAAGTTAATGTACTTGCCTGCTTGCAGATCTCTTCCCACTTAACTGGAAAGTAAGGCAACTGAATTCTCTAGAACTTATGCATAAGAATGGCATTAAGACAATAATTACAACCAGTGGTGGGTTTCAATTTATTTTACTACTGGTTTCTTTATGTGCACCTGCGTGCTCGCGCGCTCACGTGACACTTCTGCACATGTGCAGAAATGTCCGGGCAGGTGGGTGGAGCCTCCCACCACCACCACCAATCTGGGTGAACTGGCAGAAACCCATCTCTAGTTACAGTAGACCATAATGGCAAACAATATTTTCTTGTTCCTATGTATCATTTCTTCAAGGTTTTGACGACCATCTTCAAAGCGCTCCATGGCTCGGGACCTAGTTATATGCGAGACCGTCTCCTGCCCCATACATCCCTTAGACCGATACGCTCCCACAGAGAGGGCCTTCTCAGGGTGCCGTCGGCCGGACAATGCCGACTGGCGACACCCAGGGGAAGGGCCTTCTCTGTGGCGGGCCCTGCCCTGTGGAACGACCTACCCCCAGAACTTCGTACCATCACCGACCTCCGCCTCTTCCGCCAGTGTTTAAAAACACACCTCTTTCACCAAGCCGGCCTAACATAACCTCCGCTGGGACTAGCCATAGATAGTTTTAATTCGGGGATTTTAATTGGTTTTAGTGCAGGATGGGGATTTAATAGGTTTTTAAATTTTGTACTGTTGTTTTGTGTATGTATTTTAATTTCCTGTGCGCCGCCCTGGGTCCTTTTGGAGAAGGGCGGGATATAAATTTAATAAAATAAAATAAATAAAATAAATAAATTTATAAGAGGATTATGATCAAACTATTTTTTCACTTAGGAATTTTTCAACAGGACTCATACCATCATAACCATTATTTCTTGTGGAGGAGTCCACAGTAACTAACAAGTTAAAAAAGTTGAACTATTGTAATAAAAGGATCTCTGGAGAAAGCTCTAATGCTGAGAAACATGGGAGGCAAGAGAAAAATAAATATATGTATTATGTTGTTTTATTATTGGTGTTGTTCAAATTGTTGATTGGGAGTCACCCAGAGTTTGATATAAGATGGAAGGGTATATACATGTTTTAAATAAATGAATGAATTAAATAAAGAAGAGGGAGACCAGTGAAATGGGTGGACCTATCCGTGCGGTCACTAAGAGTCAACAATGACTTGGTGACACATAATCAGTGAAAGAAATTAGGAAACAATAAGCCCATAAATAAAATCAGAGTTATTCTTTAAAAAAAGAAATTTAATGGAACAGACAAAATAAATGGAAGTCTGGCTGTGGAATAAATCATTACAATTGATTTATATATAAGTATATATGACAAATGGTTTTTATCATGAGATCTTAACACAACTTCCACATTTGTCTCACCCCACATACCCACAAAGCCAGAGCTTGGTATCACCTTTTAAACTTTTGAATAAAGTTTTGGAATGGGATTGCTTGTAGGTAAAGACTTCTTTTCTGTTGGAGATCTCTTTCAATAAAACTGGATTAAAAAGAAATACTAACACGCTTCACTCCATAGGGCTTCCATTGGATAGCCTCCGTCTACCAGACCTATTGTTAAACAGTATACTTGGGCATTGATTTTCAAATAAATATAAGTCTAGTTCCTAGGTTTGCTTCACGTTTCTAGGTTCATAGGTACACCTTCCAAATAGATATCTGCCAACATTTAATTTTTCATCTATCAACCCTATTGTAATTTTGCTGGCCTTTACTTAAATGTTTTCTATCTTGAATATGTGTCTATGTGGGAGTGGTTCAGATAAATTATTGAGCAATAAGTTCTTTCAGTCTCCTCTTTACAGGGAATCCTGGACAACTTTTGTTTATCTTATCTTGAAAAAATGTCCTGGAGAGCTTGACTTTGTCCTTCTCCTGTTTGACACGTTTGGATATATCCTTCTAGACTGCCTGACCATGTGTTTTTATATGTATTATCCACCACTTGGGTGGATCTGGGAAATCTGTACTAGTTTTCTTTCTTTTTAATCAAAACCAGGGTGGGAAATGTTTGGGAATACATACATTTTGACTTAAATCCTATCGCAGCATATGGATAGTAAAACTGCCTCCTATTTATCGCTTATTTGATATTTAGCTGAGGTACTAATACCACTCTATAAAGCCTTAGTAAGACCACACATAGAATTCTGCATCCAGTTTTGGTCACCACACTATAAAAATGATGTTGAGACTCTAGAAAAAGTGCAGAGAAAAACAACCAGAATAATTACAGGACTGGAGACTAAAACATAGGAAGAATGGCTACAGGAACTGGAATGGCTAGTCTAGTGAAGAGGATCATGGGAGACATGATATCAGTGTCCCAATATTTGAGGCACTGTCATAGAGTGGAAGGGGTCAAGCTATTTTCCAAGGCACCTGAAGGCTAAACAAGGAATAATGGATGGAAACTGATCATGGAGAGATTCAACCTAGAAATAAGGAGACATTTTCTGAGTGAGAACAATCAACCCATGGAACAGCTTGCCTTTGGAAGTCGTGGGAGTTTCATCATTGACAGCTTTCAAGAAGAGATAAGACTGCCATTTGTCAGAAATGGTGTAGGGTCTCCTGGTTCAGTGGGGGTTGGATTAGATGACCTACAAGGTCTCTTCCAACTCTGTTAATCTGTTAAAAGCTTATGATTTGCTTTGCTCAGTAATTTCATCTGTTAAATGCGGACTGATCCAATGCTATTTCTCACCTACTCAGAATCCTACAAAATTAAGATGTTGTGCTGTTTCCTGTGATCGACTACACTGAATCAATCACTGACTACCTAGCCTGTAGTCAGATTCATGTGTTAAACTTATGCAAATATAAGTATGCTGAGCTATTTTCAAGCTTCCTTGAATAGATATTATGGGCTATTTGTACGGCATACTTTTGTGTCCATTTTTTTTCTCTTTATACTGATTTCTGCAAGAACAACTAAAGCCCTTGATTCATCTTAATTCAAATAGGCTTGAATCTACTAAAGGAAAGACATCAGAGCAATCTGGATTGACTTCTACCCCCTTTCTTCATAGTGTGGATGGGTATATACCTACACTTAGATCCCCCAAGCATAGTCATAATTTCTTCCTACCAGTAGAGCAAGTCATTATTTATTATATCACACTCTCTCTTCTTCCCTCTTTTCTAGTGGAAACATTGCAGTGGCTGCTGGCTAGAAAATTAGCCAAGGGAATGTCTTGTCTTGGTCTTTTTTGTCATTGTGCTAGGGACAATCTTTCTCCCAATGTTGGAGACACACCATAGGGGCTAATAATTGGGAGTAATTTAATGGTGGTTCTCTCACGTATCCCAACCTAATTTCTTTCACAAAGTAGCAACAGTGGAATGCTCTGTGCATGAATTAATAGTAAATGCAATGAATAGCATTTTCAGGTTAATGCCTTGTCATTCTACCTTCTGCTGTTATGCTTCCCAGGTAATGGGTAGCCACTAAGGAACTCTATTCTGCACATAGTTTTTTCAAGTTTAGTGCAAAAACCTTCTTTTTGGTAACAGTAGAAAAGGTAACCTAGGGAGCACAAAATGAATTGTAGTCAAACTTAGTTGAACCTAGGTTGCATAGAAAATCAACACACATTAGTCATGACAGTTTAAGCGCCATTTTTCCCCAATAGGAATATTGTACAAATAAATCAAGCTGCAATCCTATTCTCAACTGGGAATGACCCATTGAAATGAATGGGGCTTGCTTCCCATATATGTGACTAGATGGATACCCTTGCTCTGCTATGAAACTATGTGATCGGGCTTGATAAATCAACACTTATAGCTTGAAAATTAATAAGTAGTTACGATTTCCTCTCCCCTTCTCTCCTTCAGGCTGCCCACAATGATCCTCTCCTATCCCCTTCTCTCCCTCAGGCTTGCCCCACAGAGGCCTCTCTTATCTTATTCCCTTCTCTACCTCAGTCTAACTCCTTAGCATCAGAGTGTTTTTCAGGTGGGGAGGGGGAGCAGAATTCTGGACTAGCTGGAGTCTTCGGGTGCACCTCAAGGGGAGCCCCATGTAGAGAGCGTTGCAGTAGTCCAAGCGGGAGGTGACAAGCGCTTGAGTGACTGTGCGTAAGGCGTCACGATCTAGATAGGGGTGCAACTGGCGGATCAGGTGAACCTGATAAAAGGCCCCCCTGGTCACGGCTGTCACATGGTCATCCAATTTAACATAATACTAACCTATGAAGTTTTATTTGAAAGACACCAGGCTGACAATATGCTTTCCTGTATACAACTTCTCCCCTGCCAGATTCTTCATCATCATTTCTTTTCTTTAAAAAAAAACAGTGAAGTAAAGACCACAGAAATAAGTCCTCCATACATTATTGCATTAAACAAAATATGGTGCATTTGGAATAGCCGTCGTGCCAAACTGTAAATATTTGAATGGTATGTAAAACATTCAGCACTGAAGGATGTTATTACATTAACGTCTCATGGAATAATTTTTAGTTGTTAAGATATATTGGGATAAAATACATTGATAAAGTCAGTTTTGGGAGACCTTCAGTTTAATTATTCTGTGAGTGCACAGACAGATATGCACACACACATGTAACTAATCTCTAGCTCAGTGTTTTAAAAGTTCAAAATTTGGCTTTAATATAATTTCCGTTCTCTGGTAGGGCCATTGTACCAAGAAGCTCATAGCTGCTTTATTTTTCAAGAATCAAACTATGTAAGCAGATAAAAGTCCCTAGTCACCTTGTTTGTTGCCATTTCCATATTCCGTACATCCCTTGCTATTTCCACTATATTTTTAAGTTGGCTTGTCTAGACCAACAGTTGGCTGAATAACTTGGTGTATCTAGTAACACAGATGTCATGGAGACTGTCTGTTGCCTAGAGGGAAGAAGGAAGAAGGCAGCAATTGCAAAGAAAGACCTTGATGCCACTGTCCCAGAATGCCCACTTTAACATTTATTCTCTTCTTATTGAATTATAGTGGCAGTGCTCTGAGCAACTCAAGCAGCCAAGTGCTCCTTCAGCATCACGTTCTCATTTGAGCGCCATTCTGATGACCACTTGGGTAATTCAAAGAGATGGGGGGGAAGCACACCTCTAGGTATGCAAAACATTCTTTCTACAAGAGGATGCTAAAAGAGTGAAGGCAGTTTCCTAATTGTTTTTGATTAACTTCTCTCTCTCCCCCCTCCCTCCCTCCCTTTCTCTGTGTGTGTCTCTCTCTCTCCTTCCCTGCCTTCTTCCCTCCCTCCCTCTCCATTAATAGCTTTTATGGAGGAAGAAAATAACCTTCCATATTTTAAACCCTGTCCCTTCATCTTGATGTATGCTTAAGTTGACTGTCCCTATTATAAACAATTCAATGCTGAGAAAGGGCATATGGGCAGCAGAGAGGAGATAGACACAGGGTGATCTGACCAGAACATACAAACTCTCCAGTGGGTCTCCACTGTTGCCATTAAGAAGTGACATAAGATATTGATGTATGAAATTCAGGAAAGGGGACATTAAGTTGTATCTGTACCATCTTTAAATCGCTCCATGGCACGGGGCCTAGTTATTTGCGGGACCGCCTCCTGCCGCACACCTCCCACCGACCGATCCGCTCCCATAGGGAGGGCGTCCTCAGGGTACCAACCGCTGCTCAATGCCGGCTGGCGGTACCCAGGGGAAGGGCCTTCTCTGTGGCAGGGCCATCCCTCTGGAACGACCTACCCCCCGAACTTCGTACTATCACGGACCTTCCCCTCTTTTGCCACTCACTCAAGACGTACCTTTTCCACCAAGCCGGTCTAGCTTAGAGCTTAGAGCTCAGACGCGACATAATCTTAGCTAACTAGTAAATGGATTTTAGAATCTTAATGGGAATATTTTTAGCACAGGTTCTTAATTTAATTCATTTTATATATTATTATTGTATTTATTGTTATTTATTGGTGATTTTTAATCCCCTGTGCACCGCCCTGAGTCCATCTCAATGGAGAAAGGAGCGGTATATAAATCGAATATAAATAAATAAATAAATAAATAAATAAATAAATAAATAGGCTTTACCGTGATATTTATTTTTAGTAGGACTACTGCCACATTATATATAAATATGCACGTGCATACTTATGTAGGACAATCTATGTGATCAGGGGATGAGGAGAGAGATATTACATATTCCCTTTTTTATATGACATGCTGGGTTTTTTCCCCTTCTGTGCACATATTTACAACAAGGATTAATTTAAGATTACACATCTCATTCAAGGTCACCCTTCTATGTCCCTTTCTAAGAGGCAAAGAGTAAGTTGGTGTCTTTGTATAATTCTATCTTGCTTTCAGCATTTTAGTTCTACTCCAGACTTCTCATCTTTTCTTTCCTTTTGTGTCAGTGCAGGACAGAAGTGTCAAGTTTGTAAAAAAGCCAGTGAAGTTTTTTTATAAGTGATAGGCTTATTATTTTTGTTAAAACAGTGCCCTCCATTGTGAAATGGAGTGTCTGTTGTATGTCCTTTCTATTCATGTTTCAATTCAGATGTGTGTGTTTTTTTAAAATGTAAGACAAAAATGTAAGACAAATGGAGAAATGGTTGTACTACAAGAATTAAGGCAATTTTAAAGAGTAGCTAATTTTGTATTGATTTTAAGAACTGCTGTTCAGCTCCAGATCCTGGCTTGTCGTGGTATTACAGCTGTCGGGAAGATCTGTCAAATTTGGTAACCGAGGGTGAATTCAGGGCAGAGTGACACATTTTAGATCTGTGCCATTCCCAGTATGATTGAACCTCAAACATACTAAATTAGATATATTTTAGCCCTGTTTGCTTCAGTTATTTATTTGCATATCTAGATTCCAAATTAAATGCACTAGGAAATTGCATATAAATTTTGATGCAAGGCTAGTCAATACATTAGCCATTTTAAACATGCATATTCAATATTTTATCCAAGCTTGTATTTGTAAAAATGCAAGTACACTAAAACCTGTTTAATGAATGAATTAGAAAGGAGGGATGTTGGTTATTTCCCATTGATATATTAAATATGAATCATGTATCATTGCATCACATTAATCTATTTGTATAATGGTATTATTAAGGAAAATAATGTTGGAAATGTTGTCATTTTGTAAATAACAAAAATCACCATGGCTGTCACAAAAAACAGGTAAAATTAATTAATTTCATCTGGACTATTTCAGATACAAATAATTTGCCTGTTATTTATTTATTATTTATTTATTGAATTTGGCCACTGGACAAAGGAGCATTGCCTCCAAATTTCACTAAACAGGGATCCATTAAACTGAAGTTTTACTGTAATTTATTATGAATTATTTCCTTAATATAAACTTAAAACCAAGAGCAAATATGAAATACATTCTGTAAAGAATAAATCATTGTCACCAGTGATCATAGTAAGTATGAAGCTGATTATAACATCTCCAAATTGATCTAGAAAGATTTTGATCAATATAATATAAAGGATAAACAGTACAAATATTTTATCATGTTCATGGTAAATTCCTGATAAAGTAAAATTTTATATCACCAAAATGGATATAAAAGGAACTTTAAACTAAAAGAGTTCCAAGCTGACTTAATACGTTTGTACTATCCTTCAAGATACCTTTTCCTTTTTTATTTTAAATGACTTACTGTAGGTACAGTATAACTATTCTTCAAATATTGTCAGTATTCTTAAAGTAGAAGACTGCAATTACTTTTTAATATTTTAAAAGTATAAGACTGACTATAAAAAGTAACAGTTGATAAAGCCAAGCTTCCACCATACTGATTTTATCTTGTAACATTGAATTCTGTATTACCCTCCGGCTAATTTTATTTTTTCTTTTTGTTTTAAGTGTTAGGTAAATTTTAGATATGCATTGGGCTGATCATGATGCACAGAAAAAGCTAAGATGTATTATTTAGTTTATTGTGCAAATGTATGCATAGCTGTTAATTGAACCCATTGTGCTTAGTCTCAAATGAATAGATATGATTGTACCCTTAATGAACTAAAAGGTTGTGGAATGGTTAATCAACCATGTACAAATATAAAAGTACAAAGAACAAATGTTGCAGTAATGCTTAGCAAGACCTATAACTTATATTCTGACATACCTGACCTAGCTGGAATTTGTGAGATACCAAAACCAAGACCCCATTTGTTTTCTCAGTGAAAAATACATAGTAGTTTAAATAATATAGTACCCAAGTTTGATAGGGTTGTGAAAATGCAAGAAGAATTTGTCATAGAGAAAAACTAGTTTGTGTCAATTGTGTGAATATACATATAGATGTAAAGGTAAAGGTTCTCCTTGCACATATGTGCTAGTCATTCCCAACTCTAGGGGCAGTGCTCAACTCCATTTCAAAGCGGAAGAGCCAGTGCTGTCCGAAGATGAATTTCTTAGATTGGTGTCAGTTTTCAATGTAAAATCTTTAGGGATTAGACCTTTTTTTTTTAAAGGAAAAGAGGGAAAGGGTTGATACTACTTCACTTAAATTCATGCCAATTTAAGATTACTGTTTTGTTAATTTCATTTCTTCCACCTAACTTTGTGTCAGTGAGAATCTAAATAAGGCTATTGTCACTTTAGCAAAATATTTAAATGTAACAATCAAAACTACCACTGAGGAGAGGTCTGAATAGAACGAACAAACAATTAACTGTAGACAAGTATGAGTAAAACAGCTTTATATGCATTTACATCATTTCCCTTGCTTGCATTTCAATTGTTTAGGAATATTAAGCCTTTGCTATAGTGCAATCTTGTGGGTAGGTCGTTGGTGATCAACCAACTATCATTATCAACAATTCTGTAGCATGCACTGGATAGAAAATCCCAAACTGAAAGAAAATTCATCTGCAGCCTAAACTTTTGACAAGTTAAATATCAGAACAGACATCTAGATTTGTTGCTATGCTAGTTATGGTTGGAATCAAGCAGAATATAATGAAGCAGAAATATAATGCAAACCAGCACGTACAGTGGGTCCATCGGCCAATATCTTCCTACCTTTAATTCATTTCTCAATGTGTCAAAATTTCATCATTTGATCAAATAACAGAATATTTCCAAAATATGTCATTCAGGCATCCCCAGTTTATATATAATGATTTTTCTCTTGTCAGCTCATTTCTTGAACCTTTGCTGAATCTGGTTTCAGTGGTACTATAAACAAGCATCATTGCATTGTAAAACTGGAAAGTCTCCACTAAAATAGTGTTTTGATCTGGGTTGCCATAGTAATAAGTCTGTGCTCCCCTCTTTGGAGGCCTTGTTATATGAAGTATCAGTGATTTGTTCGGAATGGCCCCAGTTCATCTGTCAAAATGAGTTTTTCCTTTTTTAAAATAATGATCTAGAAAGTCCCAGGGTGGCAACAAATATTTTACAACCGTAACGAGGAACACTGCATCACTCAAGCTTTGTAAATCTATACCATTATTGCATTAGAATAAATCATTTTCTATAGGTAACACTTCTTGGAGAATTTCTATTCTAATTTTAGATCTGATTCTCTATTCAGTGGGGTGTATTTATTTCTTATATAAAGAGAATTATTAACTTGGACTTCAAAAATATATCTCATGTCAGCTTCTGTTTAGAGGCCCCGGAGCAAGAAAACAAAACCAAAAAAAAAAAAAAAACCCTGAAATCTTCCTTATTTCTGCCAAAGTGCTACAAATATCAAGTCCATTTTAGATCTGATTGCTTTAATGAGATCAGATAATATCATTTTAGATAGGCAGATTAAAAGAAAAGACACTCCAATGATTTATTTGTGGAAAACATTAGAAATCCCTGCAAATATGGTCAATGTCACCAAGAGAAAATACAGCAGTACTTTATTTTAAATAAAGATGTTCCAGACGGTTACAGTAATTTGATACATGAACTATGATATTTCCTGCAGGAACAAGAATAAACAAGCATTATATCAACAAGCTAGTGACATATTCTACAAAAAGAGAACAAGGAACAAGATCATCTTTCATCTAGGAAAAATGATAAAGTTGGTTACTTTATGTAAGTCACTAGCACTACAGAGTTATGCGATGTAACTCACTGCCAGTTACAGGCTCGTAATACCTGACATGGGAATATTAAAACATCAGCTGGAGGAAGTTCAGCGAGAATCCATCTGTATTCAATGAATTCTAATTAAAAAGTAATTATTGCACTATGAAGGCTCTGCCAGCTTCATTCTCACACAGAGAGAATTAGCAAACTGCCTTTGCATATTATAAAGTGAATTAGAAAATGCATTGCATACAATGTCTCCCTCCCTCCCTCCCTCCCTCCCTCCCTCCCTCCCTCTTTCTTTCTTTCTTTCTTTCTTTCTTTCTTTCTTTCTTTCTTTCTTTCTTTCTTTCTTTCTTTCTTTCTTTCTGTGTCTCAGTTCTAAGCAGCTTTAGATAACAGGGAGGCACTTCCGTAAATAGTTTTATATCATTTTTCCAAGTGAGTCCCCAGAAGGCATGATGGGGGCAGAGGTGCTACACATCTTCTGTTATAATTGACCTGGGTTTTGAGATTTCTCTGTCCTGATGTATCCCAGAACATTGCATGATGGGAAAAAACTTGTTATTCCTCAAGTCGTGCCAAATGAACAAGATCAAGTAGGCCTGGGACTTGGAAAGAGGAAGAAATATTGACAGATAAGTAACCACTCTAGTAAATGACAGGCAGGCATAGAAGGTATCGTTTCCTCAGGGCTCAGATGTAATCCATTAACCTTAAAAAAATAAGTCTCTGCAAGTATGAAGGATAAATAATACGGGAGGAATTTAAGAATTTTGCTAGTGGAAGTCAATAGAATGCATTGATTGTCTTTCCTGCTGTCAGATTACCATAATGAAGATGCAAGGGATTATAGCTAGAGAGATTGTTATTCAATTGCTTCCCATTAAAAATAATTAGGTCTGAGATAAAATCAGGAGGGTGCTATTATGAAAGAAAGCTGGATGATAACATGCAAACATGTTTTTCCCCACTAAATAAGAATCACCATTTATCAGCTGCTCAGCTTGATGAACTGGGGGAAAAGTAAGTGACCCACAATTTTCCCCCAACATGCAACGTAGCCCCATCCTTAGCAGCGTGAGTGAAAGTAAGGCTTCAGGTTCTCCTTCAGGGCTGGCTTTGTTTGACAATCACACAGTCAAATTTGATTTGTTGCTGATTGGCACAATGTCATTACCCCCTAGGCTTCCAAACTGGCTAGGGTCATGCAGTCTAAGAAAAGAACATAGGGTAAACTAATAGCTGCAAATGACTACAAGCAGGATAGCATATGTAAGGGGTTCAGGGGCACTTAATAGCCTTCAATGCTTAGATTGCAGATGCATTCTCGATATATATATATAGTGACTATATGTGTGTGTGTGTGTGTGTGTGTAGGTTTTGGTTTATTCGGGTCTTTTCCCGTGTAAAATTTTACACG
Organism: Rhabdophis nuchalis; assembly: GCA_039707465.1. Classification (NCBI taxonomy): domain Eukaryota; kingdom Metazoa; phylum Chordata; class Lepidosauria; order Squamata; family Natricidae; genus Rhabdophis; species Rhabdophis nuchalis. The sequence goes on along the minus strand of CM077644.1, from coordinate 90,560,609 downwards.
GGAAAAGACCCGAATAAACCAAAACCTACATACTTATACCCATGAAAATCTACGAAAACAAATATATATATATCGAGAATGCATCTGCAATCTAAGCATTGAAGGCTACTATATATATAATTGTTCCACAACACCCTGTTAGGGCCCCAATTAAGAGAGGAGACATACTGTTTCCTTTTCTGCCTTTTGGCTCGTCACCAGAGACCATCTAGACAGAAAGCCATGAAGTCTAGATGGTCTCTGGTGATGAGCCGAAAGGCAGAAAAGGAAACAGTATGTCTCCTTCCTTAATTGGGGCCGTAACAGGGTGTTGTGGAACAATTATAGATATTAATCCTCCTGTCTCAGCTGATGCAATTCAGAGAGCCTGGCTGGCTGAATGGTTAAAGGCCCCTGCCTTATATGCAATACAGCTCTGGTTCGAATCCCAGTAAGGGTATGGCTAGCTGATGAGAGCTAAAAAGCTCGAAATAGATCTATACTAGTCTCTCTGATTTATGTATTGATCAGCACATAAAACTAACACACACACACACATATATATATACCTAACACACACACATATATGCTTGTGTCGTGTGTGTGTGTGTGTGTGTGTGTGTGTGTGTGTGTGTGTGTGTTAGCACCAAGCACCAAGCCGGAAGCACCAGCCTGAAGATGATGAATGAGACCTCATCGAAACATCGTGAAGATACTTCCAATTCTACGCGGGAGAAAACCCAAACAACCAAAGACCTACATACAAACACCCGCGAAAACCTCAGAAAACACACACACACACACACACACACACACATATATGTATGTATGTATGTATACACACACACACTCATTCATTCATTCATTCATTCCATATATCAAGAACTTTTAACTCATGTTCCAGTTTATGTATTTCAATATGCTTTCATTAGTGGGAAAAAGCATTTATTTGATGATACTCTTTTTCTTTATGCCAAGAGCAATAAAAGAAAATTAAACCGAGTTGCTCAGAGAGTAAGAAGAAAAATGTGCATGCTCAGTGGAAACATTACACTAATAATCATAACAGATAGATTCAAATATGAGTTGACTCTGGTGGTTGTCAGAGACCAGGATCTGGATACAACATTTAATGAGGCAGATGGCACATATTGAGTCCATGTAGCCTGCCAAATCTCAGAAAAGCTGAAATTGCTTTTCTCTGTAAATCTCAATTTTAAAAGGAGAGCGAATCAAATAGAGAGATAGTGCTCGCAAAAGCACTTGGACTTATATACTGCTTGATAGTGCTTTACAGCCCTCTCTAAGTGGTTTACAGAGTCAGCATATCTACCTTGACAATCTGGGTCCTCATTTTACCAACCTTGTAAGGATGGAAGGTTGGATATTGAACCTTGCTCAATAGCAGTAACTGTGAAAGGGATCTTGGAGTCCTAGTAGACAACCATTTAAATATGAGCCAGCAGTGTGCAGCAGCTGCCAAAAAAGCCAACACAGTTCTAGGCTGCATAAACAGAGGGATAGAATCAAGATCACGTGAAGTGTTTATGCCACTTTATAATGCCTTGGTAAGGCCACACTTGGAATACTGCATTCAGTTTTGGTCACCACGATGTAGAAAAGATGTGGTGACTCTAGAAAGAGTGCAGAGAAGAGCAACAAAGATGATTAGGGGACTGGAGACCAAAACATATGAAGAACGGTTGCAGGAACTGGATATGTCTAGTTTAATAAAAAGAAGGATTAGGGGACACATAATAGCAGTGTTCCAATATCTCAGGGGTTGCCACAAAGAAGAGGGAGTCAAACTATTCTCCAAAGCACCTGAGGGCAGAACAAGAAGCAATAGTGGAAACTAATCAAGGAGAGAAGCAACTTAGAACTGAGGAGAAATTTCCTGACAGTTAGAACAATTAATCAGTGGAACAGCTTGCCTCCAGAAGTTGTGAATGCCCCAACACTGCAAGTCTTCAAGAAGATGTTGGATAGCCATTTGTCTGAAATGGTATAGGGCTTCCTGCCTAGGCAGGGAGTTGGACTAGATGACCTCCAAGGTCCCTTCCAACTCTGCTATTGTATTGTATTGAATCAACTTGGAGCCAGTCAGGATCGAACTCCTGACTGTGGGCAGAGTTTGCCTGCAGTACTGCATTCTAAACACTGCAGTACCACAGCTCACCATGACATGATGATGAGATGTCAATGCCACCAGAGAATGAAGAGTTGAAATTCTGACACTTTATAGGGCAAGTGTGGCACTTCCTCTTTTCCTTTTCCTTCTGTAAAGAAGATATCCATGAAAAACTACACTAAAGAATCACAATGGTGAAATCTGGAGGTTTCCCAGGGCCACATGTAATCCATAGTTTTTGCCTCTTGCCCAACCCTGGTGTAACAGAGACCCAAACTCTACCTAAGAATATTAGCCCATTGTGATATACTGCATCCAGACAATTTCTTTTTTCTGCTAAAGATGTCATTAGAAATTAGGTAAAGATAAAGGTTCCCCACACAGATATGTGCTAGTCATTCCCGACTCTAGGGGGCAGTGTACATCTCAAAGCCAAAGAGTCAGCACTGTCCAAAGATGTCTCCGTGGTCATGTGAGTGGCATGACTCAATGCCAAAGGCTCATGGAACGCTGTTACCTTCCCTATTTTTCCATTTGCATTTTTTACATGATTTTGAACTGTTAGGGTGGCAGAAGCTGGGACAAGTAATGGGAGCTCACTCCGTTATGCAGTGCTAGGGATTTCAACCGCCAAACTGCCAACCTTTCTGATCGACAAGATCAGCTTCTTAGCCACTGAGCCACCGTGTTCTTTCATTAGAAATTACATTGCATCAATATACTATAATACATGGAAAATTCTGGTATTCAAGATACCATTAGGTTGTTGCCTATAACTGATCTGCTGCTTCAAATAGCAGCAAGACTATTTCTTATTAGAAGAAGAAGTAAGCTACTTCATACTATGATATCAACTCATTTCTTCATGTGGAAGGTCTTAAAAGTGCATCTCTCCCAAAGATGCATCTGATCATCGTACATAAATTTTTACACATCCTCCAGATACTGAAGGGGGGAGAAAATTACCCAGCACTGATATTTTAGTGCAGATGTTTGGTTGATGAAAACTATGAAGCAAAATCTTATCATAAGATCAAGGGGAAAAAGATGAAAGCGATTCCCTCATGGGTCAAGTATTCTCAGTTGTTATATTTTATAACCAATATGCTAAAGGAGCATTATATATGAACAAACCTGAACTCTTTTAGAAGATTACAAGAAGCAAATAATGAGAAAGAGTTAACATCTTCCTTCCTTGTCTGTCTCTCTACCTCTCCCTTTCTTGTTTTATATTAAAAATTGGAAAAAAGATTATGTTCAGCAATATCAAAAGCCTACAGGGAATAAACATGACACATGATAACATACATATTGAGTAGAATAAATGAGATTTCCCAGAGTTTGTGTTAAAAATGTTACAAGGACAAATAGTTTCCTTAAGTATTTATGACATACTTGTCAATTATTACAATTAGAAAAAACTTTTTTCCAGATTAATTATGATAATTAATATGTATGTATTATATATAATACTATTATATATAATATTATAATGATTAATATTGTGAACTCCATAATATATCCAATTATTTACAATGAAAGCAGACTCACAATGGCATCTAAAACAGTTTCCAGATATATTCTAGTATTAACTTAGGGAAAAGTTTAGAAAAGAAGTGAACAACATGGGTATACTACCAAAAATGGACAGTAAAGAAAACATCCTGATAAAATGATATACACGTAAGTAGTGAACATTTTGTTTCATTAAAAATAATTAAAATTTATAGTACAGAGAACTGTGGAACTAATATAGTAGAACGTTAACATTTCTACAATGGAGATACAGACTTCCTTGGCAAGTATCACATGTAAACTCTCAACCACATACAGTATTTTTGTTCACAAATCTCTCTAGACCATTCTCTAGTTGAAACATGAGCTTTTAAGTACACAGTAAGGGCTACAATTGTAGTCCTTTTTAATGTGATGGGAAGGTCTTATTAATAAGTGGCTGTGGTTTCCGGCTGCCCGATTCAACCAGCTCACTCCATCGCTGGCCATAGAGGGCGAACATCTTACCCCTGTGGATGGGGCGCGCAACTTGGGTGTCCTCCTGGATACCCGGCTGTCCATGGAAGATCAAGTGACAGCCGTGGCCAGGAGGGCGTTCTACCAGGTTTGCCTGGTACGCCAGTTGCGCCCCCTATTGGATCGGGATGCCCTTTGCACAGTCACTCATGCCCTCGTGACATCCCGACTGGACTATTGTAACTCTCTCTACATGGGGCTCCCCCTGAGGTGCACCCGGAGACTTCAGCTGGTCCAGAATGCAGCCGCGCGAGCTATAATGGGGACCGCAAGATGCACCCACATAACACCACTCTTGCGCGAGCTGCACTGGCTGCGTGTCATCTTTCGGGTGCGCTTCAAGGTGCTAGTTGTCATCTTCAAAGCGCTTCATGGCTCGGGACCTAGCTACCTGCGGGATCGGATCCTGCCCCATACTTCCTCACGGCCGATTCGCTCCCACAGAGAGGGACTTCTCCGGGTGCCGTCCACTAGACTTTGTCAGCGGGCGACGCCCAGGGGAAGGGCCTTCTCTGTGGCGGGCCCAGCCCTCTGGAACAACCTTCCCCCCGACATTAGAACAACCACGGACCTCCGCTCCTTCCGCCAAAAATTAAAAACACACTTTTTCTGCTTGGCCGGCCTAGGGTAGTCTCTTCCTTTAGGGTTTTTAGGGAACGATTAGTTTTAATGGGGATTTTAGTGCAGGGACAATTGGTTTAATCTATTTTTAGGTATTGTATTTATTCATGTATATATTTTATGTGTTTTAGTTTTCCCTGTGCACCGCTCCGAGTCCCCTTGGGGAGAGGACGCGGTATATAAAATAAATATATAAAAAATAATAATAATAAAAAACAATAATAATATGATTATGCGCTCGTGCGCTCGTGACATCCCGTCTGGACTACTGCAACGCTCTCTACATGGGGCTCCCCTTGAGGTGCACCCGAAGACTACAGCTAGTCCAGAATGCAGCCGTGCGGGCAATATTGGGTACCTCCAGGTATTCCCACGTAACACCACTCCTGCGCGAGCTGCACTGGCTGCCTGTGGTCTTTCAGGTGCGCTTCAAGGTGTTGGTTACCATCTTCAAAGCGCTCCATGGCACGGGACCTAGTTATCTGCAGGATCGTATCCTACCCCACACATCCCTTCGGCCGATTCGCTCCCACAGAGAGGGACTTCTCCGGATGCCGTCCACTATGCCAATGCCAGCGGGTGACGCCCAGGGGAAGGGCCTTCTCTGTGGCGGGCCCTACCCTCTGGAACGACCTACCCCCCGAACCTAGATCTACCATGGACCTCCGCTCCTTCCGCCAGCAACTAAAAACCTATTTTTTCCAACAGGCCGGCCTGGCCTAACCTACCGTACCTAGCCTTAGTTTTTAGCAGAGAAATTCGTACATTGGTTTGATGGATTAGTTTTAATGGGGTAGATTTTAGCACAGGGTGTTAATTTAATATAGTTTTAAGTATTTATGTATTTATTCTGTGATATATCATGTTTTTTACATTTCCTGTGCACCGCCCTGAGTCCCTTCGGGGAGAGGGGGCGGTTAATAAGTTGAATAAATAATAATAATAATAATAATGATGATGATGATGATGATGATGATGATGATGATGATGATAATGATAATGATAATGATAATGATAATAATAATAATAATAATAATAATAATAATAATAATAATAATAATAATAATAATAATAATAATAATAATAATAAATTTTGATTTTTTAAAATTTTGATATTTTTTTTTACTAAATTCTGAAAATATTTAAAAAGGATTTTAAAAAGGATTCTGCTCTTGAAGCTTAGCAAACACCTTTCCTCAATCTACAATTTGTTCACAGATAGTATGTAAGAACTCAAAACTCAAGACAAAATTTTCAAAAGTTAATTATCAGCCCTGGAGGCCACCTTTTCTTTTGGATCTCCAGGGCTGCCGCACTTAATGCTGTGGGAAGGTGTGTGTGTGTGTGTGTGTGACTGGGGTGTTGCATGGAGTTGGTAGAGTTATTTAGCCATAACAACATTCTTTTCTCAGAGAGTCAAGGACATTCAGCCTGCATCTGGAGTGGCGGGACTAGGAGCCATCTCCAGTTGGGACGGTGGTTTGATTGGACCATGTGGTGAACATATGGGTGCAAGGGAAGGGACTTTGACTTTCTTTTGGGTGGGGAAAACCTGGGAACTTTCAGATTCGGGTTTTCCCAGATGTTCCAATATGATATCTCTAAAAATGGATCTTTGAAGAATTGCTTCAGAGTCTTACTTGGTTGGAGGTGTTACTTAGAACCCTGACATTAACCCAAATCTGCTTTAAAATCTCAACCCAGCTGCCCATTTAGCGGAGTGCTGTCCAAGGTCCTGAGCCCCCAGCGCTGACCCGATAGCCGGGCGACCTAAAGACTCAGGGAAGTTGACAATAATATTTTCTTGAAATACATATACTTGGAATTTGAGAACTGGATAATATTCTTTTTATAGCTAAAAGATTGATACTGCTACACGGGAATGATAAATGTATGGCCCCATTTACTCAATGGATTAAAACTTCTTTGCATTACATTACAGATTGCCTATAGAGGTAGACTTTTTCTAATAATAAAACATAGGGCTCATTTATACAAAATACGATATATATATATATATTTTAAAAACATGACAGTTATATCATGCTTTTACCTACATAATGTTTGCTTTAGATAATTAGCTATAAAACTGTTTACAGATGTAACAACATATTATACTCTACATTTGGCCTCCCTAACCTTTGCACCTGTGAATTTGCGGCAAAGTATAACGTGGGATGAGAGAGATGTATTGACTTTAACTCAAATAAGGATTATCTTAAATTACCTTTTCCTTAATTATTGGGTTTTAATAATTTATCATTCTGTTCCTATACCTGACACAACTGCTCAGATAACCTCAGCCATAACTCACATTGAGTTTAGCATCAAGGACTGCCTTATTCATTATAATGACTCCTTTCGTGTACAATGTATTAATATTCCTGTGAGCAAACACTGCACCGACTCATTAATCAATAAGCCAACAACGCTACATAATAGCAGTAGCACTACTAGATAATTAACACTTGTGCCATGGATTTTATTTTCTACATAGGCTTTCCCATTTATGTTGATGTAAGCCAACATGCCTATTTTAAAAAAGCAGAGGTTTAAGCATCTGGGCACTACTGCATTCAACTGCCTTACTTAAACCGATTAACCACATAATCAAAAATGCATGAATTCAATAATTGTTTCCTGATAATCCATTCCTTCAATTGTTAGAAAGAAATCTTACCAGGTTTGTTTCCAAGCCAGGAATAAACAACATAGGCAGTTGCTTAAAATGGAGGTTAAGTTCATTTCTGAGAGTACAACACTCTGAATTACTGGTTGCAGGTGAATCCTTTGAATCCTCCTCCACAAGTCCAATACCTAGGAAAAACTTGCCTTTGCTCCTCAGAAGTGTGCAAAAGTGTGCCAATCCTGTAGGAATTCCAAGAAAATGCATTTAGCCAGATTTCCTAGAGGGAATGCTCTGCAGAGTTCCCATTTATTAGGTTCTAGAAATGGCAATTTTCGTTGGGGAAGAGGATATTTTATTTAATTAGGAAGATATCTGGCATCCTGAAAGGAATGTACACCTGAATAGACTACTGCCACCTGGCACATTTTGATCGTTATGCTGAGCCCATTGAAATTTCTCACTTGTCGTCCAGATAAAAGGCAGGAAGATTGTATAGGCAGAGGAAGACTGAATGGAATGGAATGGAATGGAATGGAATGGAATGGAATGGAATAGAATAGAATAGAATAGAATAGAATAGAATAGAATAGAATAGAATATTGGCCAAGTGTGATTGGACATTCAAGGAATTTGTCTTTGGTGCATAGGCTTTCAGTGTACATAAAAAGACAAGATACATTGATCAAGAATCATAAGGTACAACACTTAATTATAGTCATAGGGTACAAATAAGCAATCAGGAAACAATCAATATCAATATAAATTGTAAGTATACAAGCAACAAACTTACAATCCTGCAGTCATAGGTGGGACGAGATGGGTGATAGGAACGATGAAAAGACTAATAGTACCATAATAGTAATGTAGCCTTAGTGAATAGTTTGACAGTGGTGAAGGAATTATTTGTTTAGCAGAGTGATGGCGTTCGGGGGGGAAACTGTTCTTGTGACTAGTTGTCTTGGTGTACAGTGCTCTATAACATTGTTTTGAGGGTAGGATTTGAAACAATTTATGTCCAGGATACAAGGGGTCTGTAAATATTTCCACGGCCCTCTTTTTGACTCGTACAGTATACAGGTCCTCAATGGAAGGGAGGCTGGTAGTTATTGTTTTTTTCTGCAGCTCTAATTATCCCCTGAAGTCTGTGTATGTCTTGTTGGGTTGCAGAACCAAACCAGACAGTTATAGAGGTTCAGATGACAGACTCAATAATTCCTCTGTAGAACTGTATCAGCAGAATGGTGGAAGGATTCAATTTCTCCCATACAATGTATACAATGTACGTACATTTTTTTGAACGACTAATCCATTGCGTTATGTTGAATCTTCTCCTATTCAATGTGGAATACATAACAATATGAATAAAGTCTGGTATCATTTTGTGAATAATACAGATATCAATTTTTAATATGTTTCTACCACATCTTTCTTTCATCACAGAATTCAAGCCAGCATGAACTATCAAGGCTTGGCTTGCTTGCTTGCTTCTGCAAGACAACGACACCATGAAGCACTTTAGATCATGCTCTAGAACGTTACCACAAATAATCGCACTGCACAGTTCTTAAAATCCTGTTTGTGGCCATTGTTTTCAAGATCGTTGCAATGTCTGCGTAAAAGAAATCCAGATATTTGAGGCCGAAGTATTATTTTGCATTCTGCACAATGAAGATGCTGAGTGGTGGGCTGGAATCTTCAAGACAAAGGCCCATCAACTTGTATCAGGAGAGAAAACATTGCCGTGCTCAAACTTGTGGAAATGTCAATAATCCAAGAGGTGCTGTAGTTTTACGGTTCATTCAAGCTCTGATAAGAAATCATTGCACTTTTTAAGGATATTGACCATTTCATTTAATGGAGGGAAAGCCTTGTTTTACAGCTTGTTAACCTGTGCATGTCTAATTGACTCATCAAGATCTTTTGGCATGTGTCACTGAGCACCGTTTTTAAACTAGTTATTTATATATCGGTTATAAGCCAACTTTTATCTTTCTGGAGTTTTTTTTCCTTGCACAATACAAATAAGGGGTTATGCTTTCCCCTAAAAGTTAATGGTTAAATATGGGACCTTAACAGCTTGATGTAGGTAAAGAATGCTTAATGGACAGATACCAGTCAGATATAAACCCCAACATTCCCAATGGGATTGTCTGCTCAGAGATGAACAGGGAAAAAGAACCTTTTGGAATGGTAAGCATATTGGGAATTTTGAATGCCTTTGTGGATGCTGTTACAAAATGCTTGCTATGGTGGCTTTTATGAGAAACTAAACACCCCTTTATCAGAAGGTAAACTGGTGTGGGATGCGGTGGCTCAGTGGCTAAGATACTAAGCTTGTTAAATCAGAAGGTGGCAGTTTGGCAGTTTGAATCCCTAGCGTCGGGTAACGGAGTGAGCTCCCGTTACTTGTCCCAGCTTCTGCCAACCTCGAAAGCACGTAAAAAATGGAAGTAGAAAAATAGGGATCACTTTGGTGGGAAGGTAACAGCTCCATGCACCTTTGGCATTGAGGCATGCCAGCCACATGACCACAGAGATGGCTTCGGACAGCGCTGGCTCTTCGGCTTTGAAATGGAGATGAGCACCGCCCCCTAGAGTTACGAACAACTAGCAGATATGTGCGAAGGGAAACTTTACCTTGACCTTTATCTTAAACTGGTGTGGTTGTCAGAACCTCCTAAGTGCTCTCTACAAATCAGGCTTATTTGGGGGGGAGGGTCAGCAAGAAGATTCCTTTCCCAGCAAAGTGGTGGGTCATGGTAACCTAGTATTGTTTAAACAAGGGTGTCCAAACTTGGCGACTTTAAGACTTTTGGACTTCAGCTCCCAAAATTCTCTAGCCAACTGGCTGGGGAATTCTGGGAGTTGAAATCCACAAGTCTTAAAGTCGCCAAGTTTGGAGACCCCTAGTTTAAACCAATTTCAGTTCCAAGAATGCCTACATGCCCAGGGACATTTGTGTAAAGTAAACCCAGATGATACTATGGTCGATGAATGCCATGCTCTCCAGCATGCTAGCTTTCCATGTGTTTATTTAGTATTTGGTTTTGAATTAAACGAATACAAAGCAACAGATAAAGTTGGGGGATGAAAGCCTCTCAATGAAGAGATCGTTTGTCCAGGATGATGTAAGGTCTCCTGCCTTGGGCAAGGGGTTGGACTAGAAGACCTCCAAGTTCCCTTCCAGCCCTATGATGTGTTTCTCTGTTTCTAATTCGGGTTTCCGATCATAGGCATCAAGGGTGTGGAGCAGGAAGTGGGACAGGGGAAAGTGACAAAATGGGAGAACTGTGACATATACAGTGGTACCTCGGTTCACGAACGCCTCTGTTCACGACCAATTCGGTTTACAAACAGAAATTTTCCTCAAAATGTGCTCCGGTTCACGAACTCTGCTTCGGTTCACGAACAGGAACCGCGGCCATTTTTAATGTATTCCTGGCTGTCACATGGTTGTGACTTCCTGTAGGAAGAGCGTAGAGAGAAGAAAATACAGAAAAAAGCCCCAGCAGGCACACTGTGAGTACTTTCAGTGACTTTTTTTTATTTTTGTTATGCTTTTAGCATATGGAAAACTGTGCCTCGGTTCACGACCAATTCGGTTCGCGACCAGAGTCATTTCACCAATTAAGTTCGTGAACCGAGGTACCACTGTACTTGCATCAGACAAAAAAGACATAAGTCCCTAAAAGTATAATTGGGATCATGATATCACAATGCTAAAACATGTGCCCTTCCAGTTTCACAGAAATGACATCATTGTGGAATGTGGATATTGAATGCAGGAGGCAAACCTTTATACATACAACTATAAATGCACAATACAGTAGTTTCCATGTAGCCTAGAATCCTGCATATCAGGTTCCTGTCTCACACAGAAAACAAGACCATGTAAAATAAAGAATTTCCCCTGTTGACAACTACTCTTTAATGCATGACTACATTAGGAAGGCTTTCCATTTTCTAATTCCTGTGGCTGATACTTTATCAGAGTTGGGCAGCGTATACATATTTGGTTAACAATAAATAAACTATTGATAGGCTAGGAATTGTAGTTCATCAACATCTGAATAGCTCAAGATTCCCTGCCTTGGAATCAAATGGATCAGTGGTGAGTTTCGGTTTATTTTACTACAGGTTCACTCGTGCACGCACATGCACTTGCGTGCTTGCATGATGCTTCTGCGCATGCGCAGAAACGTCCAAGCAGGAGGGTGGTGCCTCCCACCACCGCCACTAGCGGTTCGCCCACCTCTGAAATGGATGTGTCCCCCCTTTGCTGTTTTTAATAATAATAATAATAATAATAATAATAATAATAATAATAATAATAATAATAATAATAATAATCTTTATTGTCATTGTAATAATATTGTAATAAAATTGGTTTCATTTGCATTTTAAAAATGATGAAATATTTGAACAATTTTTAGTATTGAATTTAGCCTATCTTTCTTTGGATTACATTATGTTGTAGTGCCATAAAGTTACTAGACTGAACTAGATGCAAAATCAATCTTCCTTCTGCAGCTGTGAAACCAGCTTACAGTATTGCATAGTAAAAGTCCATGTATGCTAAAACCATAATCGGCATAATCCAGTATTTCAAAACAAAACAAATAAAACTTCAGTACTGGTCCTATTGATGGCCACAGAATATAGACTGAGTTGGGAATAAATCCCAGTGATTGGTTTCACTTATCAAAGTGGCTGTGAAGTTTATTTTATTTATTTTATTTTATCGCATTTGTATACCGCCCTGTCTCCCTAGAGGGACTCAGGGCGGTGCACAGAAAGAATAAAAAGATAATACAACAATGACAGTATAAAAGTTAAAAATAAATTAAATAGGTGAAGCTGTGCTAAAAGTTATACTTAAAAATTTAAAGTTATTAAAATCGGGACTATATCATCAGGAGCTGAAAACTCACTTTTTCCATCTGGCTGGCCTGGCTTAGATTTTAAATAACAAATTGTTAGGGATTTTAGTAAGGGATTTTAGATGGGTTTTAAAGATGCTTTTAGCACGGGTTTAAATTTAATATATTTTAATTGTATTTATATTGTATTTTTGTATTGTTTTTAATATTTACCTGTGCACCGCCCTGAGTCCCTTCGGGGAGATAGGGCGGTATACAAATCCAAGAATAAATAAAAATCATTAAAAACTATGCCAGGCCAGCCATCTGGAATAGATGCGTTTTTAAAGTTCGGCGGAAGAGGAGTAGGTCCGTGATGGTGCGGAAGTCGGGGGGCAGGTTGTTCCAGAGGGTGGGGCCTGCCACAGAGAAGGCTTTCCCCCTCGGGGTCACCAGCCGGCATTGTCCAGCAGACGGCACCCTGAGGAGGCCCTCTCTGTGGGAGCGGACAGGTCGAAGGGAGGTATGTGGTAGTTGTTTTGGTTTGATGTAACATATTGCATGAACTCGACCCTGTGATTTATAAACCTTATAAGTAGAAATCCCAGTTGATATGTATTTGGTTCACAACTCCTCTTCACATCAAAATTTACTTCAATGTGCAAACTCAACCAGTGAACTTGTGGGTTTCAAACAAGTGTATTGTGCTTGTATGGGTGATATTGTTTAGGAGTGATTGTTGGATTGTTGTTCCTAGTAAGCACACAGTAATCACAAATTTGGATTAAACAAAATTATAACAACATGCAGTGGATTTGTCAGCTATCCATTTAGTTAGCTTTGTTCGTGATTGACAGAGGTGGGTAGAAAAAATAATAAAAAGGATACAATTATGTAAAATTTCCTGGAAAAAAGAGCCCTTCACATGTAAGAAACCAGAATATTTCTGTTACTTTACAGCTGTTGTGATGAAAGTCTGCTTTGTCAAAATTAACCAATATTTTCTGCTATATCCTTTAAGATTGGGAGCTTTAGAGTGGATTTGTCTAAACATGAAAAATGAGTGCATTGATTTCTTTTTGTTTTGTTTTGCTCTGACTAGTTCAATCGGTTTTTGCAAAGCAGCAATACTACAAACATTAATTTGTCATCCTTGCTATTTCTTAACTAAACAAATCACTAGTTACTTAAAATGTAATCTATTTTTAATAGAAAAATTGATGCAGGAGTAGGAATGATGAGCTCATACATTGTTCTGCAGATGGCTGAATCTTAGAATGGCAATATTCTAATCCAAAAATGCACATAAAAAGTTAAAACATGAAATGGATGTTCAACTAAGTGTTATCTGTCCTTTTGGAACGATCTTCATTGAATATTTAGAGTTAGATTTAGATTTTAGATTTTATTATATTTATATCCCGCACCTATCTCCTACAAAAGGATCCAGGGTGGCGCACAGGAATTTAAAACACAATATACAATACAAAATACATAACATCCTAAAACCCTATTAAACTCAATGACCCTGTGCTAAAAACATGATTTTAAAAACCCTCTAATTAAAAATTTGTACAACTAACACTCAGTCATTTATCGGGTGGTTAACCTAAGCCGGCTTGATTGAATAAGTGTGTTTTCAGATGCTGGTGGAAAAGGCGGAGGTCCGAGATGGTACAGAGATCAGGAGGCAGGTCATTCCAGAGGGTAGGGCCCGCCACAGAGAAGGCCCTTCCCCTGGGCGTCGCCAACCGGCATTGCCCGGCCAACAGCACCCGGAGAAGACCCTCTTTATGGGAACGGATCGGTTGAAGGGATGTATGAGGCAGGAGACGGTTTCACATATAACTAGGCCCCGAGCCATGGAGTGTTTTAAAGATGGTGATCAACACCATTTACTTGTCCTTACCTTTACTTGTCTTCCCTTACCTGTAGAAAGACTCCTTTTCCCTATGAATGAATAATGAAAGAAGAATGAACTTCTCTCATTTCAACAAATGGCACTTGGAGACAAAACAAGCTGTACTTGATACTAATAGCTAAACTGACTTCTCCTACATTGCTTCCATATATCTGTAATAAATTTTGTGGAAGAGAATTATTCTGGCAGTACATGCATCCTGTTCATGGAAGAAACAAAATGTGTACATCTTTTTAACAATGAATGCAGCTTGTTGTGCATGTATTTGTGAGAGGGAATCTCCAATTAGGATAGCATTTCTTTTTATGGTACAGAAGGAGAATGGCAAACAGATATTTTCAAATTCCTCACTATGTGAGGAATGCTTTATTTTTAGTATGGGGAAAAACCTCAAATCACAAAATTATATGAAAATACCAGTCTGGCTCTCTACAATGGAAGCATTGATACATTTAAATGTTGTTAATTTGGGGGGGGGGGGGGGGGAACCTATAACATATAAAGACATTTTAAATGAGAACAGGGAACTTAAAACAAGACAAGAATTACAAAAACAAGGGATGGATTTAGCTTAGTGGCCACACACACCTGCAAATACAATTGAGATACGAGAAAGATGCAAAAACATGGCTTTTTTTTTTATAAAGAACCAACAATACTCGACAAGGCATTATTAGGGACAGATGAAAAATGGATAAGGATAATATATACTTATGTATTAAATTTTAAAATGGAACATGAACAACTAATAGAAACAATGATAATATTGGAAAAAATCTTTGGCTATGTGATAGACAAATGGCAAAAACTTTGGGATGGAAACTTTAAACTGATAATGGCTACTGCATATAAAGAAAATCTTTACAAAATGTTTTATAGGTGGCATTTGCCACTGGCTAGGTTAGCAAAAATGTTTAACAACTTGTCCACCAAATGTTGGTAATGTAATCAGACTCCAGGTAGTTATCATATTTATTTATTTTTATTTTTATTTTATTAAATTTATACCCCGCCCTTCTCCAAACGGACCCAGGGCGGCGCACAGGGATGTTAAAACACATATAAAACATATAAAATTTTAAAAAACTTATTATAATAGACCCTGCGCTAAAAACCGAATTTAAAAAACCCAAATTTAAAACTATCTAAGAGTCAGTAATGGGGGTTATGCTAGGCCGGCTAGATGGAATAGGTGTGTCTTCAGACACTTGCGGAAGAGGCGGAGGTCAGAGATGGTGCGGAGTTCAGGGGGTAGGTCGTTCCAAAGGGCAGGGCCCGCCACAGAGAAGGCTCTTCCCCTGGGTGTCGCCAGTCGGCATTGTCCAGCCGACGGCACCCTGAGGAGGCCCTCTCTGTGGGAGCGTATCGGTCTGAGGGATGTATGGGGCAGGAGGCGGTCTCGCATATAACTAGGCCCCGAGCCATGGAGCGCTTTAAAGATGGTCGTTAAAACCTTGAAGCGCACCCGAAAGACCACAGGGAGCCAGTGCAGCTCGCGCAGGATAGGTGTTATGTGGGAGTGTCTAGGCGCTCCCGTAATCACCCGCGCGGCTGCGTTCTGGACTAGCTGCAGCTTTCGGGTGCACCTCAAGGGGAGCCCAATGTAGAGAGCATTACAGTAGTCAAGTCGAGAGGTGATGAGTGCTTGAGTGACTGTGCGTAAGGCACCCCGGTCCAGTAAGGGGCGCAATTGGCGCATCAGGCGTACCTGATGGAATGCCCCCCTGGCCACGGCTGCCACATGATCTTCCATAGACAGCCGGGAATCCAGGAGGACACCCAAATTGCGCACCCTCTCCACGGGGGCCGGTGTTTCGCCCCCAATGGCCAGAGTTGGAATAATCTGGCTGAACCGGGGCGCCGGAAGCCACAGCCACTCAGTCTTGGACGGGTTGAGCCTGAGTTTGTTACCACCCATCCAGATCCGTACGGCCTCCAAACACCGGGACATAACCTCGACGGCATCGTTGGGGTGGTCTGGGGTGGATATGTACAACTGAGTATCATCAGCGTACAGATGATATCCCACCCCAAAACCACGGATGATCTCACCCAGCGGCTTCATATATGTGTTGAACAGTAAGGGCGAGAGGACCAACCCCTGAGGAACCCCACATATGAGGGACCTCGAGGCCGACCTCTGCCCCCCTGCCAACACATATTGCGACCGACCAGAGAGGTAGGATGAGAACCACCGCAGAACGGTGCCTCCCAACCCTAACCTCCCCAGTCGGTGCAATAGGATACCATGGTCGATGGTATCAAAAGCCGCTGAGAGGTCTAATAGGACTAGGATAGAGGAATATCCTCTATCCCGCGCCCTCTAGAGATCATCAACCAACGCGACCAATGCCGTCTCGGTGCTGTGCCCGGGTCGGAAGCCGGACTGGCGCGGGTCTAGATAATCAACTTCCTCCAAGTGTCGCGGAAACTGTTGGGCCACCACACTCTCAACAACCTTCACTAAAAAGTGGAGGTTGGAGACGGGACGATAGTTCTCTAATAATGCTGGATCCAGGGACGGCTTCTTGAGGAGGGGCCTCACCACCGCCTCTTTCAGGATGGCAGGCAAGGACCCCTCACTCAAAGATGCGTTGACAATGCCCTGGAGCCAGCCTCGTGTCGTCTCCCAGGATGCCAGTACAAGCCAGGAGGGACACGGGTCCAATAAACATGTGGTAGCCCTAAGTCTCTTTGACAGCTTGTCCATATCCTCGGTGGTAACAAAATCAAACTCCTCCCAGGATGGTGTCACAAGAACAGCCTCGGCCTGCTCGACTGGACCACTGTCGATGGAGGGTAGCTCGTTCCGAATCCGAGTGATTTTCTCCTGCAGATAAATCCCAAATTCCTCTGCTCGACCCTGTAAAGGGGCTTCCCGCGGCCTCTGTTGAAGGAGGGAGCGGGTCACCCCAAACAGGGCGGCAGGGCGGTTATCTGCGGATGCAATAAGAGTGGCACAATACTCACGTTTGGCCACTTTTATCGCCACTAAGTAAGTCCTAATATGGTCTCTCACTAGTGTTCGGTCGGCTTCGGAGTGAGAAGATCTCCATCTGCTCTCTAGGCGTCTCTTGTGGCGCTTCATCTCCCTAAGCCCCTCGGTAAACCAAGGAGCCCAGGTGGTTCGTCGCCGCAAGAGAGGCCGCAAGGGCGCAACTCGGTCCAAGGCCCCCGTGGCCGCACTTAACCATGCAGCCACTAGGTCCTCAGTCGAGTCGCGGGGCAAGTCCACAGGAATTGGCCCAAGCTCCCTCTGGAACCTATATGTGGTGGATATGTGTGAAGGCAAGAAAATATCGGACAAAAATACATACGTGGTTAGAGAAGATGATTAAGCAACACAGATTTTAAACCAGAAATATTTTTGTTAGGTGTATAACTAGAATATTATGACAAAGGGGTGATATACATAATGTTACATATATTGAAAGCAGGGAGAATTGTATTTGCACAATATTGGAAAAATGAGAACACCCCACTAGATGAAAATATAATCTGGAAAATATTGGACTGTACAAAGATGGATAGATTGACATTGAAAATAAAAGATAAAGGAGAATACTATTTAATATGGAATAGGTTTTATCAGTGGTTAGAGATAAGAGGTATGAATTAGATGAAGAAAGGGTATTGTTATATTTAAGTAAAATATGAAAGTTATTTATAATTGTATGTAAGCCAATATAGTTAATAGGAACATAAATAGGTAAATATAATTATAAATATGATTAGAATTATTTTGTTACCGCATTTTTTGGAGTATAAGATGCACAGGAGTATAAGACGCACCAAGGTTTTGAAGAGGCAAATTACAAAAAAAAGTAGATAGGTAGATAGAGGGAGGGAGAGAAAGAGAAAGAAAGAGAAATACGGTAGGTAGGTAAGTAGAGAGAATAGGTAGGTAGGTAGATAAAGGGATAGAAGAGAGAACTAGAGAGAGAGAAAAACAGTAAGTAGGTAGGGAGAGATAGAGTGTGTGTGTGTGTAGGTAGATAGGTAGGTAGAAGGATAGAGAGAGAAATAGAAAGAGAGAGAGAGAAATACAGTAGGGAGGGAGGGAGAAAGAGTGTGTGTGTGTAGGTAGGTAGGTAGAAGGATAGAGAGAGAGAAATAGAGAGAGAAATACAGTAGGTAGGGAGAATGAGAGAGAGAGAGAGAGAGAGAGAAGGTAGGTAGGTAGGTTGATGTTTCCAGGTGTATTTATCCATGTCCTGGAGAAGGAAATTGCTGACAAACCTTAAAACTTTGTTTCTCCTGCCACAGAAACAGTTAAAGAACCTTCCAAAAGAGCTGAGTGCTCCTGGGGGGTTGGGGGGGTGAAAAATGAGCAAAAACCCACCCCATTTATCGTGAAAATGGGCCATTTTTGTGTCAAATAAATTGAATGCATAGCCCTATGGAGGCATATAGAGTGCTGCTGGGGGCTAGGGGGGCAATGCCCCGATTTAGGCTAATTTCTTTATTTTTTTATTTTATCGAATTTATACCCCGCCCTTCTCCTTGTTAGGACCCGGGGCAGCGCACAGGCATTATTAAAACCATAATAAAACAATATACATCGTTAAAAACATATTAAATTATTTAAACCCGTGCTAAAAAAACCATTTAAAACCCTGCCTAATTACAATTTATACATAAAAAGTCAGAAACGGGGGGCTATGCTAGGCCGGCCTGTTGGAATAGAAACGTCTTAAGACGTTGGCAGAAGAGGCGGCGGTCCGAGATAGTACGTAGGTCGGGGGGTAGGTCGTTCCAGAGGGCCGGGCCCGCCACAGAGAAGGCCATTCCCCTAATTTCTGCCCTCCCCTGCCCCCAGGAGCTTTCTGGAAGCCTCCATAAGACTAGGCACAGCCATTTTGGTGAAGGGGGCGGGGTTTCAGGAGGCAAAAAATTGCTGTATTCGATGTATAAGACGCACTCAGATTTTCAGCCTCTTTTTAGAGGAAAAAGGTGCGTCTTATACTCAGAAAAATACAGTATATTATTATTATTATTATTATTATTATTATTATTATTGCTATCAGTATAGGTGTTACCTTTTTTTCTTTCCTTTTTGCAAAATTCTGTGCCTGGACAATAAACTGTATTCAAAATACTTATATATAAATGAAAAAAACTTGACCTAAAAAAAAAAGAGGGAATGTTTATGTGTGTGAGGGTGAATATATTTCCCAAAAGCTTTCATATTTGACGTATTTTAGCCAAATAAGCCAAAAAAGAACCAATCCAATTAATACAGATGTTACTGTATTTATTTGGAGGGGGTTATTTATGTAATGGGACTGTTTATGATATTTCTGTTTTGAGTATTCAATCATTTGTGTTTAAATTTCCCCTTACATAATACCACACTTTATCCTTTTAGATTAAAGGAAGATTTAAATTCAAACATTAGGAGAAACCTCTTCATAGTTAGCTGCTTTTGCTATTACTTTAAGTCTTGGAGAAGCTACTACTAAGATAAGACCTCTTTCTAATAGTCAAGCCAGTTCTTGTGATCAAACAGAAGTTAAAGAGCCATCTCTTGGGGATGGATTAGGTCTAGATTTTCTGAAAAGTTGGGCTAGATCAGTGATGGCGAACCTATGGCACGGGTGCCACAGGTGGCACGCGGAACCATTTCTTAGGGTACGCAAGGCGTTGCCCTGTCAGCTCCAGCGCACTTGTATACACTGGCCAGCTGATTTAGGCCTTCTTTTGAGGCCGTTTTTCGCCCTCTGGAGACTTCAGGGAAGCTCCTGAAGCCTCTGGAGGTGGAGGGGAGGCTGTTTTCACCCTCCCCAGGCTCCTAGAAAGCCTCTGGAGCCTGGGGAGGGCAAAAAAAGCACACCAAAAGCAAAGGGTCACACACATAGCATTATAGGTGTGGCACGCCTACGCACGACTCCCCTGCGCTCCCCCCGCTTTTGGCATGCAAGCCAAAAAGGGTTAGCCATCACTGGACTAGATGGTCTGAAAGTTTAGACTAATAGAAAAGCAGAAGATGGGACCTGGTGAACTATAAGAATCCTATTTCTCTGTGGTTTTTATACATGTAACTTGTGGGTATGTCTGCCCTCTACTTCTGCAACTTTCTTAGTTTTTTCATTTCACACACATGCTTATAAACATTATACAATGATGTATAAATCAGTCTTTAAGTTGAGGCAAGATGCTTTGTTGTTTTGGAATGGTCACAAAAAAACACATTCTAGCCATTTTCAGTGACTATGAAAAGTTAGTGACAATGACTAACTGAAATGGTCAAGATAATGGGCATAAACTACAATGCAGGTGCTTGAGTGTGAGACAATATTTGCTAATTGTAGCTGTCATATGGCGAGCTTAATCAATGAATTAGTCTGGACAAATAATTACTCCCTATTTTAGTAGTCCATTAAAAAAAGATCAATGAAGTCAAGTGTCCAATTTAATGTTTCACAAATAATCATTATATTATGAACACAGCAGAGCTGGGAGAAACAATAGTCTTAATTTTGAATGCAAATTGTGCAATATGTTACTAGATAATCTTCATGCCAGGGTTCATATTAGAGTCGCAATAAGCATGTTGTTTCTGGCCTATGTGTTGCTTATGTTTAAATAGGTGTTTATATTCAGTTTTGTAGCTTATTCGAATTATAGTTATCAGCTGCTGTCTGAGAGCAGTTCTTGTCTGAGGCTTTTATTCTCTTTAGGGGATAAGGCCTTTTCAGACCAGCCTTCAAAATTTGTCTGCTGGACACACACATACACCTCGCAGACACCCCATGATCAACAGTTTGTCCAAGGGAGGAAAGGTTTAATGAATTCCAGTAGGGAAAGGAATGATTCAGACTGAAACTTTAAAAGATGACTGGTAAAGATTGTTTTGTGTATGATTTCTCTGCTTTTAGTCTAGATTGGGAGGTTGACTCCACAATTCCTTTGCAAACTACATTTATCCTTTTTTTGCCAATGAAAAGTTTTGAAATGAGTTTTTTTCTAGATTAAAAATGTGTTATAGATACAAGTGTCTCTACAAGTCCCTCTTACTTGCAATCTGCAAATGGAAATATTTGTGCTCAAAGATAAAGTCTCAGGTCTATTAGGAAGTTTGGATTCACAGATTATGCAAGCTCAAAATTTGGCTTGTTGGTTTATTTTTGGCATGGCCTGATATATAAACCTATCCATGATGTTTTATACATATAGGGTCCTTTTAGGAATGGGATCATACTAACCTCAAAAGCAACAACCAAATCATGTTTTGTAAAAGATAAATTGACTAAGCTCTGCTCTCAACTCTGCAATAGGCCTTCAAATGACTTTATCTTCTATAACTTTCACAATGTTATTCACAGTTCAGCACAAAGTTATGCTTACCTGTATCATTGAGATTTAGGTAAGCTATGATACAGCATTTGTTGGACTTTATTATTTCAGATGGCATACCAATGCAATTATGACATATAAAACAAATAGTTTAGGAATATAGTAGAAGTTGTTCTTATTATTTCACATGAGACAAGCCCATTTTTCTTTGGCACATGATTGTTGCTAGTCTGTCATAAAAGATTACTGGCAAATGTATAAACATAGAACATAGTTCTATATGATAGAACATAGTTGTCTCCAACATAATTCCATAGATATAACATAGACGTATTTGCTTTACTATGTCTTATACCATGTCTCAAAGTCACGTTTTCTCACTTGGCACTTGCATCGTTGTTTAGATCCACATGAATTTTTTAATGTACTGGTGACAGCTATGTGCAGACACACAGTTTCCTCTGTTCCTAATAATAAAAATGCTGCACCTCTGTTAGCAAAGCCAGGTTTGAGTTGGATCAAAACTATCTGTCACTTCTTAAAATACATCCAAGCCCAGAGTTTGTACATCCTAAAATTGCACGACATTAACTAAACTTCTTGTTATATGTTATATGTCTAGTATGAACAGTATGTATAATGTAAGACAATGCTTTGACATGAGAGAAAGGTATTTTCACCATCAGGCGTCTGGTTTCATCCTGGAAGGAGGAAACAGATACAATAAGTAGTAAGAAATAGTTACTTTCTGGAATTTCTATTGTGTTTATTGCATTAGTTCTACTATTTCATCAACAAAGTAAATTAGTCCCTAACTGTATTAAAATTGCCAAGCAGTACCTTCTTCAACATCATATATATATATACATTTCTCAACATTCAAGGCATTTTATAGCAATTGAAAATACAAATGATATATAAGAAGAAACATACAATTAAAATCAAGAAATGTATTTATTCGAACTGTCCTTTGAACTCCAGCCACATATGGAAACTAGAGAAATTATTCTATTCACACTTGGATCTCTCCCATCTGCCAATACTGTTTAACATTTGTAAAAATATACATATCAAATTTAATAAAAATTTATTGCCCATGGTTTCATCTTTGTTGGGAGGTTAAGTAGCCAGCCAAATGAATGGTCTGAATGAAAGAGATGCTCACCTTTAATGTGTAAAGGTGCAATTGTGTAACTCGTTTCTTTATCTAAGATTTATTAATTGGTTGACTATTAGAGTCATTAAACTTTATTCTGCTGCATGTGGTTATTATCTATAATACTAACAGTGCTATCTATAGTGACATTATTACAATAAAGCGAACCCTTTTTCTCATTAACTTTCCATAACGAACATAACTAAGTAAAAATTATTATTATTATTATTATTATTATTATTATTATTATTATTATTATTATTATAAAATTTGCTACTCTGAGTTTTTTAAATCACCCATGTACACCATGAGAATCTGATTCAATTCACAATTGACTAATCATATGTAATCAACAATTCAATTCCTATCTGGTCAAAAGATTCTGTTTCTTATGATTAAAAACAGTAGAAACCAGACTGCTCAGTTAGAGCAACTGTTTTTCAATCAATAATTAAATACCTTTAAGGGGTATCTATACAAAATTATTGATATTTTCACTCAAAACAAATCAATAGGACCAGGATAAAGCATATGGATAAGGCTTTTTAGTGGCAGAGTTTGGCTGAGAGAAATAAATTAATTGATCGAATGAATGGCAGATACTGGGCAGCCAACGTATACTTTTCATATGTCTTTCTAAGCATAGCAGTTTTATTGTTTATAGCCTTTTCCTTTGCTTCTGTTGTGATGTGATGAGTTTTCGGAGCTATGTAGAATTCTTTCCATGGGATTAAATACAAAGGTTTATTTGCTCGTTTTGTTGATTTGTGGATTTTTATCAGTGAAATAACCTACGTGACTGACACATTCAGAGTATCTTGTTGTAAATTATCTACAAGGGACTGATTTTCAAAACAGCTTGAAAACTTTCCTTGATACAAAATGTACCTATTAGATGGTTTATTTATTTATTTATTTATTGGATTTCTATCCCGCCCTATCTCCCCAAAATGGGACTCAGGGCGGCGCACAGGAATTAAAAATCTAAAAATACAACAATACAAAATTCTACAAAAGTTAAAACTAAAATTAAACAATTTAGCCCGTGCTAAAAGAACAATTTAATTTAAAATCCAACTCTAAAAATAGCATAGCTAAAGCAGCTATGCCAGGCCGGCCATATGGAAGAAATACGTTTTCAGTGACCGGCGGAAGAGGCGAAGGTCAGTGATAGTACGAAGGTCTGGAGGGAGGTCATTCCAGAGGGTGGGGCCTGCCACAGAGAAGGCTCTTCCCCTGGGCGTCGCCAGCCAGCATTGTCCGGCAGACGGCACCCTAAGGAGGCCCTCCCTGTGGGAGCAGACAGGTCGAATGGAGGTATGTGGTAGTAGCGGTTCTGCAAATAACCAGGCCCACTGCCATGGAGCACTTTAAAGATGGTCACTAAAACCTTGAAACACACCTGGAAGGCTGCCGGCAGCTTCATGTGAATACATGCTTCTGTGTCACTTATACTGGTTATTTTTTCCTACGCTGCCTTTCAAGTGCTTGTTTTAGATATAAAAATTTAAGTGGGTTGAAACCTATTTCTCTGAAGAAACACGTGAAGATGGGAGTGAGCAATGCATTGGCTGGTGCACCCTATTTTAAAAACTCTAATAAAAGTAAAGGTACCGTATTTTTCGGAGTATAAGACGCACTGGAGTATAAGACACACCCAAGTTTTGAAGAGGCAATTTTTTTTTAAAAAGTAGGTAGGTAGATAGAGGGATAGAGAGGGAGAGAAAGAGAGAGAAATACAGTAGGTAGGTAGGGAGAGAGAGAGAGTGAGTAGATAGGTAGGTATGTAGGTAGAGGGGGAGAGAGAGAGAGAGAAAGAGAAATACAGTAAGGAGGGAGGGAGGTAGACAGAGTGCGTAGTTAGGTACGTAGGTAGATAAAGGGATGGGGGGGAGAGAGAAATACAGTAGGTAGGTGGGGAGAGAGAGAGTGTAAGATAGGTAGGTAGGTAGAGGGATAGAGAGAGAAAAATAGAGAGAGAGAAATAAAGTAGATAGGTAGGGGGAGAGAGAGAGTAGGTAGATAGGAGAGAGAGAGAAATACAGTAGGGAGGGAGGGAGAGTGTGTAAATAGGTAGGTAGATAGTGGGATAGAGAGAGAAAGAGAGAGAGAAAGAGAGAGAGAGAAATACAGTAAGGTAGGGGGGGAGAGAGAGTAGGTAGATAGGTAGATAGAGGGGGGAGAGAGAGAAATACAGTAGGTAGAGGGATAGAGAGAGAAAAATAGAGAGAGAAATAGAGAGAGAGAGAAATACAGTAGATAGGTAGGGAGAGAGAGAGAGAGTAGGTAGGTAGGTAGGTAGGTAGGTAGGTAGGTAGGTAGGTAGGTAGGTAGGTAGGTAGGTAGATGTTTCCAGGTATATTTTACCCATGTGCTGGAGAAGGAAATCACTTGCCACCTTTGGAACAAATCTTTGTTTCTGCAGGCACAGTACTTGACCAACGTAATTCTCATCAATCATTCTAACTAAATAGCTTTTCAAAAGGGGGGGAAAAACCTTTTTGCACTGTGCAAAACTCCCCCAAACGACCCATTTTTCACAAAAATGAGCCTGGTTTTCTTTTCAAATAAAAGGCATGAACAGCCTTGGGGGGGGGGCTTGCAGAGTGCTCCTGGGGGGGGGGGGCAAAACGAGGAAAAACGGCCTGTTCTTTTTGTAAAAATGGGCCATTTTTGGTCAAAAAATAGCATGCATAGCCTTATGGAGGCTTATAGAGTGCTGCTGGGGGCTGGGGGGGGGAAATGCCCTTGTTTTTGCTCATTTTTGCCCTCCTCAGCCCCCAGGAGCTCTCTGGAAGCCTCCATAAGGGTATACGCATAGCCATTTTGGTGAAGGGGAGGGGTTTCAGGAGGCAAAAAATGCTGTATTCGATGTATAAGACGCACCCAGATTTTCAGTCTCTTTTTAGAGGATAAAAAGGGCGTTGGTACTTACCTGATACGCCTCTTCTAATAAGGGGGGAGATAGCATCCATGTATGGGTTAAACCTATCCACGCTCTGATTGGACTGAGTCATAATATTAAATAATTAATTAAGTAGGCATGGTATATAACCCCCTACGGAGTAGCCACACCCAGTTTTCGACGAAGAATACAGACTCACCGGTACGAACCAACTCCTTTAGCAAGAAAAATCCAACAGTAACACTACCAAGAACAACAAGAGCCAGACACCAAACACAGGCAGGGCTGAACGAGAAAGGGATGGGCCGGATGCTATCTCCCCCCTTATTAGAAGAGGCGTATCAGGTAAGTACCAACGCCCTTTCTCAATAAGGGTGGAGATAGCATCCATGTATGGGACATACCAAAGCCCTGAAAAGGACCCACGGGAGGGTCGAGATCAGACCTGCCCCAATGAAGGAGGGCGGACAGAACCCAGCGGCCAAAGTCGGCCTCAGCCGAGGCAAACGTGTCCCATGTATAATACCACACGAAAGGGGATGGAGAAGACCACGCTGCAGCCCTGCAAATTTCTCCCAGAGAAGCTTGCATCGCCCAAGCCAAAGTCGTCGTTGCACTGCATGCAGAATGTGCTGTGACTCCTCGAGGAACTGCCTCGTCACAAGCTGCCTAGGTGTTCTCAATTGCATTGACAAACCCATGGTCCCACACAGGAGACAGACACCTTCTTACCCAGGGAACCTGGCAGAAAGGAGACAAAAAGAGACTCCGACCTGCAAATAACAGCCATACAATCAATGTACACATGCAAGGCACGCCTGACATCCAGCAAGTGCCACCGGTCCTCCGAGGTCTGCGCAGACTCTGCAGGAAAGCTGGGGAGGACCACCTCCTGAGCCCGACGGAACCAAGACCCCATCTTCGGGGCAAAGGAGGGATCCAGACGTAGGACAACCCTATCTGCATAAAACTTGCACAAATCCGAAAAATCTCCTTCCACAGTGTCAAGAGGGCACCTGTCAAAGAATCCAATACCTTATGTAAAGGAGTACCAAAGCACCCTTGAGAAATCTCTTGACTCTAGGACGTTGAGTCAAAGTTTGTGACCTACCGCACAAAGATACAGAAGAAACTACTGATACCTGTCTCTCAATGGTATTAGGAGTCAACCCTTTGCCCAGGCCCACTTGAAGAAATTCCGGGACCTGTGGGATAGTGGCTTGTACTGGGTCAAAGTGGTTCATCAAACACCACTTACAACAAGCGCCCCAGGTTGCACAGTATATGAGCCGCATGGAAAGTGGACAGGAAGCCTGAATAATCTGAATGATCCTGGAGGAAAAGGTGTCTCGTCTCTGAACGCTCCGCTCAAGCATTAGGCGTCAACTAGAGCCATTGAGGCTCCAGATGCTCCAGCGACCCCTGGCTGAAGGAAATAATCTCTTGGGGAATCCTCCAGAGCCTTTCCACTATAGAGATCAAAGGTCGGCAAACCAGGGCTGCTGAGGCCAATGTGGGGCAAGCACCACCTCTGCCCCCTCCCGCAAGATCTTTTGAATGACTCTGGGAATCAGGGGCAAAGGCAGGAAGGCATAAAGGAGCCCCAGAGGCCATTGGCAGTGGAGAGCATCCACCCCCTCTGCATTCTGCGAAGGAACTGGGAATAAAATATCGGGAGCTGAGTATTGAGGGGAGTTGCAAACAGGTAGACCTCTGGGCAGCCAAAAGGGTCCACAATTGCCTGGAAGATAGCCAGCTGCAGCTGCAATCCTGAATTGTCCACCTCAATCCGACTGAGCTGGTCAGCCCTGACATTGTCCACCCCCGCTATATGTTCTGCGGTTATTGAGAGCAAATTCCTCTCTGCCCAAAGACCCAAGCTCCTGGCCCCCAGCATGAGGGACCTTGACCTGGTCCCCCCCTGCCCGTAATATGAGCCTTGGTGGCCATGTTGTCTGTGAGGACCAGAATATGTGTGCCCTTGACCGAAAAACGAAATGGTTTGAGATCCAGGTGGACCGCCCTGAGTTCCAACCAGTTTATGTTGTGAGCTAGTTCCGCTTGGCTCCATTGTCCCTGTGCCATCTGCATATAAGGGAGACTAGTATAGATCTATTTCAAACTATTTAGCTCTCATCAGCTAGTCATATCCCTACTGGGATTCTAACCAGGGCCGTATTACATTAGGCAGATGGTTTAGCCACTAAGCCACCAGGTTCTCCCCTGAAGTTGGATCCCCCCCTCCGAGTAGGTTGGTGTCTGAAGTGACTGTGACCTCGGTCTGGGACCCTGAAGAATTCCCCCTTGGGTAGGCTAGATGATGTCCACCAATCAAAGAGCAGGAGACTTCCGCCAGCAGAAGAACCTGGATCTGGGAGCAGCTCATGAGCCTTAGCTGAAATGGTGAAAGAAACCATTGAAGGTCTTTATTGGTAAGGCAATGCCAATGGCAAGACACCATAGTGCCTAGATAGCTTTTGGCCAGATTGATCGAAAGCACCTGGCCTCGCAAGGTCAACCTGGTAATGTCTAAGTCCCTTGGGGCATCACTTATAGAAGAGGACTGTAGCAACAGGTCATCTAGGCCGCCTTGGATTTGCACACGTACCTGTCTCAGGAACGCTGCCAATGCCACCATCACCTACCTGAAGACTTGAGGTGCAGATGACAACCCGATGGGTAAGGCTCGGTACTGGAAGTGGTGCCCAAGGTAACAAAACCTGAGAAACTGTCAGTATTCAGGGGCTATAGGTATGTGCAGATAGACCTCAGTAAGGCTGATGGATGTGAGGATATCTCCCTGCCTAATACCCTCTAATATTGAGTGCAGTGAACGCATCTTAAACCTGCGATAACGCACATAGCGGTCAAACTATTTAAAATCAAAAATAGTTCTCCAGCCGCCCCAAGCCTTTGGGATCCCGGAGAGAAAGGACTAATAATCCTGATCCTGTTAAACTGGAGGCACCAGTTGGATAGCCCTAATGTCCAATAGGTGTTGAATGGCTTCCTGCATAAGTCACCTCCGAGTCGGGTTATCCGAGACCTGATGGTTGATTGTACCCACGCATCGGAGGTAGAGGAGTCCCAACAATCTGCAAAATATGCCAAGCATCCCCCGATGAGGGGAGAGCTGGGCCCAGAATTAATTCTTGCGGGAAAAGAGTGCCGCCTCCTTCGCCCCCATGAAAGGGCTGTTTCTGTTGTCCACCCCTCTGCTGCCTATCCAGTTGATATCTCTGGCTGGGGGCATAGCCTCCCTGGTACAGCCTGAAACCTGACTGACTGAAATCAGACCCCTTAAAAGAAGATCTGTAGTCCTGACCCCAGAATAAAGGACCGTAGTTTGACCACAGAAATTGGAGCAACGGGGCTAGGGCACTGCCCAGAAATTGCCCTTCCTAGGAGCTGTAAGAAACACCTTCCATTTGCCCTAATTCTCAATTAAGAAAAGGTCAATAGACGCCCCAAAGAAGGACCCTCCAGCAAGAGGGATGACGCCAGGCGTCATATGTGGCACTCATCAGCTTGCCACAGCTGCAGCCTATGGATGAAGCAACTGCCCTGAAGGCAAACCTGGCTGCGACTAAAGTGATGCCCGAAGAAAATTGGATGGCCACCACCAGTTTGTTGATGTCCTGATGTGACCTGAAATCTGCTATTGGCGTTTGCTGTTGAAGATCCTGCAATCAAAGCAAAGAAGACCATTAAAGAAGGAGGCAGTGGTAGCAGCTCTCACTGCCCAGGCAGCAGCCTGATGGCCCCTTTGTAAGGTGAGGTCAGCCCTTTTTGTCAATTTCATTGTAATTTTAGTACAATGACAATAAAGATTATTATTATTATATCATCATCATCATCATCATCATCATCATCATCATCATCATCCTCTGGCTTCAGAGAGTGCTCTGGTTCCCTGGGCATGTTTGCAGATGCATGTATGGCTGTGACCGGTGCATCAACAGAGGGTTGCAACAGCACCTGAACCATGTCCTTGTCCACATTAATGAACATATAGCCGTTGGAAGTGGGCCCAGATGCTGGAGATGCCCACTGGCACTTGACTAGGTCAAGAAGGACTTGGGGGGTGGGAACATGTCAGCCTCAATAGCCTGATCCACAAATATAGTCTCGGCAAAAAGGCCCAGCCGTAGCACCAGGGGTTCCGATGGCCTTTCGCCAAAATTGGCCGATGCCTTAGCTTTAAAGGGCATACACTTAAACAATGCTGAAACAAACTGAGAAGGAAGGCTTAGAAGGGCGTATGCCCTCATCCCCTGAAAGCTTCTCCTCTCTGATTTCGCCCTCTTCAGATTCAGACTCACTATTGTCCTGGGAAGAAACAGGGGAGACTCCTGACCATCTATCCCCACAGGAACTGCAGATGGAGGAGCACCCTGTGGCTGAATCTGAGGCCGTTGGGAAGCAGCAACGCTGCACTGCTGGAAAGACCTGAACATTAGGTCCTGAAATTGCTCCCCCTCCCGAGTGGGGTAATTGAGCAGCACCAACCCCTGCGGATGTAGAGGGAAGAGGTTGAGGTGAAGCCCCCATGGGGCAGTGCGTGGGGGCGACTGCCAACCTTGGCCAGAACCCCAGGGGCCTGAGGAGTCAATGGGGATCCTCACATGGAGGGATCCTCTGCAGCTCTCCCAGGCGAAGAGAGTGCAGACTGCCTCACCTTAGTGCTCAGGACAAGAGAAGTCTTCTGGCTGCTGGTACTTTTATAAATGCTTTCTAGTGCCTCATGCCTCTGCTTCTCATACTTAAAGGCAGGCTTAGGGGATTTTGAACCCCAATTTGGCCCCTTTTGAGGCTTGTGGTTCCACATGCTCTTTCTTCCCCTTTGCCTTGTGGCGATGGGGGCAATTACCACTGCAGGAGCCTCTGTTCCTTCCGTGGGGCCACTGGTCGTAGCCGTGAGGACCTGACTCCACTCACTGTCCTCTGAAGCTGAGGCGGCAGCCATTTTGGTTCTTGATTCAGGCAGGCTTCAAAATGGCCATTCATGCCAAAGGCCCCTGAGAGAGGCTTGAATATAAAGTGAAAGAGCGGCCTTGCTGCAAAGAGCTTCCGCACGCCTGACCCCTTCTCCAAAACAGCCTTTAGAAGCTGACTTGGCTCTGTTCTTTTCCAAAAGGGGTAATAAAGAGGCACCATTCATTTAGGCCCAGTGGAACAGCCCTCACAGTTGACAGAGGCCTGTCAGTTGTGGGAAAGCCTGCACAGAATTAATTTGGTTCGGCAGAGAAGGCCCTGGGAGCGATCGCACTTGCGCGGCAGGCCGAAGCTAGCCGGGGAGCAGAGTGCGCACCTGCCGCAGCAGGGACAAGGCCTCACAGCAAAGCTGCGCGTACGGCCCGCCTCCTAATAGCGCTTGACCTCACCCCCCTCTCCTAACCAGCAGCAGCCACAGCGAGGAATGCTGGAAACTCAGGTGGGGGAGGCTCAGGTAGGAGGCTAGTATTGAGGCCTTAAAGGCAGCCGAAGGCCGGGGCCTGTGGCTGAATTGAGACAGGGAAGCCTGAGCCCTGGGCTGCTCCTGAAGGAGGGGGTCCCCTGTCTACTCACAGCGCTCAATGTGATCAAATCCAAATCTCAATCTCTGATTCAAACAATTCAATTCCATTCAATTCAAACAATCAAATAGGAGTTGGACACCGAATAGTCCCAGAGCTGGAACTGAGTCGGAAACTGGGTGTGGCTACTCCGTAGGGGGTTATATACCATGCCTACTTAATTAATTATTTAATATTATGACTCAGTCCAATCAGAGCGTGGATAGGTTTAACCCATACATGGATGCTATCTCCACCCTTATTGAGAAGGTGCGTCTTATACTCCGAAAAATATGTTACCCCTCGCACATATGTGGTAGTCGTTCCCAACTCTAGAGGGCAGTACTCATTCAAATACGACAGAGTCAGCGCTGTCCAAAGACATCTCTATGGTCATGTGGCCGGCATGACTAAACACCAAAGACACATGGAGCGCTGTTACCTTCCCATCACAAGTGGTTCCTATTTTTCTACTTGCATTTTTTACATGCTTTTGAACTGCTAGGTTGGCAGAAGCTGGGACAAATAACAGGAGCTCATTTCATTATGCAATGCTAGGGATTCGAACTGCCGACCTTTCGGATCAACAAGCTCAGCATCTTAGCCACTGAGCCACTGGGTCCCTAGCTTCTTAACAGCCCCTAATCTCTCCCAATTGAACTCCTGAAATACAGCAATAAAATGTCCAGCAGCACACTTTTTCATCACTCTGGGTACATAAAGACTGTAAAGAGGATTGTTCCATCTCACCAGGAATTCACAAACATATTTTCTTCAAGACCTCTTTAGTAAAAAAAAACTAAACCAACATTTCGGTCCCCTCAGTTGATGTCACTGTGTCACTTCTATACTCCCGTACAATGGTGGGTTTCAACATTTTTAGAACCTCTTCTGTAGGTGTGGCCTGCTTTGTGGGAGTGGCTTGCCAGCCATGTGACCGGATGGGAGTGGCTTGCCAGCCATGTGACTGGGTGAGAGTGGTTGGCAGTCGTGTGACTGGGTGGACGTGGCCAACTTGTAAAATGTGGTTAAACTCACTTAACTCCTGCGTCACTACAAGAACTCACTTAACAATGCTCTTGCTTAGCAACCAAAATGTTGGCTCAGAAACTCTGGCATCTGAAGCACACAAGTCTTAAAGCTGTCAAGTTACAAGACCCTTGCACCCCTAACCCTTTAAAAAAAACCAGGGGTGTTCAAACCTGACAGCTTTAAGACTTGTGGACTTCAACTCCCAGAATTCCTCCTCTTGCTCTTCATCTTGATGATGTGCAGACGGGGGCAGGGGGGGGAAGCTGGAACCGGTTCTAAAGGGCACTGCAGATTTATGGAACCTCTTCTATAGAAGAGGTTAGAACTGACAGGAACCCACCCCTGCCTCCGTAGCACTTAGACATTTAAAAAAGTGACCCGAAGCCTAAATTTTGGCCTAACCCAGCAAAAAAATGTTGCCTCGCCTTCTTTAACAATAACCTAGACTGAAACATATTAGAAATGGAGCTTTGCTGGGTGCTAGTCTCTACATCTGTAATATTTTCATCCTGATCAGCTGGGTGACATTTAAAAGTGTGCTCTTCAGAAATGGTTATTTCAATCTTCCTTTTATTTAATAATTGTGCCTTAATGAAGCTTTTCTGCTCCTTTCAAGGGGACAAATATAGGCTTCAGTTTTCTAAGCTATATTTAGGGATGGAATTATTTTGTATCCTATCTTCGGAGATCGGTTGCCCTGAAAGGCAATTTAAAAATAGACTTTAAAAATGTCACTGTTAAGGTAACGGCAGCATGGAAGTACTTAATGTAAAAGTTTATCATTGCTTTCCCCAATTCGGTACCCTATGTAATACAGTTCTCATCACTCCTAGCAAACACAATTCTGAAGGGTATCCAACTGGGAAAGCTGTTTTATATCCAGAGTTGCAGGGAAAAATAACTAGATGTACTGCATCCTATTTGTCTTGATAATTATTATGTCATTCAGCCAGATTCAGTGAGACTTGACTTCAAACGCCCAATGAGACATAATATTATTGGATGCTCATGGGCAAGTTACTAGCTTTTAGCTTAATTTATCTCTTTGAGTTTTTGTAAAAATCAAAAGCTCCAAACAGCTTTGAGATCATCTAATAGATAAGGAGGTTGATGCTCACTGAGAAAATCTTTGCACAGGCAGGTACATATAGAACGAAAGCATTGTTTGCATTATAGTGGACATTAAGATTTTCTTTGTTTGTTCTTTTGTCCGGGTTTTTGAGGATTCAGGCAGAGGAGCTTATAGTAAAAAGAGCTTCCTCAGATAATTTCCCACGGTGAACATCAGCATCCATAAACTCTTGATAGACTCATCATCTCATCATCTCTAATCAGCGTAGCCAAAGGTGTATTGTTACATCTTAACAAATATATTTGGCAGTTTTTCGAAGCACCGCAGAAGCCTATTTGAATGGAGAAAATAAGACAGTGAATGAGTACACAAGAGGAATGAAACTTCTTTCATATCACTAGCTCTGAGCAAAAGGTTTTGCTACCTCTGGATATAGACCAAGTTTTGCATAAAATCTTGCTTCTATACATCAATCAACCTTGCTGACTCAGACTGAATCTTTTCACTTAATACAGATGAAGCTGTAATATCCAGAGCTGTTATATCAATGTTTATCTTTCGGAAGACAGAATTCTTTTAAAAAGTAGATTTAATGTAGCTTAAAGGCTCTGAAAATGCTCTGCCACCTCTCTTGAATGTTTTCCTTTCTCTCCACCCATCCTATTATCTTTTCCTCTTCTCTTCCTCAAGGTCACATTTATTTTATTATAATGTATTACTTTGTTTTATGGCAAAGAACCATGTGGGATACACGTTCCAAACGGCCACAGTATTTCTAGCACAATCGGCTCTTAAAGGTTGCTATTGATTCGGATGGTATTCTTTTGCTGATGGGCACAGGGTAATTTTCCTAGTGCCCTACAGCTGCAGGAGAGACAGCCAATTTTTAGAAAAACAAAATTTCAAAGCTTTAGGTATATCAATATCTAGATGAATTGATTTAAGAAAAAAGCTGACACGACTTCATCTTTAAAAGTTCAAAGCCAATTTTCCCATTTGCTATTCTGCACTTTTTGGAATTGCATGTCGCCGGTGGTGCATGGCTAAGAAGTATAGTCACTCATTTTTAAAATGGGGAGAAGAATAAGGACTGCTGTCACAGTTTGAAAACTCTTGAATTGCAAAATTGATCTCCAAATTGTTCAGAGCCCTTGTGAAAGAATTCTTCTAAAAGCCTGATTAAAATTACAATAAAGCCTCTAGTCCAGATTGGAGAATCGAGTCCAGGTTATAAAATGTTCTGTGCTGCATATTCATATTTACCAATAGCCCAGACACAAGTGGTTGACAAGTGTTTAGAAAGTGGGCCGTTGCATTTGTGACTAACTCCAATTAACACCACATGGCTAACATCAATTGCTATGGTGTTTGCATCAGAAGTTTAACAAACCCCTTAGTTACTCCAAATTGATATGCATTCTTAATTCCAAATTCTTCAAGTAATATCATATAAATACTAGCCTGGACCACCATTATGAGACTTCATTAAGGCCTACCCCATTTGTCATTCTATATCATGGCTTATTCAGCTGCTACTTCTTCTTACATTTTCTTCACAGGATATAGAATGGAAGAGAAGTATACCCCACTGAGGTTATGTTCCCTGAGTAATCCACAAAACTTGTAACCAGTTTTGGTGAGGAACCTCTGGCAGACACGAGCCAACTCCAGGCTACATTGATGAATCTCTATGGAATCTTCTTCTAGAGAACCAGATAATTACCAACACTGTCAACTAAGAGATAAAGATATTAAGGTTCAAAGTTTGAATATTGAAATCTATTTAGTGCAAAAGAGATGAGAAAGGTTTGAGAATACTGGCACATTATCCACTTTGTGATGGAAAAGGGTCTAATCTAGTAATGTGTCTCACTGTCCAAATAACTTTCATTCAGTACTTATTCACAAGATTGATGAAAAACAATAAAGAATTGGGAAAAAATGTATCACTTTGTTGTTTATGTATGCACTGAGAGCTTATGCACCGGAGACAAATTTCTTCTTGTTCAATTCCCACTTGGGTAATAAATAATATTAAAGAAAGAAAGAAAGAAAGAAAGAAAGAAAGAAAGAAAGAAAGAAAGAAAGAAAGAAAGAAAGAAAGAAAGAAAGAAAGAAAGAAAGAAAGAAAGAAAGAAAGATGGGGAAGGGAGGGAGGGAGGGAGGGAGGGAGGGAGGGAAGGAAGGAAGGAAGGAAGGAAGGAAGGAAGGAAGGAAGGAAGGAAGGAAGGAAGGAAGGACCACAAACCCTGGCACTAGGCACAGCTTCAGAGGATACCTTGAAAGAAGGTAGAAAGATGGGGGGAGGGGGGGAGGGAGGGAGAGAGGGAAGGAAGGAAGGAAGGAAGGAAGGAAGGAAGGAAGAAAGTACGAAAGAAAGAAAGAAAGAAAGAAAGAAAGAAAGAAAGATGGGGAAGGGAGGGAGGGAGGGAGGGAGGGAGGGAAGGAAGGAAGGAAGGAAGGAAGGAAGGAAGGAAGGAAGGAAGGAAGGAAGGAAGGAAGGACCACAAACCCTGGCACTAGGCACAGCTTCAGAGGATACCTTGAAAGAAGAGGGAGGGAGGGAGGGAGGGAGGGAAGGAAGGAAGGAAGGAAGGAAGGAAGGAAGGAAGGAAGGAAGGAAGGAAGGAAGGAAGGAAGAAGGAAGGAAGGAAGAAAGAAAGAAAGAAAGAAAGAAAGAAAGAAAGAAAGAAAGAAAGAAAGAAAGAAAGAAAGAAAGAAAGAAAGAAAGAAAGTCTAATCCTATCTGCACCATGGTGTCCTGACACTAACCCAAACATTCACTTCCAACTTAATCATGTATGAACTTACAATTAAAATTAATTACTTTACCCTACTGGAAAACATGATATAAAATGTAAGAATACAGTTCAAGAACCCCTAACCCCCAACCTTAGCTTCACTGTTTGTGTGCACCTTTGGGTCCGTTTTGAATCCTGGTGACTGCTTGGATATGTCCAAACAATTCTCTCAGCAGTATTTTCAGAAGTGGCTTGTCATTGCCTTCTTCCAAGGGCTTTACTATAGCATATTAATATATTTATCCTAAGTTTGGCCCAAACATTCTGTAACAAATACAACAGTGATATATAACTTCATGTTGGACGCTAGTTGTGGCCTTTCCTGAACCACGACTCCCTGCGTTCAATTGTTCAGTTCCTAGTCAGGTCACGACCAGATTACTGTAATGCGCTCTACAGGGGGCTACCCTTGAAGAGCATTTGGAAGCTACAGATGGTGCAGAGTGCAGCAACATGGGTAGTTTTGGGGCCTCAAGTATGGCCCCAGTAACACCACTACTTCACGAGCTGAATTGGTTACCAGTCTGCGTCCAGATGCAATTCAAGCAGTTGGGGATCACCTTTAAAACCCTTCATGGTACGTGAAGGACTATCTCACCCACTGGGATTGGCCTGTACCACTCGTACTGGCAGAAGAGACATGCTGTGCATCAGCCCAATTATTCTGGCTGGCAGGCCTTCTCTGCTGTTGTTCCTGCCCTCTGGAACATCTTGCTCCCCCTGATGTGAGGTTGGCCCCAACTCCCATATTTTTTTCATAAGGGCCTAAAGATGTGGTTTTGCCAGTTCTTTTGGGGCCCTAGGGGGGGGGATACAGAGCAATGGAGGCGATTGGTTGAGTAATAACAGATCCCAACTTCCCCTACTCCAGGGGTGAAATGCTACCAGTTTGGGCCGGTTCGCCCAAACCGGTGGTAGAAAATGCTACCATTCACCCAAACTGGTAGTAAAAAAATGCTTAACAAAGTTAAAAAAAAACATTCCAAAGATCAGCTGCACGATGATAATAACTTTTTTTTTAAAAAAACTTTTGTTTTTAGAATTGGAGTCTGTTTTTGCTCCCAGGAGGCTTCCCTGAGGCCTGCTAGGCCAAAAATGGAGGGTGGGGTGGGGGGTGCTATGAAAGAAAGAAAGAAAGGAAGGAAGGAAGGAAGGAAGGAAGGAAGGAAGGAAGGAAGGAAGGAAGGAAGGAAGGAAGCAGGGGTGGGTTTCTGAGGGTTCGCCTGGGATCGGGCGAACCCTTTCGTAAAATTTCCGGATCCCGAGCGATCCCTTTGGATCGTGGACCCGGAAGTATCTAAGGAACATGTGGCTCGCTCGTGTATCCCTAGCAGGGAAAGTTTCAAGACCCAGGCGCTTTAGTTTTGAAGCTGCCG
Source organism: Rhabdophis nuchalis (assembly GCA_039707465.1). NCBI lineage: Eukaryota > Metazoa > Chordata > Lepidosauria > Squamata > Natricidae > Rhabdophis > Rhabdophis nuchalis. The sequence continues at coordinate 90,523,245 of CM077644.1, read as the reverse complement.
GGCCTGCTTTCCCTGTTGGCGCGGGGGGCGGGGGCGCGCTCTTCCGCCCCGCCCCTAGCCGGAAGGCTTCAAAGGCCGAGCCCTTCAGCCAGCGCTCGGCCTTTAAAGCCCCTCTCTGTCTGTGTGTGTGTGTCTGTCACTCTCTGATTCCCCCCTCCCTCCCTGTCTCTCTCTGTGTCTGTGCCTCTCTCTGTCTGTCTGTCGTCGTGCCCGCCCGCCCGCCCGCCCGCCCGCCACCCGCGGAGCCTCTTCATCCCGGGGCCGCTGTGCTCACTCACCTTAGCCTGCCCTCTCCGCCGCCCGGGCGCCTGCAGCTGAGAAGCGTGTGTGTGTGTGTGTGTGGGAACAGGGAAAGTTTTGCCGCGAGTGGCGGGGGGTGGGGTGGGGGTTCGCGCAGCTTAGCGCGCTCTTGTTCCGCTGCCCCCAGCGAGCCTGCCGGCTAGGGGCAGCAGAACAAGAGCGCGCTAAGCTGCGCGAACCCCCACCCCACCCCCCGCCACTCGCGGCAAAACTTTCCCTGTTCCCACACACACACACACACGCTTTTCAGCTGCAGGCGCCCGGGCGGCGGAGAGGGCAGGCTAAGGTGAGTGAGCACAGCGGCCCCGGGATGAAGAGGCTCCGCGCGGGGGGGGGGCGGGCACGACGACAGACAGACAGAGAGAGGCACAGACACAGAGAGAGACAGGGAGGGAGGGGGGAATCAGAGAGTGACAGACACACACACAGAGACAGAGGGAGGGAGGGAGAGAAAGAGAGAGACGCAGAAAGTGATTTAAGTGCGTGAATGCGAGACACACACACACACACACAAACACAGAGTGATAGATGGGCGGATGAAGGGGAGAGAGACAGAGAGAGAAAGAAAGAAAGAGAAAGAAAGAAAGAAAGAAAAAAGTGAGAGAGAAGAAAGAGAGAGAGAAAGACAGAGAAAGAGAGACAGAAAGGAAAGAGAGAGAAAAGAGAGAAAGAAAAAGAGAAAGCGAGAAAGAAAGAAAGAAAGAGAAAGAAAAAGAGGGAAGGAAAGAGAGAAAGAGAAAGAAAGAGAGAAAGAAAGAAAGAGAAAGAGGGAAAGAGAGAGAGAAAGTGGGAAAGAGAGAGAGAAGGAAAGAAAGAGAAAGAGAAAGAGGGAAAGAGAGAGAGAAAGAAAGAGAGAGAGAAAGTGGGAAAGAGAGAGAGAAGGAAAGAAAAAGAAAGAAAGAAAGAATGTATGACCACAATTGAGCCCAAAAGTTTAGTTGTTAACCAAGACCATTGTTAAGTGAGTTTCACATTTTCCAAGTTGGCCACTCCCACCCGGTCACATGGCTGGCAAGCCACTCCCACCCGGTCACATGGCCGGCAAGCCACTCCCACAAAGCAGGCCACACCCACAGAACCTGTTCCAAAAATTTTGAAACCCACCCCTGGAAGGAAGGAAGGAAGGAAGAAAGGAAGGAAGGAAGGAAGGAAGGAAGGAAGGAAGGAAGGAAGGAAGGGAAAGAGGGGAAAAGGAGAGGAAAGAAGGACCACAAACCTTGGCATTAGACACAGCTTCAGAGGATACCTTGAAAGAACACAGCAATCCAGGGCTGAAAGGGAGCTGGAGATCATCTAGTCCAACCCTCTACTCCAGCAGGACATTGTTACAGTGAGTTTCTGGCTTTTGACTAACCCCCAGTCACATGCCTACATAGCCGCACCCACCCAGTCACATGACACACACACCCCAAAGCCATGCCCAGGGGAAAAAATTGGAATTCACCACTGCCCCACTTGGTTTTAATATTTGATTTTAATGTTTTATGCATAAGTTAGATGTAACTGTAAGCAGCCCATAAGTTACCTTATGGTAAGTTGGGCGGCCAATAAATTTTATATTTAAAAAATCGAAATCTAACCATGTAACTGCATTGTAACGCAAATACAAATATTTTGCAGGAATTTAATCCAAACACTCAGTTCCAGCTGAACCATAAATCAAAGACCAAAACTAAGAACTAAGTCTAAATCTATTTAATGTGTTATCAAGTTGCAGCTGGAGTTTTAAAAACCACTTTCAATTTTTTTCTATTTCTGTTTCTTTGAGTTTGTTTACTGCTTATGTGGGCATCTTGCCAACTCATAATTAGTCTCTCAGATATAGCTGCATTCTGTCTTTTATTCTAATATTATCTCATGCTCTCTGTCTTTCTGGTTTTTAAGTGGTTTAAGTTGGCAATTTTCTGATCTTATAATGAGAAGAATTTCCTACCCACAAACAGATCCAATGTCGTCTGCTTTTTTTCTTTTATTATTTTATTATCAACTTTGTTTTCAATATTTCTTTTGGTCTTTCTCTTTATTCTCTTTTATTTTTTTATTTTCTCTTTTCAATTACAGTAAGAATTTTTTTTTAATGTATGTACCCTAGTAATAATTATGAAATAGATCTATATAGTTTGAATAATATGGGCCAGGCAAATGTCTTAAGACAGTTTAGTCTTAACATAAAAGGACTAAAAGAACCTACCAAACAATGTATAATGAATTATGTGTTACCTTGAAGCTTGAAAAGTTGAAGTTGTTTTCTTACAGGAAATCATTTAACTTTGAAGAACAAACATTTTATGCTTTAAGATTGGATTGGACTGGAAAATCTTACTAACATTTTGACCAGATGAAAAAACATTTTTATTTTGATTCATAGCCATTTCACCTGTCAGACTCAATACTTCAAAACTGATATCAAAAGAATATTATTTTGGAACTTAAGGTATATGAGAAGTTATTATTATAATTAAAATATAGCCTAATTTGGAATACTCTACTATGTTTCATGAACATTTTCACTATTTAGTAAGGATACCTTATGCAATTGTCAGAGAAGACTTTAATGAGATTTTAGAATACTAAATTAAATACACATAAAAAGTAGTAATCAACTACAATTACAGTTAAACTGTTATTGATGCTTAGCAATTTTTATACTTTGAAAAGTTTTAAACAACATTTCATCCCTTTAAAAATTTAAATTTCATCCCTTTAAAAATTTAAATTTCATCCTTTTAAAAATTTAAATTTAAATTTATATATATATATATATATATCGGATGATGGTTAGTTTAAAATTACATATAGTAAAATATAGTAAATCATCTGGACCTTGGTATTTCAGTCAATCAGTTAATTTAGTTAATTCTGAGATATCACAAATGCAGATGTGGGTAGTTATTTAATTTTTGAATGGAAAACACATAAGATCTAGATTTGTGGTCATTAGCACATTTACATCATGTAAGAAAAAAATTGCAAAAATTACACATGAGCAGGAGGAAGAATAAATGTAAAACCGTTTGGCCACAGCAGATTAAAAAAGCAATTTCTGTTAGCAATTTCTAAATAAGTAACAACAAAGTATATTTAAGCTACATTATATTTTATCACAAATATCTGAAATTAGTTTAATATCAAATGTATTGGGAAAAGAGTGAAAAACTTAGATCTTGACAAATTATTTGAAGAAGAAAAAATCAAAAACATTTTTGCAGCTACTAAAAATTAGGAAGACCAATTGTGGATTCCTCTGAAAACATAAACTTTCAAAGTTTTAAATTCTACTCACATGTTTGGTCAAACTAAGAATCTTGTGATAAAATAGAGACTTTGAAGTCTTTTATTTTCCGAGACATAAATTTATTAAATGCGATCACAAAATTCTGTAAAAATTAAAAAGCTCACAATTAGTCTTTGTATGTGTTAGTACCTCTTAGCAATAAAGCAACTTGACATGCACATTTTAAAAACTGAATGGAATAAGGAATTAGATATCCCACTTTGTCTAAATAAGGTGAAACTCTTTTAACCTTAATATCAAAAATCTGATCTTATGTCAAGAGACTAGTTCTTCAACTGTGTAAAAATAAACTTATGGCCTCACTTAACAGATTGAATAACTTATGTTATTTGAGACTTAATAGATGAACTGCTTAGAGATGTTGATTATGAATTGATTACAATGAAATATGGCTCTTCTTTACTGAACTTCTTTTAAACTATTTCATTACAGGATTCTTTTCTTCTTTCTGTTCATTCTTTTCTCCTTTTTGTCTTTTCCCAGTTTTATTAACTACATAAAAATGAATATATACAAGGGCTTTTTTGCCAAAATTGATCTGCCAAAATTAGATATTTTATAACAAGAATAACCAGTAATCCCTTAACAATTGACAAAATCAGAATATTATCTTAATGTCAGGGTTCCAACCGATTCCCTAATTACATCATGACCTTCGAGCCAAGCTTCAAAAGAAACCCAGTTATTTATTAGAAGCTTCATGTTGGCACGTTCCAAGTGAAGCCAACTCTGACCTCACTTAATTCACGCCCCAGCTCTGACCCTGTTCAGTCACATTCCCCAATGAAGCAATTTCATGAGTTGTAGAAGACCCTCCCTCCAGCCACTGTGGGTCTCCGTAGAAATGGCCTTGACACTTAACTTTGAGTAATGGGAAAGACCTGGGTTTTCTGTGGAAAATGGTATATATACAATTTCCCCATATATTTGCTTCTAAACTGTATGACTTCTTAAATGTAATGCAAATTTCCATTGTACTCCTTACAATATAAATTAGGACCATGTACCACCCAGAGTCACTCTATAACGGACGTGGGTGGTTTCTAAATGTGGGAAAACAACAAATAAGCTTTTATTTATATGGGGCTTGCAAAAGAAAAGAAAATGTTCCTGATATGACTGATTTTGACCTAGAATCCATGTTCTATTTCTTCATCCGTGGTTTATCTCTTAGTTGCCACATTAGCTATCAGGCCTTTGGTTGGGAATGGGAAGCAAGCCAAGCTAGTATCCATAATGAGAGCAATAGACTTGCCTAGAGGAGGGCAATAGAATTCCTACCCTGCCTGAACTCCCAACTTTCTAGAAAAATTAGGTGAAATAGCTGTTTTGGCCAAGAATTGAAGATCTTGTAAATGAGTGTTCAAATGAATGTCTCCATGCTTCTTTTGCAAATATGTCACCCAGTTACTTGCCGTAGTGAGGCAGGGCATAAAGTGAGACCTGGTTGTTAAGAGTGAAATGATGTGGGGTTGGACTGGATGACCCAGGGAGGTCCCTATTTAGCTCTGCATTGTAACGATATTTCTGAATTTTCTGAGCTGCAACAGGGTGCGCCAAACCGCAAACACCTGCTTGTAAATAGTTCGAGTTAGATTGGAAGGCCCCTTACAGGCAGACAAGGGGCTTAACCACAAAGGTTAGAAGTTCATCTTAGAAAATAACAGGATGTGTTTATGGTTTTCTTTTTTGACGACAATCATGTAACCAATAAGAAAATAGCCATGATGAAAGTTGTTCTTAGTGAAGTATAAAACTCTGTATTCCTTTTGGACAGTGAGTTCAGAATATTGCATGCTAGCCTTTGACTAGCTTTCTGAACCATGGCAGCCATAATAAACTTTTCCTGATTTTGAGAAATCCAAGTCTCGTCTCTTTTTCCTGCAACAGTAGATAAATAACTATTTTTCAAAGATTATTAAAATTTCAGCTTTTAAAGAATTATGTGCTGAACCTTCATACTGAACCTCTTCCTTAACCAGTCCCAAAATTTAGGGATTATAGTCTCACCTTCATTAAGGGAGCCAGAATATATTTCTAAATAGCCCTTTGTTCCATATCATAGTGATTATAGGCAGCATATGAAAAAGAAAAGAAATTGTTACAGAATAAATGGCGTATAATATATTAAGGTGGGGCCCTATCAATACATATTAAGCATGATTCTAGTATCATTTTAAAACCATTTGTCTTGTTAGCTAAACAAATACCATCCAATGATCCTTTAAGTCTCTTGTGTCAGATTATCAGCTATTTCATGTAAGTGTTGAAAATGCTGCCACTGGTGAAAGTAAATTATGTTTTCTTAGGCCAACTTGCATCAACTTGTCCAGCAAGCTGAGCTGAAATAACAATTTTAACAGTATGCTGTAAAGTGAAGGCCTTTTTCTGTGGGAGGACTTGGAAATAACTGTTTCTAGCTATGCTTGACTCAGTCCAGAAGCCTTCTGATATGCATTCCAAAAGTCCCATTGGGGTGTCCTCATCCCAGTCCCTGAAAATAGGATCAATAATGTTTTCCCTGGTTTCCTATTTATTCATTTTACCCTCTCAAAAAGTAGTCTTTCCAGTTCGATCCTGCCACCATGAGCATATTTTCACTTTGTTGAGCTTCAAATGGAGTAATGGAGAGCAAATTAAGGTTCTCAGGTGGTTGTGACCCAAAGGTTCCTTTTGTGATCAAAATCCTCTCTAATAACAAAAAGGAAGGGGAAGAGGAAGAGGAAGAGGAAGGGGAAGGGGAAGGGGAAGCAAAGCAAAGCAAAGCAAAGCAGAAAGGAAAGGAAAGGAAAGGACAGTGGTCTATTCTTTTGAGGTGGGAAGCACATGGTTTTACTCACTTTGAGAATCAACTTTACTTACTATATATTTGTTTGTTTGTTTACTCAATTTACATACCCAGTTTTCTAGACACTTACAGTTAAACTAAAAACACAAAGTACATATTATATAAAAAAGGAAAAACACATGGCAGCTGGGCATCGTCTAATCCACCACCCATATAATTGAAATATGGACTCTAATTCATGCCCAGGGCCCAGGCTCAAACATAGAGCTGGGTTTTCAAGGCCTTGTGAAAGGCCAACAGGTATGGGACCAATCCAATCTCAGGGGAATGATATTCCAAAGGGTGGGTGCTATGGCAGAAAAGGACCCCACCAACCTGTATTGACCCCCCCCCCCTCCATCACAGTTCTAGGCTGCATAAACAGAAGGATAGAATCAAGATCACGTGAAGTGTTAATACCACTTTATAATGCCTTGGTAAGGCCACGCTTGGAATACTGCATTCAGTTTTGGTCCCCACAATGTAAAAAAGATGTGGAGACTCTAGAACGAGTGCAGAGAAGGGCAACAAAGATGATTAGGGGACTGGAGGCTAAAACATATGAAGAACAGGTGCAGGAACTGGGTATGTCTAGTTTAATGAAAAGAAGGACCAGGGGAGACATGATAGCAGTGTTTCAATATCTCAGTGTTCCAATATCTCACAAAGAAGAGGGAGTCAAGCTGTTCTCCAGCTATTCACCTGAAGGCAGGACAAGAAGCAATGGTTGGAAACTAATCAAGGAGAGAAGCAACTTAGAACTGAGGAGAAATTTCCTGACAGAACAATTGATCAGTGAACAACTGGCCTCCAGAAGTTGTGAATGCTCCAACACTGGAGGTTCTTAAGGAGAGATTGGATCACCATTTGTCTGTAGTGGTGTAGGGTTTCCTGCCTAAGCAGGGGGTTGGATTAGAAGACCTTGAAGATCCCTTCCAACTCTATTATTCTGTTCTAACCTTTGGGGTCTTTCTGGGCCTACCAAGCAATACTATTGCCTATGCCATCCTGCAAGATTTTAAGTGTGACCCCAGTTAACACAAGAGGCATCACAAGTAGGTACCTGATCAGAGATAGTACGATAGTTTTGCTTTTTGAGACCTGGCTGCCAGTGCTTCTAACTAGGACATATTCTCAGGACACCCAAATGAGAAGGTGATGGACATTTAATAGACATCTTGCATGTCTTATGTAAAAACCAGCAAGCAGCGAGGGAGGGAAATGAGAAAACATTATGATGCAGGTTCTGGTCTTTACACTGTTGAGCAACTAGCAAAGGGTGGGTTGCAATGCCATGACACAGTTGAAGACTTCCTGAGTCTGATAGGTGTTGTTAGAGAATAGCTAGAAAAACATAAACAAACAAAAAAGGCATCTGCAGCATGTCCACAAACATTATTAAGTTGAGAAACTTGGTAGCCAAGGCCAAGGAAAGATTGGCATACAGGTAGTCCTCAACTTACAACCACAACTGAGCCCGAAGTTTATGTTGTTAAGTGAGAAACTTGTTAAGTGAGCTTTGCCCCATTTTATAACTTTTCTCGCCAAATCTGTGAATCACTGCAGTTCTTAAATTCCCTTAAAAGGGAATTTGGTTTCCCCATTGACTTAGCTTGTTAGAAAGTCACAAAAGGGGATCATATAACCGTGGGACATTGTGACCCTTATAAATATGAACCAGTTTGTTAGGATATTTATCCTTATATTGGGTTGACAATATATATAAGCCAGTATTCTTAAAGAATATATGTAGCTTTAAGAACTATGTTGAATTCTGATAGGCTGTGCTTCTCAGCTCTACCATAAAAGGAAGCTCAGAAACACAGTTCATTCCTTTTTCGATTCCTTTTGATTCCTGTGCTTACTGTTTGCCGCTGAGGAGCTGAAGCTGAAGACTGAAGAAAGAAGAAGTATTTGTTTTGCATCACTGTAAGATAACTCTGTGTTGTGGTGAAGGACTGTTATTGTTTGAGAAGTTAGTATCACTGGTCGGAAGAAGTATTTTAGTTGCTACAAAGTAAAGACTATTTATTTTCTTACTATCACTGTTTTAGAGTTTGTGTGTGATTAAAGCAATGTATCTCTTTACTGTCCGGCGTATTACACTATTCCGCATTATTTTCAAACGGGGGTGTTTGTTACCCCTAACACTGGTTACAGGACCAGAGTTGTAGCACTGGTTCTGAACCCAGAGTTGCTAACACAGTTACCAAACATCTGAATGTAAATCACATGGCTGTTGGGATGCTGTGATGGTCATAAGTGTGAAAAACAGTCATAAGTCACTTTTTTCGATAATGTTATAACTTTGAGCAGTCACCAAATGGACTGTTGTAAGTCAAGGACTACTTGCATTTTTCTGTTTTGCTTTCTATAATGGTTTCTTTCTTGCTCTTTTTTTTTTTGGAAGTGCAAGTCTATTTCATCCGACTTCATCTCATCAGTATGTTAATACTTTTGTTATATTCCTACGGAAATGATATTTACACTTCTTCTTTTTAAAAAAAAAAAGAAATTCAATAAACCACAGCGTACACACTTTGGCAGGCGGTTTCTGGGGAGCAATCCGTTTTTGTGTACACTTCGTATCAAACATGTGTGCTTTGACTGGGGAGCTGCATCACAAAATTTGAAAAAGCACAAAACTGAAAGATTATCAAACTCTGCTAGGTATATTCTTTTGGGAATGGCAAAGCACTCGGGCTAGTATTAAAAATGGAGCCACGTTAATTTGTCTTCCATCCCTAGCGATAGCTGAAACTTTATTGGCCAGCTAAAAAGAACACATTTACAAGAAATATAGGAATACCAAACACCATCCATAGGACTCCCCTGTCCCTTTCAAATTCCATACAATACTAATCCAGCTTTATGTTGCTTCTGTGCATTATCTCTCTCCCCCCCCCCCCCCCATCTTGTCTAGCCTGTAGCTTTCCCACTTTTAAGAAAATCTCCTCATAAAGATATGGTAGATGAGATTAAAAGAAAGCATTCAGTTGTGCGTTTGGGGAACACACCACAGATTTTAAATAGCATGATATTGCTTTCTCTTGTCATGACAAGGTCTCTGAAGACTATGCAGGTATCCTCTCCACTCAATTTCCATTCAGTTTTCGCATGCCTGTTGTTGCAATACTGAATCCACCAACAGAACAGAGGCAATACTTGCAAACAGCTGTAAAGTATTTTTCATCTTGCTAATCAAAATGACTTTCTGCTAAATAAACCATGAAAAAAGCTTTTCCACCAGCAGGGAAGTGAAGTGGAAATGATACAGTCTGTACCGAGTCCACCATGAAGTCAAATCAACAAACTGAATTTTACCACAATGCTAATTCTATTGCTAATGCACCCCTATAGATTTGACCAAAACAACAAAAATTCAAGATTTCTAATTGCAAATTTGAAAAGCAGTCAAAATCTTACTTTAAGATTGTTGATGCAGTTGTTAATATGATGCCCCTAGTTGTAAAACCTTTAGAGAAGTAATTTTATGTTGCTTCCAAATAATTAGATAATAATTATTCTGTATGGTTTATTGCATATACATTTTCTCTCCTTATAACAGAAATGAAAAATACAGATCAGATTGTATGCCTGAGTATATAAGGGAGGAAATCTGTGATTTAAGAAGATATATAAATATTTTTAAGTGCCTAAAAATTATAGTCCAAGTAGACCAGTTTGGTAACCATCTAATGAGGAGATCTCTTTTTAAACTCATTGTGTTGTAATTTCCATGTACTGTTTTTCAACATTTTAAAAGAAGCTACTAGATACACTGTCATTTCTAATTATTTATGCTTTCTGTGGTTTCTAATGTCACCTTGGCACTGCTGTAGGTCTTTCCAATCACATCATTCAGGAAGAGATAACTTAGCTTTGAGTTACTTTTCTCTTCTGTATATCTTTTCCACCTGGGAAGTGACGAATTATTTTCCACAGCTTATTAGGCCTTATAGTCTTAAAAGCCATAGTTCTAAATCATTCTTTTGTCTGCATTTATTTCTTCTATTTTGCATGATTCATCATTATTTTGAGATTATTCAGAAATCAGCTATGACATCCCTGATTCCAGGATCTTGTCCAACTTAAATTTTATACTTAGGGGAAACTTTAAGAGAGAACTTGAAAGTGTTTAATATCTGAGAATTACAATAGAATTATTTCACAGCCAGCTCAAGAGAAATTTTGCAGTATCAATAGTAAAGATGGATTCCTACCTGGTTCGGCCGAACTGATAGTGGTATGGCGGCATGCGCATCCAGAGTGTGCGCGCAAAGCGGATATGTATTCATTCACATCAGTAGATACTTCAGTGATTATCAATATTTGTACATCTCCACATTTTTTTAAACACTGAACCATCAATTACTACTTCTATTCTGCTTGATGATTTGCTAGGAATCCTGCAACAACTCTTCTATTGACCTTGGAATGAAAGCACAAGATTACTGTATGGAAGTAATGGCAAATTTATGAAGAACATTAAAAGATTTGCAGAATTAGCTGTCATCTATAACCTTCTGCTCTACAGTGCAAAGTGAGAACTATCTTTCCTACATGAGTAACTCTGTTCTGATTCCAACCCTTAGGTCAGGGGTCTGCAAAGTCGGCTCTTTTAAGACTGGTGGACTTCAACACACAGAGTTCCCCAGCCAGCATAGCTCATGCCTTAGGTGAACGAAATCATGTTCAACTTTCTTACAAATGTGGCAAGATGCTTGCACAACTATGGCGCATTATGTCTCGCTTCTAACATCTTGGTACAGGGTTTCTGTTCATATGGAGGGGTCTACTCAACTGATGGAGAGTAGAACTTCTCTTCAGAATCAGGCATTCAGTATGTCAAGGCCAGGAAATATGGGTATTGGGTTTGTGGCATACTTATCTATTACCTAATTAACATCACTGCATTTAAATCATGACATTAACAGCCTGAATGTCTGTTTTCAGTTATAGCATTCCAGACAAGCATCACAGTTGAAGAAACTACTCCAAATACTTAAAGAGTTAATTTAAAATCCTATTTTTTTAATGTTTTGTGAAATGTTTTTTATTTCAAAGCAACTAGCAGAGTAAACTAATTTAAAATGTTACTGTATAGCCAAGGAATATATATTGGGGGGGGGGGGGGATTCTATTTTTTTTAAAAACCCTACACTACAAATAGTTTGTATATTTATGTTGCCAAGAATCAGTTTTGAAATTTCACAAACGAAGTAACTTTAGACAATATGACCAGATTAAGGTTTTGTTCTTGATGCTTTGTAAAAATAAAAAAAAAGATTATTCAAAATATTGCAAATCAGATGTGATTTATCCTTTCAAGATTGAATAATAATTTTTGGAAGCCCCATTTTTATTTTTAAATTCATACATAGTTTCATGCATTGGCAAATGTAGTGAAAGTTGTTTCCTAAAGCACCCAAATGAGAAAAGATTGTCAGAAGACTCCTCTAAACTGGACGAAGAGAAGTCTCAAGACAATTCTTTGATGTAGAAGAGCTAAAAAGAATTTGGACAGACCTTTTTACAACTTTTACAAAGAATTTGGCATGGCACCAAACACATGGTAGCAAAAGTAGATGCATGTAGAAAAGTGAAACCTCTAGATCAGGGGTCTTCAACCTTTGCAACTTTAAGTCTGAAGGACTTCAGACTTAAAGTTGCAAAAGTTGGAGACCCCTGCTCGAGATCAGGGGTAGTATTTACTTAAATTCCCTACAAATGTGAGTGCAAATGTGAGCGCCTTTACCTATTAGTTTATAGGCTTATTATAGGCTCATTATAGGCAAGATGTGTTTCTTTTAAAAAAAGAGCTAGTAGTATGTGCATTGACTTAAGTTAATTAAGAATTCATTTACCTTTTACGAAGCCATTAATGCTCTTACGTTTGAAGATATATTAAATTTCTTCATGCTACTTTGCCCATCAGTGAATATTGAAATATTTAACCAGCAGCTGGGCTGCAACATGTCTGTTCTGTCATTTTGGCAAGTACCGATAAGATAAATTGGGGAAGGAAGTGGAAGGAATTGTCAGTGAAATAAAATCTCTTTCCAAGCGTAAGGATTCATGCATTTTAGGTCAGAGTACAGGCTACTGCATTTTGGAGTTCAAGAAAACATTTTGAAAAATAAGTAATAAAGATGAGAGTAAGTTCTCATGATCAGAAAAAAAAAATGTTCCAGTTTTTTTTCTAGATTATACCATAAGTGAGAGGAACTGCAAAATTATACTTCTAGACCGGGAGTGTCAAAGCCCCCTGGGGGCTGGATCCAGCCTTCAGGGTGCTTAGATCTGGCCTATGGGGCCTCCCTGGAAACTGCAAAGGACTGTCCCATGGGGCCTGTGCCAGCAAAAATGGCCCTCCCAAGCTCCATTTTTGCTGAAATAAAGTTGCAGGAGGCCATTGTAGCCCAAAACAGAGCTTGGGAGCCCATTTTCGCCGGAACAGAACTCGGGCCACCACAGGCACCCCCAACACAAGTGATGTCGAGATGACCACACCCACCCTGGCCACACCCACCCCAGCTCTCCGAGGTCAAACAGAACTCTGATGCAGCCCTCAATGAAACTGATTTTGACACCCCTATTCTAGACAAACTCCAGTTAAAAGAATGACTATATACCAGGGATGGCGAACCTATGGCACGGGTGCCACAGGTGGCACGCGGAACCATTTCTGCCACGCTTGTGTGTCCTGGCCAGCTGATTTAGGCCTTCTTTTGAGGCTGTTTTTCGCCCTCTGGAGGCTTCAGGGAAGCTCCTGAAGCCTCTGGAGGTGAGGGGGAGGCTGTTTTCACCCTCCCCAAGATCCTAGAAGGCCTCTGAAGCCTGGGGAGGGTGAAAAAAGCATGCCAAAAGCCAGGGGTCGTGCACATAGCATTATGGGTGTGGCACGCCCACGCACGCCCACCCCTGCGCTCCCCCCTCTTTTGGCATGCAAGCCAAAGAAGGTTAGCCCTCACTGCTATATACATTAAATAAATGTGTCAGTAAGAATGTGAGACTTTAATCATTTAGTTACCCTGAAGGGCAATTTGGGGGCAGGGTGAGAATGGAAACCTTAAAAAAATTGCCTGCCATGTGGTATCTGAAAAATTGTACATCTAGGAAGTCAATCTTTCTGACATGCAGCTTGTGCAAAACTAAGCATGGTGTCAGACCTGGAAACCATATTTTCCTTTTTGGATTTCAGGCCTGCCACAATTTCTACTGTGGGAAAATGGGAAGGGGGGTTATACAGAGTTGGGTGAGGTGTATCCATAAAAACATTCTTTCTCAGAAAGTCAAGGTCTCATTTGTCCCTGCACCTGTACGGATGTGGATAGGAGGAATCTTTCTTCGTGGCAATGAAGGATTGGACCATGTGATAGACTTGTTGGGGCAGGGTTTTGAACTTTCCACGGGGTGGGAAAACGTGGAAGCTTTCAGATTCAGGTTTTCCCAGATGTGCCAACATGACATCTCTAATAAAGTAGAACTTTGAGGAAACACAAGCCTCAGAGTTTTCTTTCGTTGGGGGTATTTTTTGGAATCCTGACACATGGAGAAAATTGCCACTGAAGGCCATACTGACCAACAGAGACATCATCAGTGGTCAAGATCTAAAATCTAGAAAAGCTGAAACCCTGAAAGAATCCAGGGATACCTAGGCTTAGTTGAACTGCAGTCAATATTCATAAGTAGATGAATCAGTAACACCTATGTGTAAGTTACATTTTCTTCAAATCCAAATAGTGTTCCTTATACCTAACGAGAAATGGCTTTTAAGAGACTTAGCATGGCCACTTTTTCTTATCTAGTCAAGTGCAGCTAATTTGAATAATATATGGATAAATAATTAAGGTAAGGAAAGTGCCACTCCACTCCGCAAGACAGGCTAAGTTGGGGGGAAAAACTTTGCTTGAAGGAAATAATAAAGGAATAACTAGGATGAAGGGGGGGGGGGGAACCCAAGGAAGAATGGACTTGATCTGCATTTCTTATTTTTCAGGATACCGTTCCACTGGATTAGGTGACGAAAATTAACGCAGGTTAAATTATAAACTGCTACAATCAGAGCAAGAAAATTAAACACATTTTTAAAAAGGAGAAAGATCGAATAGTCTCATGTTATTTCAAAAGAAAAGAAAGAATAGGGGGAAAAAAGAATCCAACCAGTGCTGTAAATTCTAGTCAGCTCAATTATTTTCGTTGCAGCCAAGCTGTATACAGAAATGAGGCAGGTGGTTCCCCAATGAACTTTTCCATGTCACGGAACAGGGTAAAAATAATAAATTGGACATTGTGAGGCTTTATGCATTTCGTGAGCACCGCAGAACCTGTTTGCGATTCCTTTCTTGTAGCTTCCTCTGGTTGGCAGTAAATGGTAAGCCACCATTGCCATATTTCAATCCCTTTCACTTTCTTGGCTGTTATCTCCAACTAAATCTTCCTTACTTCTTTCTATTCGCTCATCAATTACTAGCCAACAAGAACAGAACATTTATTGACAACTTAACGGTTATCAATATATTTGGGGGGAGGGCGGTTTAAAATGATTTCTGTTAAGTCATTGCGTGTACTGGAATTAATTAATTCACTGGATCCTAGAATTAAATTCGAAAGTAAGGGACACATTTTTCACGTTTGCAAGCTATCCAACAGGACAGATGGAAACTCAGAGTCTTCTCTGCCCCCCAAAATGTTGCCTCAGGGATTATTTCCTCGGTAAAGTTCTACCTATTCCTGTATACTTTATATTCTTTACTTCATCTTTTCTTTATTCTTTCCAATAGATGCATCACCCCAAACTCATAGACACCAAAGCAGTGTTTCCTCAAAAAATAAACAGTAAAATGATTGGTCAGAAGTTTCACATGAATCAAGTTCCATCATTTCTTCATAACTTTCTAACTTTCCACATTAAGGATCATTAACAGGATTTTAAGCACAGTGCACATCCATTTAGAAATGAGCAATTTTATCAGTCTTACTTTATAAAAATCTTATATTAAGCGAAGCAGGGTCTCTTGAAACACTCTAGGATGATGACTTAGGATTTGGAAATCAATCTCTCAGCAGCTCTTTGTGACATGTAATTCCTTATAAATCTATTTCCATCATTCATTAAGAGTTGATCCATGGATGACTTTGCTAAAATTACATTATATACTATACTATATAATTTGTCATCTGCTTAGATCAATGGTTTTTTTAAACTTTTCAAGACCAGGGCTTACAATCGTTGCAGTATTCCTATTGTCATGTGATCAAAATCCAGGTGCTTGACAACTGACGTGTATTGACAGTTGCACTGTCCCACCAGGATCATATGATCATCATTTCTAACTTTCCCAGCTAGCTTCCAACAAGCAAAATCATTTCCCCCCCATTAATTCATTAATTTCCTTAATGAACGAAGGAGAGCTATATCCATTCAAATTACTGTGGCTTGGAAAGTTAGGAAGCTCACTGTGCAATGTTACACGGAAGACATGCCATTGAATATGGTTGTTTAGTCCTAGGAAATTGGACTGTGGTTTGCAGTCAAGGTGAATTGTAATAGCTGCCATTGCAGAGCGATTGCAAATCACTGCTGGCTGTCAGAGGAAACAATGCTTTCATAATTCTGTCAGTTGTTCAGGTAATGGTGCAGATATGAAAGGGGGAGTACGTTTGTCCACTCACTTTGGTGCACTCTGAATTGCAGACTGAGCGTGCAATATAATGATCCCATCACACTTCATTCGACATAGTAACGTGTATTCATTTCCCATGTGGTCACCACACATCGAGGTAGCAGATTGATTGTTCAACAAATTAGGTCAAAGAAGATACCTCTATTGTCAAAGAATAATTGTTTCTGCTACGCTTCTAAAAAGTCTAGACAATGTCTAATAAAATGTTTGGAGTAACCCTTAAAACTGCACTCAGCATGCAGTATTTTAGGTACTACAACTGAAGCTTTGGTCACATAGCTCTGATGAGACAAATGAGAGGCCCTGTGGGTGCATCTTCCTTGTTGCTTTCAGGAGTGCAGAAACTTCACTTGATTTGCATGAGTTGTCGCTGTTGTCAGTTTTAATGGATTGTGTAGTTGGACTAAGAGGGGGAAAAAAAGATCTCACCTCTTACCTACATTTATGATGCACACAAATCTGTTGGGAATAAATGGTGGAAGGTGGAATACTTCCACCATTTTTAGTTCCCAGCCCCATTTGAGGGGGGGAACCCCACAGCGTAGGTGGAGACAAGGTATGAAAATCAGAGTCCCGTGACAAGAAATGTCTGAAAATCCTGCAAGAAGACCCTTTACTTCTACAAAAGGGAATGTAAGAAAAGGAGGGGGCAGAATAATCTGACACAATTTGCTCCTGGTTTCTAAGTGGAAAAGAGACAACCTATTTGCTTTGCCTGGAGCAGTGAAAGGAACTCAAGAAGCCCCTTTTAGAGCCTGAAGTTCAAGTGTAGAAAGAGAAGAGGCAAGAGTTCCCTCCATGGGGAATAATATCCCAGGGCCAGAAAAGAAAAAAACCCCACAAATACAAACACAATTTTTAACTGGTAGTTTTAAGCACACCATGTCTGAGCCAGAAATAAATCAGCTCAGCTCTTATACAGTAGGGATCTAGAGGTCGAGTTCCTTCAAATCAACATAGAATTCTCATGCAGAGGCATTCAACGTTTCATTGTTTTAATAATTCATTATCTTTTTTCTACAAGGCATTTAGAGAAGACTTAAGAATGTGCGTCTCTACCTTACTGGAGCATTAGATCCAGTGGGTTCTACTTAACTGCAACCAGGAGTGTCTCACTTCCTGATCATTACAAACATTCAGAAGAGCTTATACACCCAACACATGCAATAGTAGCATGATGGCAAACATGGCACGCAGAACCTTCTCTGCTGGCACGTACATCGACACCCCAGGTCAGATCTCTGTGGCGTTTCTTTCGTGAGCTTCTGTTTCCCTGCAAACGATAAAACCAAAGCTCACAAAAGAAAAAGATCTTACCTCTTGCTTTGCTGCTGGTGTTGGGATGCCCCGCCTCTTGCCAACCAACTGGTCTTCCGGTCTCTGCTGAGCATGTGTGCACATCTGTGCATGCACGCACATGTCCACACATGCCCACATCCATGCACATCCTTTCAGCTTGGTCATGCCACACATGCAGTTTGTCCACCCAGTGTCTAAAAGGTTCACCATCACGGCAATAGTATAGACTCCAAATAGAGAATGAGAGGGGCAAGGAAATTGGTAGGAAATCCTAAATTGTCATCTTCAACCACCTTTAAAACTAACTGTGAAGCCTGTGGCTTTTCTCTGCCCCTTTCTGTCACTTAAGCACCTCCCATTCCCTCAACAAAATTCTGGCATTGGGTATGAACAATCAGTAGGCCTACAACTGTCCATTTGAAAGAGAAGGTCATCAACTATCAGTCACTAGAGTCTTTTAAAGCAGGGGTCTCCAACCTTTGCAACTTTAAGTCTGAAGGACTTCAGCTCCCAGAATTCTCCAGCCAGCTTTGCTGGCTGGAGAAATCTGGGAGCTGAAGTCCTTCAGACTTAAAGTTGCAAAGGTTGGAGACCCCTGTTTTAAAGAAAAGAACAAAACACAGCATAAATGTATAACATTTTTACAAAGGACTCCTGTAGCGTCATTATTTTCTATGAACTTAACTAAGGAACATGGTTTGCATGATCTAAATATTTATTTATGTTCCCCGCTCCTACCCTGCTGTTATCAAAAGAACTCTTGGAAACTTATAGATAATGTAAGCCAAAATGTTTTTTTTTAAATCCAAGGTTAATGCAAAATATAATTGCAATAATAGTAATGGTATATCAGACGCCACACATATGCACTCATTGAATATTAGAATTTTAAATTCTTAAACTTATCCTTTAAAAAAAAAAAGGCTACAATGTCCAGGGAGAAATGCAAAATAAATGATTTGATAAAGGTGATAGTTTTTCACGCCTGAAAATAATGTTTCTCTTTCATACTCTCTTGATCAGCCGCTTGCAATAACACATTGCAGATGCAATCTCAAGACCTTGTGGCATGTACTTGTCGCTACTTGCATAAGTTACTATGGACACAGGATCACAGAGACTTTGAACATAATTTCTCACACTACAGGAGATTAAATAGACCCCATCTGAAGAAGGCAAGCAGCAGCGATGGCCCCAGAGTAACACAAAACAAACTGCACCTTGTTTCACTCACACAGGCATGAGAACACAGGCACACAAATTGTTTTTTTTTTAGTAGGAAAATGGGGTAGTCACATGACTGCTGAGCCACTCAGCCGGTCCGCAAAACTTTCTTGAAAATGAAACCGGTACCTGGTGCAAAAAAGGTTGGGGACCCCTGTGCTAAATCCTTCTGAAATATATGATGTTCGGCTACGTTCAGTCAGTATCTTGAGCAAATGAGGGCACTATATGTCAGGGGTGAAATTCAGCAGGTTTTGACCGGTTTCTGGGAAACCGGTAGCGGAAATTTTGAATAGTTCGGAGAACTGGCAAATACCACCTCTGGTTGGCCCCACAGTGGGGTGGGAATGGAGATATTGCAGTATCCTTCCCCTGCCACGCCCACCCCCACAAAACCGGTAGTTAAAAAAAATTGAATTTCACCACTGCTGTATGAATCTGGCAAGGTGGGAGTAGATATACTCAGTAAGTTTTTTTTTTTAAGATAGTTTCAATTATACCGAATCTCTGCTAGTTTAAATACTTTACAGTTTCAATGGGAATGATGTAAATGTCCACCCAACTGTTGCCTGAATGGGAAGTAAAGCATCCAAATTACTGTTCCCAATGACTAGTTTTCCATTTCTACATAAAGGTGGGAGCAGGTTAACACTCTGAAAAATAAAAGACATGTCGAAAACAGCCAAGAGGAAATGTAAGAACAGCTATGCATAACGGCATGTTAGATACATAAATCACAGGTTTTTAGAACAACCAAACGAGTGCTTGATCTTCTACCGCAACTATGAAAGTCAATAATTTCTGGAGAAAAGATTAATCTATCATATTATTCTAGGGATGTTGTGGGTTTATTTGTTTTCATGGTAAGTAAGAAGTTGCTTTTCTGATGGATTTCTCTAGGTATTTTAAAGGAAGATTTTAGCCACAGAGAGAAAGGTGTTCTCTATGCTGAATGTTCTCTTACCAGAGGGAGCTCTCTTGTGGAGTACTGTGAAGCCGTTACCATGGCAACTCCATTGCACTGAGCCATTTTACGGCAGTATAGTAGAAGCCATTTGAAGGCACAACAGGCTGTATCATAGCAGAACATCCCCCAAGGGGTGTTAAGGGTGTCCTACCCCCCCCCCCATCCCCTAGTATTTGTTTCCAGAGAGTAAGTCATCTGTGTACCAAGTTTGGTTAAAATTGCTCAAGGCGTTCCAGAGTTAAAGAAAAATTTCCTCTAATGGTTATGGATGAGATCTTGGATCCTGGTACTCAACGGATATGGATACAAAATGCCTTGTCGTCTATTGCATAATCTGTCTCCCCAGTCATGGTTTGTTGACTTCCCATGAAGAGACAATGTAATGAAGAAACTTTTCCATGGGGCTTTTATAGATCAGAATGCAAGAGCAACTCAGAACCATGGACAATGTTGACAAAGTAGTAATACCACCATGCTTGACTACCTGATAACCATAAAATGAATTCAGAAAACAGAAAAACAAAAGAGCCAGTAAGATGTAGTGATTGAGGTATTGGTGTAGAAACCAGGAGATGGTGAGTTCTAGAGCAGGGGTCCCCAACCTTTGCAACTTTAAGTCTGAAGGACTTCAGCTCCCAGAATTCTCCAGCCAGCAAAGCTGGCTGGAGAATTCTGGGAGCTGAAGTCCTTCAGACTTAAAGTTGCAAAGGTTGGGGACCCCTGTTCTAGAGTTCAACCTTGGCAAAAAAGCTGGCTGGTTGATTTTGGGTTCTCTCTCTTAGTTCAATTCACACACACACCCCTAGGGTTGTTCTTGTGGTGATAATACAGAGGAAGGAAGAGGGAGGAGTCTTAGGTATATTTACCGACTTGAGTCAATCATATAAAAATAATAATAAAGGCAGGGTTTTAAAAATACAGCACTAAGAGAAATGGAAGGAAAAGGAAGGGAAATAAATCACCAAATCCTTCTCAGAAGATAACCATAAACTTCCAGGAAACGGAAAGATAGGTTTTGGTAGGAAATCCTAAATTGTCATCTTCTAATCCATCTTTAAATCTAACGGCGAAGCCTGTGCCTTTTCTCTGCCCCTTTGCGTCACTTAAGCACCTCCCATTCCCACAACAAAATTCTAGCATGGGTATGAACAATCGGCAGGCCTACAACTGTTCATTTGAAAGAGAAGTTCATCAACTGTCAGTCACCAGAGTCTTTTTGGTTGATAGCTAAACCACAAGCCTTTTGAACACTCTGTCACACAAAATAAATGGTAAATGTGGGTTTGCAACACAGCTGTTATTAATAATTAAATGGACATGAGATCCCAATTTATTTATTTATTTATTTATTATATTTATATCCCGCCCTTCTCCACAGAGGACCGAGGGCGGCGCACTAAATATAGTATAGTATAGTATAGTATAGTATAGTATAGTATAGTATAGTATAGTATAGTATAGTATAGTATAGTATAGTATAGTATAGTATAGTATAGTATAGTATAGTATAGTATAGTGCAGTGATGGCTAACCTTTTTTGGCTCATGTGCCAAAAGCGGGGGGAGCGCAGGGGAGTCATACGTGGGCGTGCCACACCCATAATGCTATGTGACCCCTCTGCTTTTGGCGCGCTTTTTCTGCCCTCCCCAGGCTCCAGAGGCTTTCAGGGTGGTGTACAGCCAACAGTAAGAATAGGTCATACAAAAATTAAAATCATACATTAAAAAATATTACATAGATTGGCCTGCCAATTAAAACCCCCTGCTAAGATCAATTTAAAACTACGACAGGCTGGCAGCATGAAATAAATGGGTCTTCAGGGCCCATTTATTCCCTGAAGCCCCCAGAGGGCAAAAAACGGCCTTAAAAGAAGGCCTAAATCAGCTGGCCAGCGTACACATGCGCGCTGGAGCTGTCAGGGCAACGCCTCGCGTGCCCTAAGAAATGGCTCCGCGTGTCCCCTGTGGCACTCGTGCCATAGGTTCGCCATCACTGGTATAGTATAATACAATACAATACAATACAATACAATACAATACAATACAATACAATACAATACAATACAATACAATACAATACAATACAATACAATACAATATTATTGTTGTTGTGTAATCTTTGGTGAGATTTATTATTATTGTTGTTGTTGTTGTTGTTGTTGTTGTTATTATACAGACACACACACTTATATATACACACATATACACACACATTTAATATTTATTGTAAATATTAAGATATATATATATATATATATATATATATATATATATATATATATATATATATATATATATATATATATATATATATATACCTAAACGCACAATCCCATCACCACCCTGCACAGATCAACTCCGTAGCCAAGACCCTCATCTCCAGAACCAAACGCCTAGCTGACAAAGACCACCTGAAAAATGAATTACACACCTCACAAAGGTATTAATCTCCAATGGATTCCAAAGAAACACAATTACCAAACTAATCCAAAAGCAGACACCCCCCAAGATCCAAAACACAGAACAAGACAATGGCATCGTTCTCCTCCCCTATATTAAAGGCACCACTGATAAAATCAGCAAAATTCTCCACAAACACAATATCAAGACATCCTTCGACACTAACCAAAAAATAGCCAACATCTTAAGGAACCCCAAAGACAAAATCCAGCTAGAAAACCAAGGAGTCTATGAAATACCATGCAAAGTCTGCTCGTCCACATACATTGGACAAACTAATAGGAGAATTAGTGTACGTATCTCAGAGCATAGGAATTCTGTTAAAAGACAAGTAAATACTTCCTCCCTCTTCCAGCACTTCAAAGCAACAGGTCATGAAATTGACTTTGAAAAAACCAAATTACTCTCCAGGACTGAACACTCCAACAGGAGAATGATTATGGAAGCTATTGAAATAGAAAAACATCCCCACAACATGAACACAACATGATGATGCCTCCCGCCTGCCAGACATCTGGAAACCAGCTCTGGCCACTAAACGAGTCCCGGCCACTAAACAAGTCCCGGCCACTAAACAAGTCCTGGCCACTAAACGAGTCCTGGCCACTAAACAAGTCCCGGCCACAAACACTGACACCATCATCAATCACTCTCAACAAACTCCATCTACCAATCAGGATGTGGCAAATCAGCCAACCAATCGGTTTAAAGTAACAGAGCCAACATTCCAACCCCTCCCACCTCCACTTACAGAAAAACTGCCATTTCAAATACAGCTCATTCGCAAAAAAGCAAAGGCCCAAGCCTGATGATGATGGGGGTGATCCCTTCGAAATGTTGCAAAAACACCTTTAATTTTACACGGGAAAAGACCCGAATAAACCAAAATCTACATACATATATATATATATATATATATATATATATATATATATATATATATATATATATATATATATATATATATATATATATATATATATATATATATATATATATATATATATATATATATATATATATATATATGTCACAACACCCTGTTAAACTCCAATTAAGGGAGGAAGCATACTTCTTTCCTTTTCTGCCTTTCGGCTCATCACCAGAGACCATCTAGACAGAAAGCTATTATTTTCGTTGTGTACTTTATATATATATGTGTGTGTGTGTGTTAGGTTTTTGAGCTGATAAATAAATAAATCAGGGAGACTAGGATAGATCTATTTCGAGCTATTTAGCTCTCATCAGCTAGCCATACCCTTACTGGGATTCGAACCAGGAAAGTATTACATGTTGCAATACAGGGAAGTATTACATTGTGACACAAGCATATACTTATCCTCCTGTCTCAGCTGTTCAGGATAGAACCAGTTGGTCTAGAGACAATTACAACTGCCCCACATGTAATACTTCCCTTGTTCGAATCCCAGTAAGGGTATGGCTAGCTGATGAGAGCTAAATAGCTCAAAATAGATCTATCCTAGTCTCCCTGATTTATTTATTTATCAGCTCAAAAACCTAACTAACACACGCACGCACACACACACACACACATATATATATGAGAGATCAGGAAATCCAATTTAAACCAGAGAAATGGAGATTGTGTTTTAGTCAATCATACATTTTTCTACAGCAACATAAAGCACATATCTCCCTAAGTCGGGATTTGTGAAAGATACACTTGATTTAACAATGCTATTTTGACATGTAATGACACAGGAACATTTATTATACATTCCCTTAATCGTGAGACTTGCATTTTGTCAAGGTTAGAATTGGCATTCCGCGGATACATCCGCTTAGAAGTGTACCATAAAATTGAGAAGCTTCATTTGGTACTTTCCCCTTCCCTCAAACTTAACACGTTATTAGAAATATCTCTCATTCGTGTTTCTGCTGCTCTGAAATCTAAATCACAGTAATCCTACTTATGGTGATCATGTTAGTTGAAGATTATCTTTGTATATTTATGATGCTACAGCTAAAAAAAAAAAGCTATGCAGCAGGTTTTATTAAGAAATAAGTCAGTATTCCAACATTGACCATTGCTTGCAAAATACCGTATGTAATTTTGTCTCTATATTTTTAATAAATATTTTGGCAGAAACGACACAAAAAATTGTGTTGAATGCGTTATGAATTGATATATCTGGAAAAGATTTCCACTGGGACACAATGAAGGAATTTACACTTAGGGAATAATCCTTTTGTTCCTCAATACACTATCCTAGCCAGCCATAACATTTCAGTTCATTGTTTAAAACCAAAAGGATCAGAACAAGAAATTTGATACTAGATTGTCTTTCCCAACTACCTGCTAACCTTTAGGACTGAGCCTTTCCAAGGGTGGCTTTGGGGAGCTTCAAAAAGAGTGGAGGGTAAAATGGAGAGGGAAAGAGACACAAAAAAACCCACCCTAAATTTATTCCACATTATGGCAGGCAGTGAGAAGCAATTTAAAAACAAACACGAAGAAGAAAGGAACTGAATGTTGTTTCTTCCTTCTTCTGTTTTGCAGAGTGTTCAAAGCAGCTTTATCTGTAAAGAAATGAGGGGGATGTGAATTCTGCTTTGCCTTTTGTAAAACCGTGACATTTCTGTATAAAGACAACTACATTCCCCGTGTCCTCTCCTTACTGCTATGAGATGCAGTCTCTGTGTGTTTTTGTGTAATGTTATTCTATACCAAATACACATGACGGAACTAGATAGAGAAGGCATCTCAGCCACTTATTTTTTTCTTTTCGAACTATTTTCATTTAACAGGCCAACAGATGCTAAGTTTTGATATCCATATATATATATATATATATCGGTATATGAAGGGGGGGAGGGGGAGAGAGAGAGAAAGAGAAAAACCTCACTTTGTCAAATGTGCTCTGGCCACCGAATCTCTTAATAGTCACAAACAATCAGGGAGACACTCTGATACAGGGGTGTCAAATTGGATTTCTTCGAGGGCCAGATCATCATTGTAATTCTCTTCCATGGGTCGGCGGGGGGGGGGGAGCGGGGGGAAGGACTCCTCCTGCAGCACCCTGGATTAGAGGTAGGTTGCTTCTGATTCAGCACAGAGCTGGCGAACCGGTAGTGGCAGCAGCGGGAGGCTCCGCCCAGCCAAAACGGGGCATGGGGGGCCACGAGCGCGAGCGAACCAGTAGCTCTGGGATTTGCAACTCACCTCTGCCCTGGATGGCCTCTTGCAGCACCCTACCAGCCAAAATGGGGCACGGGAGGGCACATGGGCCCCCCCATACCCCATTTTGGCCAGCAGAGGCACTGTGTGCCAGTCCTTTGCTATTTCCAAGCTGGTCCCACAGGCCAGATTTAAGCACCCAACAAGCCAGACGGGTCTTGCTTTGGACACCCCTGCTCCAATAGTTGAATTTCTTTCTGATTCAGCTCAACAGAAGAAGCATCTGCACATGGCCAGTGACTCATTGAATTGCTATGTCTGTATTTGCATAATAAGATTTCCCCTTTATTGCATATGAGTATATCTAATGAATTGTTTGGATTCTGTTCAGATAAAAAGCAATTAGATAAAAAAAAAGTTCTAAGCACAGGAAGTCCTTGACTTATGACCA
Organism: Rhabdophis nuchalis; assembly: GCA_039707465.1. NCBI lineage: Eukaryota > Metazoa > Chordata > Lepidosauria > Squamata > Natricidae > Rhabdophis > Rhabdophis nuchalis. The sequence continues at coordinate 90,497,595 of CM077644.1, read as the reverse complement.
TTCATTTAACAATGGTTCAAAGTTACAATGGCCTTGGAAAAAGTGATTTAGGACTTGTGCTTAAAACCATTGTATTGCCCCTGTGGTCATGCGATTGGGTTTGCAACTTTTTCACCCAATTTATAGCCAAAAAAAACCAAAATCCTATCGGGGAAACCGGATTTGTTTATTGAATGTATGATTTATTAATGACCCCCATAAAAATGATCATAAAGTCGGGTACAACCCGATTTATGACTTTAACAATTTACAGAGGAAATTTGAGTCCCATTGTGGTCATAGATAGAGGACTACCTGTATGACTGATTGTGAGTTTACTTGAGCTCAAAAGCAATGCAAATTATGCTGCTGCAAGGCGAAGTCTAAGGCCATTTCCCCACCAATAACCTACAGCAGGGGTCTGCAAAGTCGGCTCTTTTAAGACTGGTGGACTTCAACTCCCAGAATTCCCCAGCCAGCATGGCTGGCTGGGGAATTCTGGGAGTTGAAGTCCACCAGTCTTAAAAGAGCTGACTTTGCAGACCCCTGACCTACAGCATTGTATTAGCAAATCTCTTTCCATTATGGTTATTTTGGCACAGCAATGTTTGACCATTCTAAAAGATCTCAAGTTGCTAGTGAGGAATGTCCTAAACCAGGGGTCCCCAACCCCCCTGGGCCTTAGCCCACTACTGGGTCTTGAGGCTTTCAAAACGGGGCCACGGAAGTGGTGGGCAAGCATCCCACTTGGACAAGCAGTGGTGAGTGCATGCGCATCTGAAACTTTCGCTCTATGAGATGACACAGGCAAGAAATCCTAAGCACAATTACTAGAATTATATTCTGTTAAAACCAATGCTGTTTCCTTCAAATAATTTTGTTCTGTGTTGGGAGACAGAAGAAAAGCAAAGGTACATCTTTACTTAAAACTTCTTCAGAATCCTATAAATGCGCATCCACCCCTTTCCCTCAATGTAATAAGAAAACACCCAGTCATTTGCATGGGAATCGCTAATTGAATGTGCAAACGCAGAACGACTTTCGGCTTCCTCCTTGCTGTTGATTGCCTTAGGTTTGCAAACTGCCTGAGCAGCCTTCTTCAGCCAAGCATCTGAAAATCACAAATCATAGATCTTGACTCGAATGATTGCACAAGGAGAAGTGCTGAAGGGTTCACAGTGGCCAGAACAAGACTTAAAAGTGATGCGAAATAGGGAGCAAAAAGGGCTACAATTGCCTTGCAGCCTGAAATAGACTGAGCTTCAATGCCGTGTATTGGGGAAAGGGTGGGGTAGGGGGGAGCTTCTCCGTCATTTTTTTAAAGGTCAGGATTTTTGTACGGGGGATTGGGGGAGCTGTAGATTGCAGATGTATTTAACAGCAGGGTATTTTCCACTGCCATGACCAGTTAAAGAATTTTTTTAAAAAAAACACACACATCTGCTGGTAAACAGTTTGGCCCTCCTCTGGGTCACCTGCTTTATATGTGCTCGTTGCTGCGTGAATTCTTACCTGGATAAAGTCCCAAGCCTCATATCAGACAAAGTTAGGCTTTCAGTACAGTCCATTACATTTTTAGAGAGGTACCTCAGTGGCTTGCAGTTCAGCCCTACTTTTTAATGATGTGGGTCACCTGCTACTTCAAGAGAATAGGAAGGAGAACCAAACATGTCACTCCGTTGCTTACTATATCTTAGACTGACAGTCAGAAACTACTTTGATGGTGATTTGTTTTTTCAAAAAACAAAAAAACCCCACAGTTCAAAATACATAGAGATTGCTGAGAGCAATGAATGGTCGTGAAATCGTAAGAAACTAGGGAAGTAAATATCGTTTCTCTTACTTTTTCATAGTAACACTTAATTTAATTCCTGATCAATGCATTTCTTCTATGATGAGATGTCCGAGTGACTTGGCAGTTTGACAGCATATCGTTACATGAGATAAGGGAAGGAAGAAATCCTAACAGACCTGAGACATTTCTGAATTAAAGGACGATGTTAGGATATTCAGCCTTATATTGGGTTGACAATATATATGAGTCTATGGTCTTAAGGAGTTATGTAGCTTTAAGAACTGTCTTAAATTCTGATTGGCTGTGCTTCTCAGTTCTACCATAAAGGAAGCTCAGGAACACAGTCCGTTCCCTTTTCGATTCCCTGTGCTGAGGAGCTGAAGCTGAATATTGAAGAAGGAGGAGTATTTGTTTTGCATCACTGTAAGATAACTCTGTGTTGGGTGAAGGACTGTCATTATTTTGAGAAGTATCACTGGTCAGAAAGAAGTATTTTAGTTGCTACAAAGTAAAGACTATTTATTTTCTTACTATCACTGTTTTAGAGTTTGTTTGTGGTTAAAGCAACGTATCTCTTTACTGTCCGGTGTATTACACTATTCCACATTTATTTGCTAACACTGGTTAAGGGACCAGAGTTGTAACACTCGTTCTGAACCCAGAGTTTGCTAACACTGGTTACAGGACCAGAGTTGTAACACTGGTACTGAACCCAGAGTTGCTAACAGACAATACACAGGGGTGGGCTGCTATGGGTTTGCCCAGGTTCAGGAGAACCCATAGCTAACATTATGGCCAGTTTGAAGAACCTCCAAATCCCAATCCCTGGCTGGTCTCTCCCACTCCACCCTGTCCCTCCCAGGAGTCTCCATGTGGCCCGTTTTGGTTGCAAGGTAAATGCAGGGCCCACACAGAGGCTCGGGGACGGTTGGGAAATGGCCATCCTGGAAGTTCCAGATGGCCAGAAATGGGCCCTCCGGAGGGTCTCCAGAGCCCAGGGGAGGCTGTTTTCACTCTCCCAGAGGCTCGAGGAAAGTCTCAGGAGCCTGGGGAAGGCCAAAACACCACCCCCACCCCACCGTGGTGCAGAAGGGTGACTAGGCCACGCCCACCATGGCCACCCAGTAACCGGGCAGAGAACCCGTTGCTGAAATTCCTGAAGCCCACCCCTGATGATACAGATGGTCCTCAACTGGCTATTTGTTTAGTGACCACTTGAAGAGACAATTACACTGAAAAAAATTCCTTACAATGGATCGTCACACTTATATGACTATTGTAACATCTTCACAGTCACATGATTAAATTTGGGTGCTTGGCAACCAGCATGGTTGCAGCATAACATGATCATGTGACGACTCTCTGGGACCTTCACAGCTGACTTCCAAAAAGCAAAATCAACAGGGGAAGCCATATTCCCCCACTGCAGTGGTTCACTTAATAACTGTGGTAAAAAGGGTTACAAAATCAAACATGACTCCCTTAACAATCACCGTGCCTAGACACAGAAATTCTGGTCCCAGTTTTCATCATAAGCTGAGGCCTACCTGTCCTGTTGCAGGCCATGAGCACATATACAGACCTGGGAAGGGGGTTAACTGTTTTATTTGGTGCAACCTGGGGTGGGATTCTACCGGCTGGGGCAAACCGGTAGCTCTGACGATCAGCTGGGAGTGAACTGGTTCGCTCCGACGATCAGTTAGGCCTGCCCACCTGCCCCTGCTCTATCCTTTATTTCCTGCTTTCTAGCTCATCTCAATTGTGCGACACAACTGATTTCTCCCCTCCCCCCCCCAGCTGTTTTACTTACTGACTTGAAAGGTAACTGCTGAGCTTCTAAATGCTCCATTTTCAACACTGCATCTGCATCTCCACCCCAGTATGTGTTCATCCTGACCGGCACCTCCTGTGCCACTTCTCCCTGCTCCCCTATTGCCAACATTCCAGCCTTTGGCTCCCCTGAATTGCTCCCAATATCTGGCTCATCACCCCTTCAGAGAACTCCAGGACCAGATCCTTCTCTTTGTCTGAGCCAGTCAACATTAGTTGAAGGAGGTGACAATACGTTTATTGGGAATGCTCAATGCTGCTTTAAATCACGTTTCCTCCTATGTTTGAATGGAATGGAATCGAATCGAATCGAATCGAATGGAATAATGGGATGGGATGGGATGGGATGGAATGGGATAATGGGATGGGATGGTTTATTGGCCAAGTATGATTGGACGAAGAATTTGTCTCCAATGCATAGGCTCTCAGTGTCCATACAAGCACATGATAAATCATGATCATAATCATAAAATACAACCATCATAAATAAGAAGATACAACACTCAGGGATAGTCATGGGATACTAAATAAGCAACCAACATAAATCATAATAGGATACTAAGTAAAAACAATCAACATAAATCGTAATATACAAAGAACAAAGTTATAGTCATAAGAAGCTAAGGAAATAAGTAATAGGAAAAATGGGAAGGATAATAATAATATACCCTAGTAAGTGGTTTGATATCCCAGGGGCATAAGACAGTGTTGTGCAGATTAGTTGTTTAGCAGAGTGATGGTATGGGGAGGGGGGGGGGGGAAACTGACCTTGTAGCTCATTGTTTTGGCATGCAATGCCCTGTAGCGTCATCTTGAGAGAAGAAGTTGAGGGGGGGAACCTTTTCCTCCTATGAAACCAGTTTGTTAAAGACCCAGTAGATCATGGTGTCTCCCCTGCCAGGTAAGTCTGTTTCTGTTGGTTAAGGAAAAATACGGTCTGGAGGTGCCCTTTTTCTTCTTCAGCGTCATTTGCATCATCAACCTCTTCTTCACCTACCTCATCCCCGAAACCAAAGACCCAGTAGAAGATTTAGCATATATTCAAGGTTATGCCAATGAGCAAAATAAATAAATAAATAAACAAACAAGTGTTTTAAGTCACTTTTGCTCCTATGTTTAGAACAGAATAGAAAGGAATGGAATAGAATGGAACAAAGAGCTTTTTCAGTTTCTGTTGCTCTTTTTTCTATGTAGTTTTTTTTTTTTAAATACGTAACAAAACTTAACAAATATCTCTACTAAATGTGCATAAATTCTAACAACAAACATTACTTGGAATCACTGTACTTACATTAGATGGCTGGCAGATTTGGGGTTCACCTGACTGAATGTTTCTCTGAGCAACACCTAAATACTGAAACATCTGAAGATCTAGACCCTGGTTTGCAAAAGTCTGTGCCGCAATAAATTAATGAGACTTTACAGATACTTTGCCTTCTTTGCAGCATGTATTTTAATTGGACAGTTAGCTGATTGATGGGATGAAAGTTAGGTAGCTAATCGACTAAAAGTCTTTAAGCCTTTGAGAAGGCAGATAAGTTCATAAAATAATAATGCGTTTAAAGGCACGTCATGGAAGACCCACTTGAGATGCATGATATTCACTTTTATTAAACCATTTTGGTCTTAGGCAATTCCTTTTTCTTCTTTTGATTTTCGGCAGCTGATGTTCCATCTGGAACTTGAAATGTTGAAAGAAAAAGTGGGGAGGGAAGAAGTTAGGAAGCAGGAGGGTAGCCAGGGAGACAACATATTTTTTTGTGAAATATTCTTTATGCAGGGTAAAGTATTTTGACGCTATGCCCATATTTGTAAAATGCTTGACTCTCTTTAAGTTATTTAAGTTTTCTAAATGTTTATTAGTCCATAGCGAGTGAGTAAGATCCACTGCAGGGAACAGAAAATGGAAATTTCTAAGAAATTTCCTGCGAAAGATTTGGATGTTTTTCAAAGAAATGAAAGGATTCTCTCCTCCCCCACCCCTGATTATTTCACTATTTACTTCTAAAAATATGTATGCTGTCTAGCCTATGGAGATATTTGACACCACTGGTGAACAGTTCCTTTGTGTTCAAGATTTTAATTATGAATGGGCTTCTCGTTTCCTTTAGCTTCTTCTTCCAGTCCCTTTTGCCCTCCCCCGAACACTGAAATAGTTTGCTGTTGTTAACAGAGGCCTCATTTGGGTTTTTAAACTATATATCCATGGACTGTAAACAGCAGAGAAAAGGTACTGCAAATGTATCCCAACAAACTCTTCAAGTGGAGAACTAGGGAAGGGATGAATATGTGAACAATTCTGAGGGCAGTGGTCAGGTGTCTGGGCAATTGGTTCTTGAGGATCCAAAGATAATAAAAACACCAGTAAATAAGAGGTTTTTTATTATTAGCTCAAGCAAACAGATCTAAAAGTATAACATGAAACAGCATAGCAATAGCATTTAGACTTATATATACCACTTCCAGTGGTGGGTTTCAATTTATTTTACTATGGGTTCGCTCATACGACGCTTCTAGGCAGAAGCGTCCGGGCAGGTGGGCAGAGCCCCCCACCGCCACCACTACCAGTTTGCCCAATCTGGGACGAACCGGTAGAAACCTACCTCTGACCACTCTGACCAGTGCTTTACAGCTCTCTCTAAGTGGTTTACAGAGTCAGCATGTTTCCCCCAACAATCTGGATCCTCATTTCACCAACCTCGGAAAAATGGAAGGCTGAACAAACATATATAACAAGATAACACCGCAGCAGCTTACAGCCTTCCGGGAGTTCCTTAATAAAGACAGCAAGGGCAGTCAATTTGCAGTTTCCACAGCACCCAGTGTTAGGTTTCATGCAGAAGCGGCCAACAGCAATCCCAAGGTTTGCATTAAAACCTGACTCTGCCATTGTCATGAAACTTCAAGACCTCGCCTTGACTGGATGGCCCAGGATTTTGTTGTTATATGAAGATTTTCCCCTTCTCTTTTATTCAGCAAGCAAAAGCGAAAAACAACGAGCGCTAAACTTTTAGATTTTTCTTAATATGAAGGAGAAATCAAAATATGTCACTGGGCTCCTCAAAATAATAATGGACTTCCACATTGCCACTGCAAGTAGTCAAGAAGTCACTGTCTTATTATCAAACATTCATTTATTCATTCATTCACTCACTCATTCATTTATTAAACAAATTTATAAAGCCACCCACCTTATACAAGTGATCAGTGGTGGGATTCAAAAAATTTTCTTACCAGTTCTATGGGCATGGCTTGATGGGTGTGGCTTGGTGGGTGTGGCAGGGGAAGGATACGGTAAAATTCCCATTCCCTCCCTACCCCAGGGGAAAATTACTGCAAAATCCCCATTTCCTCCCGATCAGCTGGGACTCGGGAGGCAGAGATGGGGGTGGAGCCATCCAGAGGTGGTATTTACCAGTTCTCTGGACTACTCAAAATTTCCACTACTGGTTCTCCAGAACTGGTCAGAACCTTCTGAATACCACCTCTGCATGTGATTCCAGGTGGTATATAGCAATAAAAATCCGCAATTTAAGAGCCCATGTACTCTAATACGTCATAAGCAGTTGGGAAGGCACTAGTCAGGTGTTGCAAAAGCAAAAGTCGATGCATAAAGCAATTTGCTGGTCTTCCATACAGCATAAGTCAAAATGGCAATGGAGAAAAATCTGACCAAGAGAAGCTGGGATGGTCTGCATCCTCTGGCTGCACTTGTTACCACATAGCAGATTATAGGCAACACAAAAGCCATTTTGGGAAAAGAGGGAAAACAAATAATGTGATTGGAACCAACCTCATTTATAGGCAGGGAATGACATTAAGGCAGTGTCATGGTATTAAAAAAAGCATTGATCACTTCCATTGTTAGGAGAAAGGAGGAGGCACCCTAAGCAGGGCAGGGGAGCTTCAAAACTTGGCTTGCTTTTCTGTGAACATGAAAATAAGCTGGGAAACAAAAAATTCACTAGTAATTGCCTTTAAAATGCTGCACTGGTCTTAGAAGAGAGGCAACCCACATTTGGTCATCAGTTTTCCTCATGCATGACACTCCATTTCCCCTTGCAGTGTTGGCTAGTATAGCCACTCACCAAGAGCTGCTAAAGTAGATCCGACAATAGAGGGCGGCAAAAACTGAAGGCTATTTATTTAACAAAGACTGTCATGGTTGCATATGCTGATATGATTTGGGCAAAAAAAAAGAAATGATATATCCAGATGCTGCAGCCCTTTAGCATTTAGTATACAGCTTTAATCCAAACAGGATGAGGACATCATTTTTTTGATGCAATTGATTTTTGGAGATGAGCGGAGGACTTAATTTTCCACTGCCAATTTTCAAGGGCCCAGCACCTGTGGGATAACCCACAGCCACAGGGAAGAGGTACATTATTATAATGTGCCGCACAGTCAACCAGATGTTCAGGCTGGATTTGGCATTTTTATCGACCTATGAATTCCTTCTCAAGGACTTGGAATGGGAGATGTCGTTGATGTTTGATGGTGTTAGAGGTATCATTGCAGGATATAAACTGTTCCGAGTAATGTGCCTTTTGCAATTATTATTTTATTCTTCCCCTTTATTTCATATGGGTTTGCTGACTTTTATTGTTTATTTATTTAGCACATTTGTATACTGCTTATCATGTTATGTATCTGCTGACAGAAAACAGCATTAAATATATAATTATACGGTTTAAAATAAAATGAATCAATCAATTCCAAAACTTATTAAAACGTTTATGAGTTCATCAATACTAATATAAAAATATGTAATTATATGTGCAATAGGAAGGGGGGGAAATAGTTAATAAATGATCAAGACAAGTTTATTGGGAAGAAAAAAAAGAATGGATAGGAAGTTGAAGGCAAAGGCAGAAGAGGGGGCAACACCAGAGGTGGTTTTCAGCAAGTTCTGACCAGTTCTGGAGAACCAGTAGCAGAAATTTTGAGTACTTCAGAGAACCAGTAAATACCACCTCTGACTGGTCCCACCCCCATCTATTCTCTGCCCCCCAAGTCCCAACTGATTGGGAGGGAATGGGGATTTTGCAGTAACTTTCTCCTGGAGTGGGGAGGGAATGGAGATTTTACCGTATCCTTCCCCTGCCACATCCACCAAGCCACGCCCACCATGCCCACCCCACGCCCATCAAGCCTCGCTCACAGAACTGGTAGTAAAAAAATTTGAATCCTACCATTGGATGAAACCCCATCCAGTCTCTTACATAGTTAATTTCTCCAAACACCTGTTTTCTTTTCAGATTTTCCCCAAGTTTCACACTGCAAATCAAACCTATATTAAAATCAAAACTGATCAAACCCCCGTCCTTCAAAATGACCCACAGTTGGGCAACTTTGGAAGGACTGAAGGGCATGTTCCAAAGAGAGATTTGACCAGGTGAAAAAAAATACATAGGATCAGGATAAATTAAATTTTGGATTAAAATGATTATCAATACATTTAATGCATTTAATTTCCCTGCATTTACTAAGGCATAGAAATTTACTGGGAACTTTTTAAGGGGCTTTAAAAGCTTCAGGAATGAGGGTTTACAGCTTGGGCACTACATACATGAAATGATCGGTCATTATCCATTGCCATCTTTCACTGACTGCAAATAACAAATAGCAATTTTGAAAACTGATTGTAGAGCTCAAAACAAATAGGTATTCTTTATTTCAAAGCCTGAATGGGATTCAAATCAAACTGCAATGTTGTCTCAGGGAAGTAACGGGGAAATTTCATACCAGAGATATATCCCTGAAGTATCCTTCCTGCTTTTACTGCCGGTGATACAGTTGCTAAAGTCAGGGGTATCTTTTTCTTCCTTTCTTTGATTTTTGCAGATGAAAGTTAAGTGGGACCATTTCTGATAAAAACGACAAACCAATTTGGAAGTGAATGCATGTAATGGCAAGAGAAACTTATGCACATGGGTGACATTAGCTTGTTTACTTTCCCGTAAGATCTGTCTTCTTCTGACACTAATCATCAGAATCATTAAAAGAAACTGGGTCACCTCACAGTGGTAATTTTTGCAGAATCCTAGAATGGGCTGAACATTTGCAGTTTCGCTCGCTCCTCATGCTTGTCATGGACTGAATGTGAAGAGTTTGTATCCTTAATGGGATCAAAGGTTTTATCAGTGATCCTTCATAAAAGTAAACAGTTGAAATATTCTTCTATTTGCATTGATTGCACGCCTGACAGGCCTTCGGCTGGTAAATTGTAAACAGTTAGTATCCGCAGCCCCAGGGACACCTATTAAATTCGTAACAATCAAGAAAGTGCTAAGTTGGAAGGGAAGGGGGGAATTTCTGCAAGAAACTGCCCAGTTATTCTCAAAATATCTGTGCTTGAATCGTATGCTCTTCTTTTGCCATAAGTTCACCTCTTTGTCAGATAAGAGTGAATGCAGATTTAATACTTTGGGTCTTCATCCATGGTGAATAATTACTGTCCTTTCTTTGTTTGTTCAGCGGTAACACCTTAGTTTTCCATAGAAATGTCACAGGCCTGTTGGACCAGAAAATTAAGAAGAGTCTGGTGGTACCTTTTTCAATTAACAAATGTTTTGTTTTGTTTTTAAACTGTCATGAGTTGCAACTCAGTTCATCAGCAAAACTCACAAAAATGTATGCCTTTCATTACATTTCTTAGTTAGGAAAAGTTCTCCCTTCTGTTTTTTGTTTTCTTTTGTTTTGCCATCCTAGACCTACATGTTTCACCTCCTACAATATTTGTTAGAGGAGAGAGAGAGAGAGAAAGAAGGGGGGGGTAGAATCTGTTTCATGATTTTCATATCTATAATAAGTTATACATTCATAAGCAAAATGTTGGCCTCGTTCCTTAGCCTGACTCAATTTAGAAGTTTGAACTAGCAAAAAGAAGGAAAATACATAATTTAAAAAGTTTATAAGTAAGGTTTGCAGTCTTAAAATGCAATCATATTTTTTAAGGATTTCCATTATTCCTAAGCATTCTGAGTAATAAATTCAGAAATGCTGCAGGATTATTCTTTTTAGTAGAGGGCTCTGTGATATTGTTAGCTCACTTGTAGCACTCTTGTAGAATATTTCCTTAGAACCATGATGGCGAACCTATGGCACGCGTGCCACAGGTGGCACACGGAGCCATTTCTGAGGGCACGCGAGGTGTTGCCCTGTCAGTCCAGCACACATGTACACAATGGCCAGCTGATTTTTGGGCTTGATTTTCAGCAGTTTCTTGTCCTCCTCCTGAAGCCTCCAGAGAGCGAAAAATGGACTTAAATTATGGGGGTGGGCACCCGAGTGCATGCAATAATGCACAAGCACGTGCTTTTGGCACCTGTGGCAAAAAAGGTTCGCCATCACTGCCTTAGAATGTAGATCAGTGGTAGTCAACCTGGTCCCTACCGCCCACTAGTGGGCGTTCCATCTTTCATGGTGGGCAGTAGGGGTTTTGTCCGATACTGAAGCATTTTCCTTTTTTTAATTTAATTGACTTCCATACTTTATAAATCACCATTACAGTGGAACCGGTGGGCAGTTAGAATATTTTACTAACAGAGATATAAAAGTGGGCGGTAGGCATAAAAAGGTTGACTACCCCTGATGTAGATGGTCCCATAGGAAGCTACTGTGTATCAGAATCCTGGACTAATGCCACAGCTCCTAGAAATTAAGAAAGGATCCTAGTCTCTCTGAAGCTTTGCTTCTCCTTGTATTAAGGCACTGATGGCAAAACGTCTCGGAACCGAGTGCCCAAACTGGAACGCGTGTGCATGCGTGCCAGAAACCTCAAGACTAGCAGGCTGGCGCGCAGGCCTATTTTTGGCCGTTTTTGGCCAGCCAGTTGGTCTTCACATGCACCGGAGCTCCAGAAACCTGCAGACCAGCTGGCTGGCATGCACATGCCTGGTTTTGGGCATTTTTAGCTGGTTTTGGAGTTGTTTTCAGGCCGTTTTTGAAGACATTTGGGGGTGTTTTCAGGCTGGTTTTGGCCCATTTTCAGGCCACTTTTCAGGCCAAGAACACCACAAAAAGTGGCATAGAAATGGCCCAGAAAAGGCCCAAAAATGCGCTGTTTTTTGAGCATTGTGGGGTCATTTTCAGGCGCTTCAGCTCCCACAAAGATAATGCCCACCGGAAACCATAAGATCAGCTGAAGAAGGCACACATGCCCACAGAGAGGGCTCTGCATGCGTGCCATAGGTTTGCCATCACAGTCTTAGGCCCTTCTTCCAGTTCCAACAATGTAGGCAATGTGTAACTTTGTCTCTTTTTTGATCACTTATGTTTAGCAACAATATCATTCGCTTGTTTGCGCAGTCCAATTTCTGGCATGCCACACACTGGTGCCAGTCCACAGCCTGGGAATTGGGGACTCCTGATTTACACTACAAAAATATATATATATGGAGATCTATTGAATGGTTGCTTTTTTGTTATCTAGTGCATGTCTGAATGTTTGCAACCCAAATCTGGTGGGAGACGAGATGTTATTTTGTAAGTGGTTTAAGTAGAAGCAGAGTAAACTGCTTTTATTCAGCATGCCAGATATAAATACATAGTGAATGTATCCACTTCAAGTTCAAATAGTAAGAGACAGATATTGTCAAATGTTCTGTCTCACAAATATCTAAGGCACGGTGTCAGTCAAATGCATTTGTCCATCAGGCTCTGAAGAAAGCATTCTGAAGAGCTTTAAACAAGATTTGGGGAGCGTGGAATGTTATTTCTCCTGTAAAATGAGACCATGTTTTGCATATTCAACCTGACAATAAATTTCTGGCATAAAACCAGCTGTTTGTTATTGTTTGATCTAATGTATTCTAACAAGGATTGTTCTGTGCAGTCACCTTTAGAATGATTGTCAGTTATTTGGTTGCTGGTTGCTACTAGATATTTTTCAGCAGGCAATCACCGCTTACATCCATCTCCACGTGCTTCTTGTCACTCACTTCCTCTGCTTGGTATGAAATCAAAGGTTTTACATTGCATGCTAATTTGGGGGGGAGTTCTTGTTTTTGTCCTTATAAAACTATACTATTGCTAAGCTTCCTTTTATTATATCACAAGAAAGACAAGACCTGCTCAGGCAGCATTTAATCTTTTCTGCGTCCACAGCTATCAAGAAGAGATATTTTGGTCTTCTTTTTTAAAAGCTTCTTCTGGGGTTTGATAGAATTGCACCAACACAGTAAGTTGTCACTGATTGATTGATTATTGATTGATTGATTGATTGATTGATTGATTGAGTATCAGCAGACTTTTGTTGACTCTTGGCAACCATATAGATTTTTCTCTGTGATGATCTGTCCCTGAGCTGGTCTTCAGATCTTCCAATGGTGCACTTGTTGCCACTGTAATTGAGTCCATCCAATTTGCTGATAGTCAGTGATGGGATGCTGCCAGTTTAACAATATGCACCTAAAGCAGTTGCGCTTGGGCTGAAAATAGAGTAATTTGGAAGTTCAGCTACATACCTTCCAAGTCAGCAACGGTAAGTAGAACAGCAAGGGGAGGGGGGGAGTGGATCAACTGTGCTGCGTGATTGAGATGAGCTGGAAAGCAGGAAATGAAGGACAGGATAGGGTGGGGGCAGGTGGGCGGGGCTAGCTGATCCTCAGCACTACCAGCTGAATACCACCTCGGCTGATGGTCATTCTCTTTCTTTTCACCTTTCCCAGCATTTGCACCTTCTCCAGACAGATTAATGCTCCTGCACTAATTCAGGGGTCTGCAAAGTCGGCTCTTTTAAGACTGGTGGACTTCAACTCCCAGAATTCCCCAGCCAGCTATGGGAACTCTGGGAGTTGAAGTCCACCAGTCTTAAAAGAGCCGACTTTGCAGACCCCTGCGTAATTCATTGATAGATCCAACTGATAAGATTCAGGAAACTTTTGTAAGGAGACAGAAACAATACATATACTATTAAGAATCAGCTGAGACATTACTAGAATAAGTTATTGTGGCTATTGCTGAAAGGAAAAAGATGCAGATATTGGGCATTACTCGGGTAGAGCTCATTTACTGACTGTATCATTTAGTGACCATTTAAATTTACAGCAGTGCTGAAAAAAACTAACAAACATTATCTGCTTTTATCCATCAGTAACACATTATCTTATGCCTAGGCTATTTTTTTTCTTTTTTTATCCCTTCACAGACTGCAAAGATTGGAGAGGAAGGGATTATAAAAGTGTAAGCAGGCATAGAATGGAGAATACACAGAAAATGATGGTGCCAGCAGGAGCCACATGCATGCTATACAATTGTATTATATTCCCCAATGTGTCTGCTTACTTTCTTGTAATCCCTTCTTCTCCACTCTCCATCCCAAAAGCAGAGATTGCTTAAACCAAAAGGGGGGGGGGGGGAGAAGTATATTTGCTGGGGAATTCAAAAAGTTGATCCATCTATCTTAAAGCTGCCAAGGTTGAGAAACACTGAATTATGGCTCTGAAATTAATTCCCAGGAGATTTTATTCGTGTTGCCCTATCCCAGTGATAGCTAACCTTTTTGCTGTTGGGTGCCAAAAATGCGAGCGTGCTGGCATCCATAATGCAAAGCGCGCCCCCACATGTACATGCACACACAATCCCCCCCAGCCCCCCCCTCCCACACTTGTGCTGCACTGCTCGCCTCCAAGCTGAGCTTGGTATTTCCCCCAGGGGGCCGAGGGTGGCTGTTTTCGCCCTCCCCAGACTCTAGGAAAGCCTCTGGTGACTGGACAGGGTGAAAAACGGGCCCAACAGGCCTACTGGAAGTTCAAAAATAATCCATTTCCAGCTTTCAAATGGCTTCCGGGGAGCCAGGGAGGCCATTTTCGCCCCCCCCCCCAAAGGCTCTGGAGGCTTTCCTGAAGCCTGGGGAGGGTGAAAACAGCCTTCCCCGGCCCTCCAGAAGGCCCAAAATCAGCTGGCAAGGGTGGGCAGGCATGCTGGAGCTAACAGCTGACATGCCAGCAGATATGGCTCCATGTGCCACATGTCATAGGTTCGCCATCACAGCCCTATTCTGTACATAACTATCAACATACAAATAGATCAATTTGAATTTCAGAGTTTAATATAAATTAACTAGATGGGTCTAGGACAACTGACAAGGGCCAGCTTGGTGTGGTTAGCTCACCACTGCCAGCTCACGATTGTCACATCTCCTCTGCCAATTCACTGCCACCAAGTTGCCGCAGAACACATGGCCAAATTGCCAAGGGGACAACTCAGTGCGGGCAGCCAGAGGGAGAGCCAAGAGGGCAGGCAAGAGAGCATCTAGGAAGAGTTTAGAGTAGTGACAGCAGTCATGGTTTTCCCATTTTCACACCCCCTGCTGCTGCCACTTCCACCATGCCATGTTCCGGGCTAGAGCCCAAAGATGTTGGAAACTGGGGTTTGTGAAAATGGAGCACCCACCCCTGGTCACTATAACCTCCCCATACACAACCCATCTCCCACCTCCACTAACATCCCCAGCCTCTTTGGCTCAGAGCTCGTTGTAGCAGCAGTGGACGGGCAGTGGAACAACTTGCCTCCAGAAGTTGTGAATGCCGCAACCCTGGAAGTCTTCAAGAAGATGTTGGATAGCCATTTGTCTGAAATGGTATAGGGCTTCCTGCCTAAGCAGGGAGTTGGACTAGAAGACCTCCAAGGTCCCTTCCAACTCTGCTATTGCATTGTATTGTATTATAGTGGCAGCGGCAGAGTATGTGTGAAAATGGGGCACTCCCAGCTGCCATCGCCTCTCTGCTTCCCGCTCCACCCACTGATGCCACCAGCCTCTTCGACCTGGACACTGGTGCGTAGGCAGAGGATGTGGTGATGGTGGGAGTATGAAAATGGGAAGCTCCTAATCACCTCCGCCACTCTGCACTCTGGTCACCCGCTTGCTTGCCCATCCACCTGGCCCTTTCTCCAGCTGCCCACAGCAAGTTGTCCCTGTGGTGAATTGGCCGTGTGGAGTTGTCCTGCAGCAATTTGATGGTGGGGAGTTGGCAGAGGCAGTTTTGCAGCTGCAAGCTGGCGGAGGTGAGGCGGTCATGCTGCAGGACCATGGCAAATGTTTCATTCTGTAATTAGGCATCATTGAATTAGTGATAAACAACAACAACCACAACAATTCTGATAAGCTAAAATTTGAAAAACTCAAATTTGGCTAAACTTTGGTGGGCAACATCTACTGTTTCACCTATTCCAATTTGTTCACTACTAGGCAAATATTTATTCCTGACAGATTGCTTAAAAGATACTGCTCTGAGTGTATATGTTTTTAAAAATCAGCAGCACATAACATTTGAGCTACTCACGTTGTTAGAAAATTTAAAACTAAATACCTAGGAATCAAATATAAATCTAGGTTTCAGTCAAAACTCAGAGCCTGCTTTACAAGGTTCAGTTTACAGAATGTAATTTCCAATGCCATATAGTGTTTCTGTGCCAAAGATAACAATGTAAATTATTTATGGAGCATACAATGCTTGTATATTCATTTTTAGAGATCCCCGATGAAAGATTATTTGAATCTGAAACATGTTGAAATATGTTTTCTTGATTTTCCCCCCTTTAAGAGATTCTTTTTTTTTTTATAAATCCTATTTCTGTTGCTCTGCATTCTCAACAGACCTGCTTAAAAACAAAATATATACTAGAAATGTATACAGCTATATTTAACTCTCTGTGTGTGTTGTATTTCAAAGTGACAGAAATCCAATTAAGTAGCAATATATTGTAAGGAATATTTCTTGGCATACGAGTCTTTTTAATATGTTATGAGCTTCCTTGAAAGTAACCGTGGATCAATTTTTAATATTTGCCTCCTAGCAACCATTCAGATAATATTTTGAGCGCAGCTACAAGTACTACAAAGAGATAATCATGACAGGTAAAAGTTGGGGAACTTTCATCCTTAAGACAGCAATAGGCAGCGGACCTAACGTCTGACTCAGACAATTATGAGGGGTAAGTAATGTCAATCGAGATTTTTAAAAAGATGGAACATATCAAGAAATCCGAAAATGTAATCTCTTGTTCTGTTTTCTCTCTCATTGGAGTGACTACAGGAGTGGTCACTCCTGGTGTGGAAAGTGTCCTATTAATGAAAACAGGTGTGTTTTCCTCATTCAACCACATCAGGGGTCTGCAAGGTTGGCTCTTTTAAGACTGGTGGACTTCAACTCCCAGAATTCCCCAGCCAGCAAAGCTGGCTGGGGAATTCTGGAAGTTGAAGTCCATCAATCTTAAAAGAGACAACTTGCAGACCCCTGAACCACATTAAGCTAATGGGAAGGACAGCTCCTAATGGTGTCAGTCAACACATATGGTGGAGCAATTACATACTTTTCAAATTTTTATACCGCCCCATCTCCACAATGGGACTCGGGGCGGTGCACAGAAGATAAAAAGTAAAAACAACAGCATACACAACATATAAATAAAACCACAATTTAAAACCGAATTAAATAAATATAACTGTGCTACAAAGATTAAAACTATAAAACCCTCTATTAAAATTAAATTTACATTATTAAACTCTAAGCCAGGCCGGCCAGATGGAAAAAATGTGATTTAAGCTCCCGACGGAAGAGGCACAGGTCCGTGATGGTGCGAATATTGGGGGGCAGGTCGTTCCAGAGAGCCGGACCCGCCACAGAGAAGGCCTTTCCCCTGGGGGCCGCCAGCCGGCATTGACTGGCAGACGGCACCCTGAGGAGGCCCTCCCTGTGCGAGCGGACAGGTCGAAGGGAGGTATGCGGTAGGAGGCGGTCTCGCAAATACCCAGGTCCCGTGCCATGGAGCGATTTAAAGATGGTTACCAACACCTTGAAGTGCACCCGGAAGGCCACAGGCAGCCAGTGCAGCTCGCACAGGAGAGGTGTTACATGGGAGTAACGAGATACTCCCAGAATCCCCCACGCGGTCGCATTCTGAACTAGCTGCAGTCTCTGGGTGCACCTCAAGGGGAGCCCCATGTAGAGAGCATTGCAATAGTCCAAACGGGAAGTAACGAGGGCTTGGGTGACTGTGCGAAGGGAGTCCCGATCTAGAAAGGGGCGCAACTGGCATATCAGGCGAACCTGATAGAATGTCCCCCTGGCCACGGCCGTCACCTGGTTATCCAGGGACAGCCGAGAGTCCAGGAGGACACCCAAGTTGCGGGCCCTTTCCGTGGGGACTAATGACTCGCCCCCGATAGCCAGCAATGGCACCAGCTGGATATATCGGGACGCCGGAAACCACAGCCACTCGGTCTTGGACGGGTTGAGTCGGAGCTTGTTCCTCCCCATCCAGACCCGCACAGCCTCCAGACACCGGGACATCACTTCAACGGCATCGTTGGGGTGGTTCAGGGTAGAGAGGTACAGCTGAGTATCATCAGTGTACTGAAGGTACTCTACCCCAAAACCATGGATGATCTCACCCAGCGGCTTCATATAGGTGTTAAACAGGAGAGGCGAGAGAACCGACCCCTGGGGCACCCCACAAATTAGGGGCCTCGGTGTCGATCTCTGCCCTCCTGCCAACACAAATTGCGACTGGCCGGAGAGGTAGGAGGAGAACCACCTACCATAATAGAATTATTTATTGGCCAAGAGTGATTGGACACGCACAGAATTTGCCTTTGGTGCATAGGCTCTCAGTGTACATAAAAAGACAAGATACATTAGTCAAGAATCATAAGCTCCAGCACTTAATGATAGTCATAACGTACAAATAAACAATCAGGAAAAATCAATATCAATATAAATCGTAAGGATACAAGCAACAAAGTTACAGTCATGCAGTCATAAGTGGAAGGAGATGGGTGATAGGAACGATGGGAAGAGTACTAGTAATGCAGTCTTAGTGAATAGGAAAGAAACAAAAATGGAGGAAATGGTAAGGCAAACACTGAGAAGACTTAAGTCTTTGGAACTGGCAAAAAGTCTATGAATCAATTAAGCAAGTAAAGAATTTCCCCATTGAAAATCATTGCTCAAAGTTGCAGGGTGACAGACAGGAGCAGAAGGAATATAAACCCATATTCTGCCTCATACATCCTCACGGCCAATTCGCTCCCACAGAGAGGGACTTCTCCGGGTGCCGTCCACTAGACTTTGTCAGCGGGCGACGCCCAAGGGAAGGGCTCTCTCTGTGGCGGGCCCAGCCCTCTGGAATGACCTTCCCCCCGACATTAGAACAACCACGGACCTCCGCTCCTTCCGTCTGAAATTAAAAACATATTTTTTCTGCTTGGCCGGCCTGGGGTAGTCTCTCTCTATGGGGTTTTAGTTGTGTAGGGAATTTTAGTTATAATGGGTATTTTAGCACAGGCACTGTTTAATTTGTTTTTAAGATGTTGTTTTGATTGTATTGTATTTATGGTTTTAGTTTTCCCTGTGCACCGCTCCGAGTCCCCGTGGGGAGAGGAGCGGTCAAGAAATTAAATAATAATAATAATTATTATTATTATATTCATAATACTAGAATGGGACCATTGGAGATATAGGGCATCTTGTGCTTGCTGATTGGTTAGCCTCTCCTCCTCTGGGCCTGCAGAGATTAGCATACTACTATTCAGACCTTATTTGGTGGGGGAGCATATCAAACTATATAGACAAAATCTTTTGCTGATTTATTTTTACCTTTTTTAGCAATAAAAGAATATCTACAACCAGTTATATACAGCACAGTTTTACTCTTCCTGTGTAGCAGATCGTGTGTGCTTGCGTGTGTATGTTTTCGTAGATTTTCATGGGTGTAGGTATGCTGGTCTTGTTGTAGCTCTCATCAGCTAGTCATACTCTTACTGGGATTCGAATGACTAGCTGATGAGAACTAAAAAGCTCAAAATAGATCTATCTTAGTCTCTTTGATTTATTTATTGATCAGCTCATAAAACTAACACACATATATATATATATAATTATTCCACAACACCCTGTTAGGGCCCCAATTAAGGGAGGAGACATACTGTTTCCTTTTCTGCCTTTCGGCTCATCACCAGAGACCATCTAGACAGAAAGCCAAGAATTCCATTGTTTAATTTTTTTTATATGTGTGTTACGTTTTTGAGCTGATCAATAAATAAGTCAGGGAGACTAGGATAGATCTATTTCGAGCTTATTAGCGCTCATCAGCTAGCCATACCCTTACTGGGATTCGAACCAGGACTCTCGCCTGGCATGTAATACAGCCCTGGTTCGAATCCCAATAAGGGTATGGCTAGCTGATGAGAGCTAATAAGCTCGAAATAGATTTATCCTAGTCTCCCTGACTTATTTATTGATCAGCTCAAAAACGTAACACACACACACACACACACACACACACACACACATATATATATATATATTTCCATGAGAATCAAAGCCAGAAGAAAAGGGAAAGGGTTTTTTTGAAAAACAGTTCTGTTTCTATTCAGTAACACTTAAATTTTGATTCTTCACACCAAATCCTCTTTCATTTTGTCATCTTCCCAGAATCAAGAACAAATACTAGATGCTCCTAGATAAAGACTTTTCAATTTAGTGTTTCAGCAGATAGGGACAGCTCAATGAGATTAATAAAAAAAAAATTAAAGACTACTTAAGGAATCTTAAGGAATTTTTGAACTTAAGGAACACTTATAAACCATATATGTTTAATGTCTGCCTTCCCCATAATCTAGTGAATTATAATCCTTCAATTGCATTCAATTTAAAGTTAATATTTAAAGGACTAAGAATTAAGTTTAAGAATCCACAAAAAATGTCTCTTTTATTAAGCAGTCACTTAGGGGATACAAAAGACACTTAGAAACAGTGATACCTCTAATTTTGCCTTAGAGTTTTTATCACAATAACAGTATTAAATATGCTTCATGCAAAATAGAAAATTAGACAGTTTGTCAACTCCTTAAGATCAGGGCTTCTCAAACCTTTTTCCTTGAGAGCAACACCAAAGTTGAGGTCAGAGCAGGGGTGGGTTCCTGCCAGTTCTACCCTCTTCTATAGAAGAAGTTCCACAAATCTACAGTGCCGTTTAGAACTGGTTCCACTCCCTCCCCCCGCCCGTCTGCACATCATCAAGATGAAGACTGAGAGGAGGAATTCTGGGAGTTGAAGTCCACAAGTCTTAAAGCTGTCAAGTTTGAACACCCCTGGGGGGTTTTTTTCTAAAGGGTTAGGGTGCAAGGGTCTTGTAACATGACAGCTTTAAGACTTGTGTGCTTCAAATGCCAGAGATTCTGAGCCAACAATTTGGTTGCTAAGCAAGAGCGTTGTTAAGTGAGTTTCACCACATTTTACAAGTTGGCCACGCCCATCTAGTCACATGACTGCCAAGCCATTCCCACTCAATCACATGGCTGGAAAGCCACTCCCACCGGGTTACAGGGCTGGCAAGCCACTCCCACCCGGGCACAGGGCCAGCAAGCCACTCTCACTCGGTCACATGGCTGGCAAGCCACTCCCCCAAAGCAGGCCACACCTACAGAAGAGGTTCTAAAGAAATTTTGAAACCCACCACTGGGTCAGAGATCATTTAATGAAAAGAAAGTAGCTCAAGGCCCTGGACACATAAAAAGACAACACCAAAATAAGGACCTTGGGACCAGTATTCCATTCGGGTGGATAGCTATATTAGGCAGGAAGTAGATCAGGGTGGTGGGGAGAGAAGATAATGGTTCTCAAGGAACCTGGCATTTTTGAAGGAAAGGCTAGTCCTGGGAAATATAGTTAAATATTCCTCAAAATGTATTTATTGTATATGTGCTTGGTTACTGGCTGCCTCTTTTCTTGCCATCATGCTGAAGTCTTAGGATGGTGGCAAGAATAACCAACATAATAAAACAAGAGCCACTGTTTTATATGGTCTCTATGGTTTAGACCAGGGGTTCCCAAACTTGGCAACTTAAAGACTTGTGAACTTCAACTCCCAGAATTCTCCAGCCAGCCATGCTGGCTGGAGAATTCTGAGAGTTGAAGTCCACAAGTCTTAAAGTTGCCAAGTTTGGGAACCTCTGGTTTAGACAAATGTCCATCTCACCTAACATCCAGCTGTCAACATTAGTAACACAGATGTCTTCAGAACTCCTAAGTGAATCTTGAGGTCCATTATTCTTTGCCCCAATGTCTCTTTTAATTTGTCTCCACTTTAGAAAGATATTTTCCTAAACCTGAAGGTTTAATTTAGCCACTAATTCTAACAGCGGTAGATGGGACTATATGCTGCTCATTTTCCTAATCTTTATGGCTGGTTTCCACTAGCACAGTCTGTCTTACTGAATTCTTCTGACAAAGAAGTCCATGATTTTATTATTCATTAACTGAAGGCATTTTATGTTGTCCTTTGGGACGCCACTTTCCAATCTCAACTTTACTGAGGGCCAGCCTCAAGGTTAGTATCATTTCTGGTATAATGCATTGCAAGTTTTTAGGCCGATGTTAATTCTAAATGCACTAACTCTTAAGTAAGCTCAATTCTGTTCAAGGAAGCATATTCCCCATTAAGTATGTTAGAAACTTCTGGTGAGATTGCCTTCCTGATTATGAAAGGTGTTTTTAGTGAAGTAAGCATCAGCACTCACCTTTGGAATCTGGGAAATAGAAATGAGTGAACTATAATTATAGTCTTCCAGATAAGGGCATAGAATGCCATCTCTAGATTAGCAGTGAGGAACTTTGCTAAGTAAAAAACTGCACTGTTCCCTAAATATCAGCATATGCCCAGGAACACAAGTTTATACTGTATATTACAGTTGTATTGTTATTGAAGGGAATATAAGCTCCCAATGTAGCATTTTTAAGATAGTTATGAGTGCAACATTTATTTTTCTAATAGCTGTTTTCCACCATTTCTATTAAAGCATCCCTCTGCTACCCATGGCTGTTTTACTACGGAAAAACCTGAGTTGCTTATTAAGCAAATTCCAGGAACAAGGTTTTAAAAGTAAAGGTTACCGATCTGTCCTAATATGGGCGTATACAGCAATGAGCCAAAGGGGAGCAAACAACAAGGTGTGCATAACATCACTGTACAAACGCAATGGGTTTTTTTTTCTTACATAAAACGTTTTGTACTTACATCAGCATGCAAGTACATCACAACAATGTTAGCATGATGGTGTTGTTGCACATACATTCTCGTTTTAGCATTATTGTAATTTGCAGCAGGTGCTTCTGTTTTTTTAATATTAACAATGGTTAAATATACAAGTTCATAAAATAGGTCATTTCCCATGCTTTTGGGGAAACCACATGGAGACAGAAATGTAAAATAATAACGAAGCATCATTTCAAGATTCTCTAAGGTTTCCATTATTCTGCGTAATGGCTTCCTATCCAGATTTTACACTTAAGTAGTTGTAACTACAAGTGCAAAACAGTGTTGAGTGGCAGACTCTGGAGACTTGTTCATTACCTGTCATTAAATCTTTTAAAGCTGGCATAATTGATCCAGCCAATAAGTCATCACTGATTTATAGAGGTCTGTCCCAAAGAATTGCTTGTTAAAAATTCATAACACCAGGATGTGTCTTTACAATCCATTAGCTGTTTATGTATCTGCAGTCCTAAAATTGATTGACCTCAGGCTGAAAGTCTCATGGACTTCTTTTATTCTCCCTCTTTTTTTAAAAACAAGTCCTCAGAATTCAGAAAAACAATACTTCGGCCTTACTCCTTGGCTAGCTATACTTCGGCTTCTTCCAAACACCATCAAAACTGAAACTTTCCTCCCAATGATGAATAAATAAAGCATATTCCATAAACAGATTTTCACTATTATTTAAGCTCGCGAACTGTGTCCTGTTAGTTTCCTTTCCCCACCATAAGATTGAAGTGTGTAAATGTTCTAAAAGGCTTTGAATGTTTTATGATGATTTCAGGGAATGATGGAGTAATCGCTGCAGAGAGAAGCTATTAGTTTTAATATTTATATTGAGTGCTCTGAAACATTAATGTGACAGGATGTAAGATCAGAGCAGCGGGACATATTTACTTCCCAATTGTTGCCATGTGGCAAAAGTATTTATTTTCTCAAGCTCTTTGGGGCTACTTTTAAAGAAAAAGACAAGTATTTGAATTTAGAGTTGATATAGCTTTTACCATGAGGAGATATTGTCTGATGGACCCTTTTCTTCCTAAGGAAGAATGAATTTGCATGCGAACAGCTAAAGGCTTTGCTGTTCCAAAATTGCAGTCAGCCTGATAGAACCTCAGAGCAAATATGACTTAACTTGCTGCCTTTCAGATAGGATTTACCGACTGAGAATTCTGGGAATAAAATCACTTGGCCAGCCTGGGATCAAAAGAAATAACCAGATAACATCAGCATATTAGGGATGTTGTTGTTAATTGCAAAGTCAGGTCCGACCCATTGCGACCCCATGGACAACATTCCTCCAGACCTTCCTGTCCTCTACCATCCCCCGGAGTCCATTTAAACTCACGCCGACTGCTTCAGTGACTCCATCCAGCCACCTCAATCTCTGTCGTCCCTTTCTTCTTTTGCCCTTCATCTTTCCCAGCATTAGGCTCTTCTCCAGTGAGTCCTTCCTTCTCATTTGGTGGCCAATGTATTTGAGTTTCATCTTCGGGATCTGGCCTTCTAAACAGCAGTCTGGGTTGATCTTCTCTAGGAATGATCGCTTTGTTTGCCTTGCAGTCCAAAGGACTCACGGGAGTCTTCTCCAGCATATTAGGGATACTGAGCCCCAACTGCAGATGACCTCACTTAGCAGATATTAAACAGGAGGGGAGAGAACATCAAATCCTTGAGCACCCCACATAGGCACCATTAAAGCACCATTGGACATATTTCCACATGTAGATGCTCAATTATCATTTCCATTAATGTTTCCATTAGTTGCTATGTATTTTTTAAATTACATTCAATTTCTTAACCTATTCAACGCCCCCTTTCAGCTAATTTCATTCAGGACAGAGAAAAACATTCGAGGATGGCACAATTATCATAATGAAGTGGTTGAAAATACAAAACCTTGATCCACCCAGGATCATCACTTCAATTTTCAAATTTGAAAGTGTGCACCTGCTCCCCTCACCAGCAGAGAGCAGAGAGGCCTGTGGATGGCTGCAGCCAGTGGTGGGTTTCTGCAGGCTCGCACCTACTCGCAAGAGCCGGTTGGTGAAATTTAGAGAACCGGTGAGAGGGGGTTCCACCGGTGTACCTGGAAGTAAATCTGGCCCGCCGCTGCCAGTGACCCAACGAGAAGGAAAGGAAGGAAAGGAAAGGAAAGGAAAGGAAGGAAGGAAGGAAGGAAAGAAAGAAAGAAAGAAAGAAAGAAAGAAAGAAAGAAAGAAAGAAAGAAAGAAAGAAAGAAAGAAAGAAAGAAAGAAAGAAAGAAAGAAAGAAAGAAAGAAAGAATTTATCATCACAATTGAGTCCAAAATTTTGGTTGCTAAGCAAGAGCGTTGTTAAATGAGTTTCACCACATTTTAAAAGGTGGCCACTCCCACCCTGTCACATGACTGCCAAGCCACGCCCACAAAATAGGCCACACCTACAGAGTAGGTTCTAAAATATTTGAAACCCACCACTGGCTGCAGCAGATGCATTGACTCCTTTCTGGACTCAAGGCCCTGCCTTTGAATGACGTGGCAATGGTGCTGTGCAATGTATAGCTAAGCCCAGGACAAAAATGTAGCTAAAATTAAACATAGAGAAAGTGATAGCTTCCCATGTGTTTTAGAATGTTCCCTTCTATTGGATTAATAGAAAGGCAGTCTTTTGAAAGGAGCTGCACATTTTGGGCTACATGATGACTCAGAAAGCAGTATATCTTTGGGGTAGAGGTAATAATCTTCCTTTCTGTTCTACCTCCTTGTATCTCACTGCTTAGGGCTATGTATCTTCAGCCACACATTTCCTTTGCATATTTTTTCCATGCTTCATGTAAAAAAAAGAAAAAGAAATCAGCCAACCACCATGTCATGAGCATCTTTTTCTTGGAAGAAGCAGGAATTGTGCTGCATATCTGAGCCACAGAAGGTCCATGAAGTTGCTTGGATGCTGAGCAGATTTAAACAATTTAACACAGATATTCTGCTTCCCCAAAAATAAGGCCTAACCGGAAAATAAGTCCTAGCATGGTTTTTCAGGGTGCTCATAATATAAGCCCTATCCCCAAAATAAGTCCCAGTTAAGATTGACAGATGGATGTACTGTATTTCCCCGAAAATAGGACCTAACTAGAAAATAAGCCCTAATTCAGCTTTTGGAGCAAAAATTAATATAAAAACCTGTCTTATTTTTGGGAAAACACAGCACATTTCAAATGGTCTTCTGGAAGCCAAGTGTGTTGGCAAGGAATAAGATCCAAAGCAAGAAGAAAAAGTGATGCAATTTCAGAGGACAGTATAGTGTGGAATGTGAAGCAGCCGTACTTGCCTTTTGTGGATATATCACAAGTAAGTAAGGTTCCATTCTAGATTCCAGTAAGAAACCATTTCATACAATATACACCAACCCATCCATTGGACCAGACCAAAGGAAGCAATCAAGAGTGAGAAAATCTGTGAAATGTAAGAAAGAGAAGAGAGAAACTTGAATTTGATATACTGACTGAATAAACTAATAAGTTCCTTGGGGTAGGCTATAATTATGATTATTGAAGAGGCAGAAAGAAACATTTCTTGCAGTTCTATTTCTGTTCTTCAGAAATCCTCCTCTATTTGTACGTGATGCTTTGTATCATGAAGAAAGGTACCCTTAGCTCGTGTTATTTTTATCTTTAAAATACTGCATTAAACTTGTTGAAGCCCAGGTTCTTGGCATGATATTTGGTGAGAAATTAGGGTTGTGAAACATGTTTAGAAAAATAAAGCTCCCTAATTAAAGCTGGCATGTCTAAGCCACCTACTGAGGTACAAGAACCTTGAAGGAAAGACGACGCCATTTGGGCTGGTAGTTATGGATCATAGTCAAGCTGGAATGAAGCCAGATAAGCTCTTGTTATAATGGTGTCATAAATGCGGATTACTTGAATTGAAAAAATGCTGGATTTGGCAGAAATGATGATATTTAAGGACAGGAGGGATTTCTCCTCTACTGTGGTCATATTTGTGTTGTTTGTTTTTAAGTCAGAAGCAGCTGGAAGTCAAATTTGTAAATGTGATTTGGGCTGTTGTGTTTTCCGCTCGTTTAACAAGAAGTCTGAAAAGTTGATTATTTACACAGAGATACACCTAAAGTGGTTGCTAGTAATATTGTCTAACTGCAGTGTGATGTATTTTAATATTGCATTTGGTTATCAATGTTATAATTTGATTTTGCCTCATCTGGATATTTGATGGTCAAGAAACTCTAAACTCCTTTTCTGCAATTTATAAGCCAGGAGAGAAGTTACGTTGCTGTAAAATGCACAAGCTGCCATTTTTTAGCTCCTATTCTGTCCATAGAAGAAGTGGGGAAGGTAATAGATGGAGTGCGAAATACTTCCAGGTGTCGGGTGCTAGGGGTTCACAGGATTTCAGGAGAACCTCTATCTAAGATTCTGTGCAGTTTGGAGAACCCCCAAATCCCACTTCTGGCTGGGCCCACCGACCCCACCCCTCCAGGAGTCCCCACACAGTCCATTTTGGATGCAGGTAAGTGCAGGGCAAACACGGAGGCTTGAGAAAGGCAAAAAATGGGCCTACCGGAAGTTCAGGAAAGCTGGAAACAGGCCCGTTTCTGGCCTTCAGAGAGCTTCTGGAGCCTGGGAAGCAGTGGTGGGTTTCTGCAGGCTCGCACCTACTCGCGAGAGCCGGTTGGTGAAATTTAGAGAACCGGTGAGAGGGGGTTCCACCGGCATACCTGGAAGTAAATCTGGCCTGCCGCTGCCAGTGACCCAACAGGAAGGGAAGGAAAGGAAAGGAAAGGAAAGGAAGGAAGGAAGGAAAGAAAGAGAGAGAAAGAAAGAAAGAAAGAAAGAAAGAAAGAAAGAAAGAAAGAAAGAAAGAAAGAAAGAAAGAAAGAAAGATCACAATTGAGTCCAAAATTTTGGTTGCTAAGCAAGAGCGTTGTTAAATGAGTTTCACCACATTTTAAAAGGTGGCCACTCCCACCCTGTCACATGACTGCCAAGCCACGCCCACAAAATAGGCCACACCTACAGAGTAGATTCTAAAAAATTTGAAACCCACCACTGCTGGGAAGGCTGTTTTCACCCTCCCTGACGGTCAAGGAAAGCATCTGGAGCTCAGGGAGGGCAAAAACGTCCTTCCCCTGCCGTGGTGCAGGAGGCCCGCCATGGTCATGCCCACCCAGCAACCAGGCAGAGAATCCCTTGCTAAAATGTTTGAAGCCAACCCCTGAATTTGGTGCCAGTTACTGGGACTAGGAACCTCTTGGGTCTTTTACTATCAATCTTCCAATTCTACAAATTTCTCAATCTAGGGAATCAGGAGGAACCATTCTATTTTGTTTCCCCACTTTGTTTCTGCCATTCACAGCAAGCAGGGTTGGGGCAAGGGTGGTCGCACAGATGGGGTCAAAAAAGGTCGATATGGCAATCACACCCATGAAATTGACATTCATCATGGCACTTCTAAAAGGGGGGGGAGGGCTTTGATCTCACAGTGGTGGCTCTTGTCTTGACTTTTTTCACCCAATCCTTGTAGTCACTACTCTGGATGGAGGGGGAGGGGAGGAAGGGAAGACCCAGAACAGGTCTATTGTGTCAGTTTTCCAGTCCCACAAAATGTATTGGCATTCACAACCCAGGAAAACAGTCAGATAAGCAGCATCTGCGTTTGCGGCAGAACTGTAACCTGAGAAAATGCCTCAGCCAAGCCCAGGGATGTCCATACTTGGGAACTTTAAGACTTGTGGACTTCAACTCCCAGAATTCCCCAGCCAGCATAGCTGGCTGGGGAATTCTGGGAGTTGAAGTCCACAAGTCTTAAAGTTCCCAAGTTTGGACATCCCTGGCCAAGCCCTTCCCCAGTTCTCACAAAGAGAAAGGGAGGAAGCAAGGAAACACATTTTGACTTACAAGATTCTATTGTTAGAACATTAGAATTGGCCTCCATGGTTTTGTTTCCTGTTCTGGTCTACCTTGCAAGTATATGGCTGACTGAGGAATTCTGGGAGGTGAAGTCCACAAGTCTGAAAGTTGCCAAGTTTGGAGATCCCTGGTGTACCACAAAATGATCTGTGGGATTGAACTAGACTAGAGCCAAAGGAGCTATTCTTAACATTTCTCTCCATCTGCTCTTCCAGACAACGGGGCAAGAAAAGAAGAGAGAGGAGAGGGTAACAAGGATTCATTCAGGATTCATCTGTCCATCCATCCCCCACCCACCCAAAAAAAGACCTACTGCCCCACACACTTTATTGCAGGTGAGAGATTGTGGAACAAGGGTTTCCCTGCCCTTCTGTTGCCACGGAGAAAGGGAAGTGGGGTGGAAGGAACTCTTTAGCCATCATCTCTCATAGCAACACCGCCATCAGTTCTTAATTTAATTTGGTTTTAGTGGTATGAATGTATTTATTCAGGTGTATGTATTATTTGTATTTTTATCTGCTGTGCACCGTCCCGAGTCCTACCCGGAGAGGGGGCGGTATAAAAGTCTAATTAAATAAATAAATAAATAAATAAATAAATAAATAAATAAATAAATCTGATAAATAAATCTGATAAATAAAATAAATAAACTAAAATAAGAGGTGAGTTTCACATAATTTTACCATGCACTGAAACTATGTGTGGGTGTGTGCCTTCTGCGCATGTGCATGGCCTTTTGCACATGCATGTGCACAACGTAGAAAATGTGGCTAAATAGGATGGCATAGAGCCGGGGCGGATGGGCAGATGGATGGGCCCACCTGCAGGTCGCCACTACCGGTTCACCCAAACTGGTCCGAACCGGCTGAATACCACCACTGATCCTATTGCAATCCTTACAGGCTATTCTGGCATTCAGTTCTGCTACTAGCCTGCCGTACTTCCAGATCAAGCAAAACTCTACTCAAGAGTCAGCTCTCTGATTCTTTGTCACCCCCCAATATTTATTTAATAAGATAGAGCGAAACATAAAAAGGAAATCCGGTTGAGGGTTCAAGAACAAAAGAGGCAATCCTAGACCCAGTGAGAGATAGTAGGGGGCTAGATTCAAAATATATGAGAACTTTAAATTAAAAGGATAGTAATTCAAAGAGTTTCTGTGCAAGTCTTCCTTGCGGATCAGAAAGGAAAACAAACCAGAGTTTTTCTGATAAAATATGAAGCCATTCATCAGAGAATTATATATAGTATGCAGTCAATTGGAGAAACAGAAGAAGGAAAAATCCTAACTATGAATTATTAAACTCACCATTTTTAATCAGAATCAGGACAGATTTTTTAAAAATAGTTTTATTTAAATATTTTAAAGACTGATCTAATATTGATCTAAGCAAAGCACTGAGTTATTTAGTTCTTTATGCATTTTAATACCACTTTGAGCTTGCCTCTTTTTCCTCTATGTGTTTTGGAGTTGCCCTCTTTTTCGTTTCAGTGAGGTTCAAAATCAGGCAGGCTTATGTTGCAACCAATGAAAATGATTCCATTATGAAAATGGACTTTAAAAAAAAATAAAAATAAAAAAACCGAGCTGCCACTTACCTGAACAAGTCGTGCTAGCGAACATTTAGAACAGTGTTTGTTAAACCTGGCAACGTTAATTTCAATTTCAATTTCAATTTATTTCGATTTGTATACCGCGCCTATCTCCATCAAGATGGACCCAGGGCGGTGCACAGGAAATTAAAAACCACAATAAATAACAACAAATACAACAATATCATTAAAAAGAATTAAATTAAGAGCCTGTGCTAAAATTCCCTTAATAAAAACCCAACATCCATTTACTAATTGGCAGGAGCTGTGTCGCGCCTAAGGTCTAAACTCTAAGCTAGGCCAGCTTGCTGGAAAAAGTATGTCTTGAGTGAGCAGCGAAAGAGGGGAAGGTCCGTGATAGTACGAAGTTCAGGGGGTAGGTCGTTCCAGACGGCCGGCCCTGCCACAGAGAAGGCCCTATCCCTGGGCACTGCTAGCTGGCATTGACAGGTTGGCACCCTGAGTAGGCCCTCCCTGTGGGAGCGAATCAGTCGAAGGGAGGTATGTGGCAGGAGACGGTCCCGCAAGTAACTAGGCCCCGAGCCAGGGAGCGATTTAAAGATGGTAACAAGCACCTTGAAACGCACCCGGAAGGCCACCGGTAGCCAGTGCAGCTCGCGCATGAGAGGTGTTACGTGGGAGTATCGAGAAGCTCCCAGAATCCCCCACGCAGCCGCATTCAGCACCAACTGGAGCCTCCGGATGCACCTCAAGGGGAGCCCCATGTAGAGAGCATTACAATAGTCTAGGTGGGACGCCACGAGTGCTTGAGTGACAGTGCGGAGGGCGTATTTAGGATATGTGGGTATCAACTCCCAGAATTCCTTAGCTGCCATGAAGTCCACATTTCTTCAAGTTACCAAGTTTGGTGTGGAGGATGTGATTTAAACCATCAGAATAATAGGAAGTCTTCAACCATAAAATTTATACAGAAAACCCAAATTCTGCATTAAAAAGGCTCAAATAATCAGGAGGATAAAATCAATTAGAAATCCTTTTGGGTAGTAAGTCCTTCTAACAGTCAATCAGTTCAATATGTAAGAAATTAGCTGAAATTGGACCTTTTGACAAAACATTCCCCACCACTGCCACAAGTGAAAAGATCTGTTTCTAGTAGAAGTGTTGTGGCCCGCCAGCGGCCAGCAGATTTGGACAGTGAGGAGGTTGGGGAGGAACATGGACCAGTCTTGGAGTCTGGGGAAGGCTCTGACATGTGCTCTGTGTTGGAGGCAGAGAGGGGGCGAGGGCCGTATGACAGTTATCAGCTGCCTTTGGAGTCAGACGTCAGTTAGGCAGACGAACAGCTGGAGCCTGTTCCTAGTGTGTGCATGCCTAGAGTTGCCAGATGGAGGAAACAGCTAAAGAACAAGGGTCGACTTGGGAATAAGGCTGCAGGTTCCTCCCTTAGGGAATAAAAGAGGAGTGGAAGGGAAGTGGAGTTTGCAGGAGACAATTAGTTCATTCCTGCATTCTTGCCAAGCATTGAGGCATCTGAAAGATATCAGCCTGGACGCTCTCCAAGCCTGATAAAAGTCAGTAATTGTGAACTATCTTGAGGGGCCTAGTTACCTGCGAGACCGTCTGCTGCCCCATACGTCCCTACGTCCGATTTGCTCCCACAGAGTGGGCCTTCTCCGGGTGCCGTCGGCCGGGCAATGCCGGTTGGCGACACCCAGGGGAAGGGCCTTCTCTGTGGCGGGCCCAGCCCTCTGGAACAACCTACCTCCCGAACTCCATGTCATCACCGACCTCCACCTGTTCCGCCAGCGCTTAAAAACGCACTTTTTTCATCTAGCCGGCCTGGCATGAACTACCCGACACCGAACTGACTTTTAGTTGAGCAAAGTTTTAATTTGGGGATTTTAATTATGTTTTAGCGCAGGGTTGGGTTTAATATAGTTTTAATGAGTCTTCGTATTTTGTATATTTGTATTTTTGTATTTTTAATCTTCCTGTGCGCCGCCCCGGGTCCCTTTGTGTGCGATGGGCGCGGGATATAAATTTTAAAAATAAAAATAAAGAAATAAATAAATAAAGACTGTGGGAGAGGAAAGACTTTGTTGGAGAGGAATTCACTGTAAATTTAATAAAAGGGGTTTATCAGGACAAGGACTTGGCTTCGTGCTACTGGGGAAGCCTAGGTCAGAACAGCCAGGCGGTACCACACAATAAAATAAATAAATCTCGCACTCTATCAGAGCTTGATGATAATGTTGACATGCCTATATAGATAGTCCCCAACTTAACAGCATTTTGTTTAGTGACCAAAGACACTTTAAAAAAGTGACTTCTGACTTGGTTTTCACACTTATGACCATTGTAGCATCCCCTTGGTCATGCGATCAAAATTCAGACACTTGGCAATTGACTCATATTTATGACCGTTGCAGTATCCCAGGATCATGTGATCCCCTTTTGCGACCTTCTGACAAACAAAGTCAATGGGAAAGCCAGATTCATTTAACGACAGTTTGGTTAATTTAATAGCTACAGTGATTCATTTAACAACTGTGGCAAGGAAGGCTGTAAAATGCAGCAAACTCACTTAATGAATGTTTCACTTAGCAATAGAAATTGCTCCATTATGGTCTACTTATATTTGAGGACTACTTATATTTGCCTAGATCAGGGGTGTCCAAACTTGGGAACTTTAAGACTTGTGGACTTCAACTCCCAGAATTCCCCAGCCAGCATAGCTTACTGGGGAATTCTGGGAGTCTTAAAGTTCCCAGGTTTGGACACCCCTGGCCTAGATGAATATCCTGGCTAAGTTACTGATAGATAAGGTACTGCTGCTATGGCCTAGAGGTGGAGCTCTCGCCTCCTAATCAGGAGGTTATGAGTTCAATCCTAGGTAGAGGCAGATGTAGGGTCTCCTGCTTGGGCAGGGGGTTGGACTAGATGACCTGCAAGGTCCCTTCCAACTCTGTTAATCTGGTGTGATATAAAATGTCTGTAATGTTGCCTTCCTCTATTTAGCAGCCCAGATGAAATAATAGCTGACGGGAGAGGAAAAGGGGCATTAGGCCTTAAAGTTGTGAGAATAGGTTTCACCATCCCAAAGTGGCTCATGTACCAACGCTGTTAATATCACCATTAACGCAGGAATTCTCTTGTGTTCCCTAAACAAAATGCAGACGTTATAACATGGTCCTTCCTTCCTTGCTACAAAACAAAAGCAAGGCCATTCCTGGCAGCCATGAACTCAGAAACACCTGTTTTAATTATACACTTTTTCATGGGGTTTGGTTTTTTTTCCCAACAGCACTTCACACTTAGTACCTAGTGAAAACTGCCCCTCATTGTTGGAGAGCTGAGGTTGTTATGCTAAGGGAAACAAGTGTAGCTGAATTTAGCAAAGCTCAAATTCATCCGGGCTGCTACTCCCCTCTGGTTGTCACCTGAAGTCTCAACTTTGGCCTCTTGTACAGCTACGGCAGGTTAGAGGTTCAGCCTCCAACTGCATTATGGGTCATACCGGTGACCATGGCTGAAGCTCTAAATGTCCATTCCTCTGTGCACATAATCCTCTGGAGGGCTACGATGGATGGAGCAAAGCAATTATAGATTCTCACTGCCCAGAATCAGGATGGGCAAATTCCCTTAAATTTTTAGCAACCCTGACGTTGTTTTTTCCCCCCCCCCCAGCCTAACCTTTTTCAAAACTCTATTGTGAAACCCTGTGAAATGAGCCAACTTTGACTAGAAAAAGATATAAACTGCATTACAATTACATTGGTATTCTTCTTCGGAGATCGGGGAGGGACGGGGGTGGGTGGGTGAGAGAAATATCACAAGTCTGACTCCTATTACGTTATAGAGCCTGTTCCATTTAACAGCGCGAGAGCGGAGCTGTGAAGGCATATCCTAAGATATTTTCACTTCACGCATTTGACATTGGCATTAGTTCCTGCATTTAAGATACAGGAGGCTGTTTATTGCCATGTCCTCCTCGTTGCGAATGTTAACCGCAGAAGGGAAATATTTGATGCTGCAAATAACTTAGCTGCCTACTTTTCCATTCCTTTTTAGTATGCAATTATTTGTTTGGTTTCACTGAGCAAATGAAATTTCAAGGGCATTTCAAGGAAAATAAACAAAGCACAACCCCAGGAAGGAGGGGGGGGAGGGGAAAGCGGGGAGAGATTGGTCTTTGTATTCAGGAAGAGCACTCCAGGCATGCATATGTATGAATCAACAAAATCAGGTTAGAAATTGGAAATTGCACTCCGCACTAGAGCATTTCTCTTGCTCTGGAGATGTATGCTACAGATTTGAAGGACTAATAAAAAAGCAGCAGCATGACTGGAACAGATGGTTTTTATGGACTCAGCTTGTTAATAGTCCTTTTTAGCTTCTCCTAAGGACTTCAGGCAGATACCTGCCTTGTCCTGAATATTTGAAATCCTGTTAACATTGTCCAAAATGCGCATTAACAAGCTGCGGCGGAAAAGCTGGCATTTTACACACACCCCTCGGAATAAGCTTCGCTTTGGCAAGGTTGCCTTACCCCCCCCCCAAAGCAGGCAAGCTTTTGAAATTGAAAGCTGAGAGTGGGGGGGACGGGGGACACTAAGATGTCTTCTTAAATCATTTGACCTTATGGACTACATCGGGGATGGATGGGCAGCGTGTGGGCCAAGGGATGGCATCAAGGGGCCCTGAGCATGTTTTTTGAGCCTCTTGAAATCTCACAAATGCAAACCCCCACACACACACCAAATGACACACTGTTAAAAATGGTTCCATTCTCCATTCATTCCCAACAACTCTTCCTCCTCCCCTCCCCCTCAAGAAATAAAAGAAGTGGGAGGAGTCCATCTCTGCTCGTTTGGATGATGTCACTACCCTGGGGGGGGGGAATCACATCTGCACAGTAAGTACAACTCAACTACCTGTGATAATTTACAAAGAGAGAAACTGGTACAACAGTGCTCAACAAGGAGACTTATGGCCGGTCCTTGAAGTTGAGGCTGTCGCAGTGTCCCCACAGTCAGAGGACCATGATTGAGGCACTTGGCAACTGGTACACAGTTACAATGGTCACAGCTTCCCACGGTGACATCATCCCCATTTGTGATCTTCACTGCCAGCTTCCAATAAGTCAAGTCAATGAGGAAACCAACCACCACCTGATGTTGTGTTTAATGACTACACATGATTCCTTAACAACCACAACCTGAACTGCCATTGTACACTGAAGATCACATTTTATTTCATTGCACAAGGTGCCAAGACTATAAAGTATAGTAAACTGGTAGGATCAGATTTTTGTGAGGGGAGAAATAATTCATGAGATTCCCTTGTCCTTTTAAACGATGGGTATATTTTTTTTAGGGAATTAAACAAACTCATACTGTATTGCAAAGATCTATGGATAGTTATTAGCCAAACTGTCTATGTAAAATAATCAAAAGTACACTCTGTGGTTTGAATGATTATAATGCTAAATTGCAACTGGGGAAACACGAGTTCAAATCTTCGCTCAGCTAGACTATTCATTAGGTTGACAGCCATTCAGCCTCACTGGGATTTTGAGTTAATAAAATGGGGAGGAATATATATTTTACACAAGGTGTCATTGATCTAGCCACAGAGTGGGCATCTAAAAATTGCATTCAATTTCACATTTATTCCCAATTTCAGTTTGGGAATAAATGGGTCGCTTCCACATTCCTCATAGGTTAGTACTGGAATTTGGAAAAAGTGAAACTTAAGCTCCAAACTCCCCTTGTTTTATTAAATACTGTGCAGACTGAAGGTAATGTTTCATTTTTCAAGTCGAAAGTGTCAAGTCTGCATATTCTTTTCACCTTCTGACAGTAGAGTTTCTCCATTCACCTAGTGTGATCTCATTGTTTTGCATGCCCTCAGCCCATTTTCAGTCCTGAACTCAATCTCAGCAATTCCTTATAACAGTCTTCCTTTGTAACAGGTTAATAATGGAATAATGCCTGCTGATGAAGATAGGCATGCATGTTACAGGAATTATTTGTATGTTTGAATCCAAATAGATTTTTAAATCACCAACCACAGATGGGACATTTTTCATATCAAATTAGGTAACGGTAAAGGTGCTAGTCGTTCCTGACTCTAGAGGGTGGTGCTCATCTCAGTTTCAAAGCCAAAGGGCCAGCGCTCTCCGAAGATGTCTCTGTGGTCATGTGGCTGCAGTGGTGGGTTCCTACCAGTTCAGATTGGTTCAGCCAAACCAGTAGTGGTTTGGCGGACTAGGCCGCTGGAACCAGAAGTGACCCAGGTCTGCCACACCCCTGAACTGGTTCTCTGGGTGGCCCATGGGTGCCACCATCCTATTTTTTATTGCACTGTGCATGCGCACACAGCACGCCTCAAGCGCACGCAGGGCAACCACGAGTGAACCAGCAGTTGTGACTGCCAGAACCCACCCCTGTGTAGCCGGCATGACTAAAGGCCGAAGGCGCACAGAACGCTGTTACCTTCCCACCCAAGGTAGTTCCTATTTTTCTACTTGCATTTTTACATGCTTTCGAACTGCTAGGTTCGCAGAAGCTGGGACAACTAACAGAAGTTCACTCCATTACGTGGCGCTAGGGATTCGAACTGCTGAACTGCTGACCTTTCTGATCGATAAGCTCAGAGTCTTAGCCACTGAATAACTACATCCCTCCATATCACATTACTTCACCTTAAAATGGATGAGTCCAACCCAGGCCCTAAACAAAACAGAAATGGCTGGCTGGCTAAAGTGGAAATTAAAATGCAGAATACAGAAATATGCAGCAATAGTCCTTAGTAATGCCGAGAACTGGCCAGGTAAATTTTATTGCTACAACTTCTCCATAAAGACATTTAGAGATGGGTCCACCCAGGAAGCCTATTGATTCTTCCTACATAGGAAGGCATGCTTGAGTAGCAAGGTCTACCTGACAGGTCTTAATTTTTGCTATTGGGTATTTCTTATCGTCGTCTCTCCTCACCTCTTAATGGAGAAAACTAGTGCAATAAAAACTGTTCTGGGCGCAGAAGGATTTCAACCTGCAGGAAACAAAATGTGAAAAGTAGCTTCAGGATGTGTACAGGTAGTCCTCGATTTACAGCATTTCCTTTAGTCTCAGAGAGGAGGGGACAATATATTATCCAAAGCACCGGAAAGCCAGAGAAGGAACAATGGATGGAAGCTGATCAAGGAGAGATTCAACCTAGAATTAAGGAGTAATTTTCTGACAGTGAGAGCAATCAACCCATGGAACAGAAGTTGCCTTCAGAAGTTGTGGGAGCTTCATCACTGGGGGCTTCCAAGAAGACACTGGGCTGCCATTTGTCAGAAATGGTGTAGGGTCTCCTGCTTGGGCAGGGGGTTGGACTAGATGGCCTAGAAGGTCCCTTTCCAACTCTGTTATTCTGTATTCTAGTGACCTTTTAAAGTCACAACTGAAAAAAGTGGCTTATGGCCATTTTTCTCACTTATGACATTATCACTATGCCCATAGTCACATAATTTATATTCAAATGCTTGACAACTGATTCGCATTTATGATGGGTGCAGCATCCCAGTTTCTTATGATCCCCTTTTGCAACCTTCTGACAAGCAAAGTCAATGGGGAAACCAGATTCATTTAACCACCATGTTATTATTTTAACAATTACAGTGATTCACCTAACACAAGTCATAAAATGGGTCAAAACTCACAACAAATTTCTACTAAGCAACCTAAATTTTGGGCTCAATTGTGGTCATAAGTTGAGAAGTACCCATGTTATATAAATAAACAGCCGTGGCCAGGAGGGCGTTTTACCAGGTTCGCCTGGTTCGCCAATTGCGCCCCCTATTGGATCGGGACGCCCTTCGCACAGTCACTCATGGACTCGTGACATCCCGATTGGACTATTGTAACTCTCTCTACATGGGGCTCCCCTTGAGGTGCACCCGGAGACTTCAGTTGGTCCAGAATGCAGCCGCGCGAGCAATTATGGGAACCGCTAGGTCTACCCACGTAACACCACTCTTGCGCGAGCTGCACTGGCTGCCTGTTGTCTTCCGGGTGCGCTTCAAGGTGTTAGTTATCATCTTTAAAGCGCTCCATGGCTCGGGACCTAGCTATCTGCGGGATCGGATCCTGCCTCATACATCCTCACGGCCGATTCGCTCCCACAGAGAGGGGCTTCTCCGGGTGCCGTCCACTAGACTTCATCAGCGGGCGACGCCCAGGGGAAGGGCGCTCTCTGTGGCGGGCCCTGCCCTCTGGAACAACCTTCCCCCCGATATTAGGACAACCACGGACCTCCGCTCCTTCCGTCTGAAACTAAAAACACATCTTTTCTGCTTGGCCGGCCTAGGGTAGTCTCTCTGCTATAGGGTTTTTATTTAATTATTGGGTATTTTAGTGTTTAATGGGATTTTAGCACAGGTATTAGATTTAATTCGTTTTTATGCTATGTTTGTATATTTATTGTTTTATTTTTCCCTGTGCACCGCCCCGAGTCCCTGTGGGGAGAGGGAGCGGTTTTACAAATTAAATATTATTATTATTATTATTATTATTATTATTATTATTATTATTATTATTATTATTATTATTATTATTATTATTATTATTATTATTATTATTATTATAAATGACACCAGGTACCAGTGTCAATCCATTCTAAACACTGACAAGGAAAAAAAATGTAAACTTCAATCAAAGCAGGAAGCATGAATTAGAGGCGATAAATGTGCAATAGAACAGGGGTTCCCAACCTTTGCAACTTTAAGTCTGAAGGACTTCAGCTCCCAGACTTCTCCAGCCAGTTTTGCTGGCTGGAGAATTCTGGGAGCTGAAGTCCTTCAGACTTAAAGTTGCAAAGGTTGGGGACCCCTGCAATAGAACATAAATCAGGAATTTCTCAAATCTTTGCTAAGCCATTCTCTTGGCAACTTATTTAGTACAACAGCACACGTAACAGGTTCTATTTTTGTAATCATGATTTTGTCTTATTTTCTTTTTGCGTACTTTATTTGTGCTGACAGTTACATAGGCAACACAAGTAATTAGGCAATCTTACCTAATGTTCTTCTAAAAACACTGTTTGGAACACTTGTCAAAATCCAAATTATTTCTTTTTAATATTATCTAGATCCAGGCCAAATAAATGACCCGGTCAGTATTTCATTGATAATTGTGCCCTTTCTTGTCTTATTAAAGCTGACCTTTACTGTACAATTGCACTCGGGCTGACATGAGTACATGATTAAATTAGACTATCAACAATACCAAATACACTCCCTAATTTATCTTTTAAAACTGACATAAACTGTCTGGATCCCTTGAAGCTGATTAACAAAGTTTTCCTTTATTATTTCCCTTCTGAATATTAAGCAGTGGTGAAAATACCAGTGAGGATGAGCTGCTTTGTCCGGTTGGAATTCCACTCGTGTCCAGATTTATTAATCTTACCTAATTCACATCGCCTAACTACATTTGAACTATGACCCTGCCTGACTACTGTAGGGGATTTTGTACAAAGATCTCTCAGGATCAGTTCAAAGTCATGATCTGTCATGTGTGCATGAGCTCCTGCATTATTCCCAGCTAAGTTCCTCATAAAAGCATCAGCTGCTATATCTGTACCGTATGCCTGAACGATGATATCACAGTTCTTTTAAAGCATATTTTGGGGGGGGGGGGGGGTGAAGGGGGGGAATACTATTATGAGAAAGACAGAATCTATTAGAATAACTCTCTTACTCAGGTGACCACCATTCCCAACCATTCTTTTCTGTTTGATATGCAGGTGCCGTGTAGAATATGAGAATAACCTCGGCCAATGCTTTAAAATACCAAGTCAGTTTCTCTGTTCTGAAATATGTTCTCTTCCTCAAACACACAAGAAAGGGCTCACCATAACTGGTTATTTCAAAAATAAATAAATAAAAAAGCACTGTGGGTATTAAGATGCATTTTGGGTTAGATTTATATCTCACCTTTCCTGAGACTTTCTGTCAAACATTTTTATTTATTCATGGATAAAATACATCCATTGCTCATATTCTGTTTCTGCTAATGGAAAATATCTCTTTCTCCCTCTAGCTCCTGCTTTTGTTCTTTCTGCCTTGCTTTATAAGATGCTGTTTCTTCCTTCACCTGCTTACTGTTTTTAAGATATCCTCTACAGTTCATTTTACGCTTGGCATAATGTTATAGTCTTGTGTTATCCCTTCTGTCCTTCTCCAATGCAAGGAAACATAAAATATGAATCTTCTGATTGCTTTCAGAGCTGATACAATTTATTCCACAATCTTAGGTATTTACAACTTCGTTTTCACTTGTATCTATAGGTCAGGTTTATAGATCTAGCGTTCTATATGCTTAAGTTGGGACAGTTTATTCTGCCTTTTTGACATCTGATCGTGTCATTACTGCCATCCTGATTGCTACTAAGTATTTGCTTGTAGGTTCCTCATTCCTCAAAATTTAAGTATGAAGCTCATAGGTAAAGCCATTATGGTGCCTCAAGGGAATAACAGATTTTAATAAACATACTCCAATTTTTCCACTTGGGTTGCAAGCAAGACAGAATCTCCCTCTCGCAATGCATGTCTTCTAATGAGACTGCATTATCATATCTCATTTAATTATATTTGTTAATTGTATAGATTTAAGAACAATTTTCTCAGAAACAAGAGAGAGAAAATCCATGTATAATTATTACTAAAACCTTACTCTTGCCTTTACAAAATAGCGACAGAATGCTTATTGTCCTCTGTATTATTTTTATTGTCACAAAGGAGCCTTTTAAAATGACAGATCATAAGACCACAGTAAGGGGGAGAAACTGAAGAAAAACCAAGATAGATAAATATATCCTCATAGATGAGAACAAGCAATTTATCAGAATCAAGTGCTATTTCACAAACTAATTATAGTTTGCTGCTTTCTCTTCTTTGCTTTTGCCTAGAATAGATGCCACTTTCCTGTATGTGGTGACAACAGATGAGCCTATTTTCAAGATAACGTCGCTGAAGTTATTCACAAGGGTATTTGTCTTTTCATCTTACAGATGAATGGACGGATGGATAAATAGACAGAAAAAATATATAGCTTCCCTAATGTATATATAAGTTTTTCCTTATGCACTGGAAAAAAAAAAATAACTTTTTTTTCGCAGACGACTTCAGCTGTAGGGTTTTATTCATCTATCCCTGCTGCAGAGTCACACTTTACATTGCTAATATAAATGCAGAGTGGCTTTCACGGTGCATCACTACTGTCATTAAAAGAGTTGAGCCACGTTAATATGGCATACAGGTTTTCAAAGGCAAAGGAAAAATCATTTCCAAATCAGCCTGTGACTAATTCTTGCCTTGCATCAGGGCCCTATGTAGCCCTTCCCTTTCTAATGCTGGGGTTGTAGATGCTATTATGTACTCAGGTAGACTTCTCTCAGGCGGAGGAAGGAGGCTTGGCGAACACGAATTTTGCAGAAGAACAAAAACCACATCGAGTGGGCATCATCAACAGGGGACCAAATACTCAGAACTGTCTAATCAGGACGCTCAATTGAAAGTGGAATTGCAAGCATTTTGTTATATCCCAGTTGTGAAATTGAAACTCTAAGGAGTGGAAGGCTGGGGAGAGGGGGGGGGGAGGTTGGTAAACTAATGAAAAAGGCCATTTTGTTAACATTTCTCATCTTTAAAAAAAAAACACCAGAGATATTTGGGGGAAGACTTTTTCCCCCTCCTTTTTCCTTTTCTGCAGGGTGTGAGGGGAAAGCAATGTTGCCAACCTAGGGAATTAATTTTTTTTTTAAGTTGTAAACAATAAGAAACCACAGAAATGAAAGAGCAGGGTTATTACAGTACATTCAAATTTAGAATAAAAAAGAAGAAGGATTTTGTACAAAGCTAAGCAGAAGCCTCAACAATCGATTTCTATTTCAGGAATTTAATTCTCTGTGGAATCCTAGAAGAAGACCTACCATTCTCCCCACCACCCAGTGAGATTTAAACAAATTATGGCATCAGAAAGTAATAGAAGAAGTGAATGTAATAAGTTT
The DNA here is from genome assembly GCA_039707465.1 of Rhabdophis nuchalis. Taxonomy (NCBI): domain Eukaryota; kingdom Metazoa; phylum Chordata; class Lepidosauria; order Squamata; family Natricidae; genus Rhabdophis; species Rhabdophis nuchalis. Next base: position 90,455,425 of record CM077644.1, on the reverse strand, counting down.
TGAGTGAACTAGGCAAGGATGGTATAACCTTTTCGTCATCGTGTGCCAAAAGCATGCACGCACGAACACACATTCCTAATACAATGCATGTGCGTGCTCCGATTATGCGCATGTGACACCCCCATGCTCCTCCCACACATGCGCACGCAACCCCTCCCACACATGCAGCCCACTCCCCCCATGGATGTGCATATGGTCCCTCTGCTCCCTGTGCATGCACACGCATCTCCCACATGCGCCCCCTTGTGCATGCACGGCAGAGACCCAAAAATGAGCTGGCCGGCAGATGCATGGTGGAGCCATAGGTTTGCCATCATGGTTGTAGGGTCCTCTGTTTGGCCAGGGGGTTGGACTAGATGACCTATAAGGTCCCTTCCAACTCTGTTAACCTGTAAACAGATTATCAATCCACAACTCTTTCCCCTATTTCGCCGCTCACTTAAGACATAGCTTTTCCATCAAGCCGGTCTAGCTTGAGAGCTTAGAGCTCTGATTTAATTCAATTTTAGCTAATGAGTAAATGTATTTTAGAATTTTAATGGGAGGTTTTAGCACAGGTCCCTAGTTTAATTTATTTTAGATATTACTCTGTATTTATTGTTATTTATTGATTTTAACTCCCTGTGCACCGCCCTGGGTCCATTTCGACGGAGAAGGGCGGTTATATAAACCGAAATGAAAATAAATAAATAAATAAATAAATAAATAAATAAATAAATAAATAAATAAATAAATAAATAAATAAATAAATAAATAAATAAATAAATAAATAAATAAATAAATAAATAAATAAATAAATAAATAAATAAATAAATTTCTTTCCAGGGCATCTTTTAGCATCCCAAATCCCAAACATTATATGGACAAAGAAAGAATCTTTTTTTTTAGTGTGTGTGTAATCAAACAGGTCGCATGAGGTTTTTTCACCTTCTGGCACAACTAATCTCTCTCCTTTGGAATTAATGGGAAGGGATGAAAAATTCAGAGGATTGCTCAGAGGAAAGTAAAATTACACTGACACGTGATTATTATTTTAGCCTGTCCAATTCAGCAAAAGTTTGTTTATTTTAAACTTTCCACTCTTCCTTTCCCTAGAATTAGCTAAAAAGAAACAGCATTTCCTGAATCCGATTGATCTTCATGTTTCTTTGCATTCTTTACTCTTTTTTCATTGTTTTAGAACTGCTGCTAAACTCATTGAACATTATTTCAATTTGTCTCACAAAACAAGGCCATCTTTTATTACAAGACAATAGAAATAAGTTTGAAAATTCTATAGCCTACTAAAATATAGTCTATTTTAGTTTACTTATGATGCTTCTAAGGTATCAGATAACCATTACAGAATAACTGAAAACCTATTATACAAAATAATAATAAAACAATAACTAGTTACTAGGGGGTTCAGTCTGGGCTTCCTGATCGCCATAATGACTAGTTGAAAATGCCATATCTACCAAGATCTCCTGGTGGTCTCCTGCTTGGGTCTCCAGTTTGGGCAGGGGGTTGGACTAGATGACCAACAAGATCCCTTCCAACTCAATCTGTTAAATCATTCCGTACTCTGACTGTCATTCGGAAACTCATTTTCACCACCAGGAGGATGAAGTCTTATTAGTGTGAATATGGAATTCAAGTACTATTTGCAGGTTTTAAATGTACGTAGCACTTTCCATTATGTGGCAGCATGGCACCAATTATAACAGACCTATTATAAAATCTAGCATAGATGGGCTGAAGCTCGGAATTTGGGCTGAAAAATCTCCTTTGTCTTATTTAAGGGGTCAATTATAAATGCCAGATGTTGTAGTCTCCCCCACTATTTTCCTTGCATTCATTGCATATTTCTCTTTCATCTGAATACGCTAAGAATAACATACACAGTTTATTCATTTTGTGTCATTCTAGCTTCGCAATTTCCCACTGACCCATATGATTGGTTGAAGAGTCATTTCAATGTCATTTGGAGCAATTCTACTTCGGTTGGTTAATTCAGGCAGTGGCAACCTACGGCTAGTGGGCCTATACTCCAAGACTCCTTTCTGTGCCCCTTACAAGCCCATATTTTTCCAGAATTAGTCACTTGAATTATTATTCTAGAGTAATTCATGCCTGAGACTAGATGTGAACTGAGAACATCTCAGAAACTTTGCCCAAGGATAGCCAGGTGATCCACCACTCTCTAAGGCCCACCCATGACATCCTGTTACATTCAGACTACAGTTTATAGAATTGGTTTAAGAGTGTTGGCTGATCCTCTTATTTTTATTTTGCCATCTCGTATGCTTAGATCAGGGGTGGGTTCCAGCCAGCTGTACTGCCAGTCTGCTTGTGTGCGCACTTTGTGCTTGTGCGCACTTTGTGGGTGCATACGTTCTGGCTGCGTGCTGCGTGCACATGTGCAATTCAATTAAAAGTGTTCCGTGCATGCGCAGAACAAAAACAAGATGGCGGTGCCAACGGCGCCAACCGGGGAACCAGTTCAGGGGAGTGACAGGCTTGGGTTGCTGCCAGTTCCAGTGACCTACACCGCCATACCACTGCATATCTATTTAAATACCGATCATATTGAACTACCCTACTGATTAGTCCTATGATACCCTATATATTTATATTCAGCTACAGCCAGTATGTACACATATATATGCCAAAGTATTTTGATTGATTTGACAATATGGGTCATAGCAGCACGAGTAGCTTATTGCAGGAATACAAATAAAAAGGAATAGCATAAGAAGGTATCCCTGGGCTATCATTTGTATCAAATTTTCATATAGACAGTTTTAACTTTCTACAGCTACTTGAGCTATCGGTTGGCATTTCATAGGGAATATGACAGTTAATTTCATAGTATGATCTCCAGAACTGTATGTATCATCATCATTCTTGATCGAATATGACAGATGTTTTAGCCATTCCTTCAGGAGTAATGGGGGCAAAAGGCTTAGCACTGATGTCACTGCAGCCAGAGAGAAGGACCCAATTGAAAGAAGTATTTTTGGCTCCGTTATAAGGCGGAAAATGTTTTCCGATCTTTCTTTCTTATGTAATATATGTTTTCTATTATTCTGATTTTCCTTTTGCTGTTCATGGACTCTTACTGCAATGTATGGTGTGTGTCAATTGCAGTCTGTGACCAGTCATGTATGACCCCCCCCCCCAAAAAAAACCCTACAAAGCAACATAAATATAAACAATTTCACACAGTTGTACATTTCTAAAAATTTTCTAGACATTTTTCTCTGTAAAGCAATGGCAGCAGTACAGAATTCTGCAGATGTTCTGGAGATGTTAAGATTCTGACCCCATCACATAAAATAAAATCATCCTCAGAACAGAATTACTATGAGCAAATGGAATTATGAGGCCATAATTTGCTAATTTTAGGGGGGGGGTGTTTCATCCTATCTTTATTACTTTATAACTCAAAATGGTAACCTTACTCCTTCTTCCTCAAAGCAACCATCCTGTTAGATGGGTTGGGCTGGGAGGGAGGGAGGGAATGACCCCAAATCACCCAGCCAGCTTTCATGCCAGTTCTCAGAGTTGAAATACTAAGCTAAAATAGTTGAAGGATGAATGATTTATTTACCGTCAAAGTTTAAGGACTGTATATGAGAGCTGGTATAGGTTTTAAAAGAAAAAGAACAATCCAGAGGAATATACCATTCTCCAGACAAGACTATAAACTGCCCAGCAATAACACTAACCACAATTCTGATATATCCCAGGACCGTAAAGTTAACCCTGCGTTCCCCATCCCTTATGGGCAGGGGTGGGTTCCTGCCAGTTCTAACCTCTTCTATAGAAGAGGTTCCACAAATCTACAGTGCCGTTTAGAACCGGTTCCAGCTCCCTCCCCCCGCCCGTCTGCACATCATCAAGATGAAGAGCGAGAGGAGGAATTCTGGGAGTTGAAGTCCACAAGTCTTAAAGCTGTCAAGTTTGAACACCCCTGGGAAGGGGGGAGTTCCCTAAAGGGTTAGGGGTGCAAGGGTCTTGTAACTTGACAGCTTTAAGACTTGCCTTCTTCAAATGCCAGAGCTCCTGAGCCAACATTTTGGTTGCTAAGCAAGAGCATTGTTAATTGAGTTTCACCACGTTTTACAAGTTGGCCACGTCTACCCAGTTACATGACTGCCAAGCCACTCCCACCTGGTCACATGGCCGGCAAGCAACTCCCACAAAGCAGGCCACACCTACAGAAGAGGTTCTAAAAAATTTTGAAACCCACCACTGCTTATGGGTTTTCAAAGGGTTTGGATGAAGCAGATTTTATAACAACTACCCAGTCTTTGGAGAGAAGGTTTTTAGAATATTTAAAATACAGCAATATTTTGCCGTTTTTAAAACAAAACAACACACATAGAGGGTAAGAAGTCCATCTTCATTTGGCTTAAACATCCCGGCCTCCATTTTCTGTTTCCCTCTGGGCTTGGCAATAACTGACTGCAAGCACCTCCCGCTGCAAATATCCGTAAACAGACTAGACAGCAATTCATACTGTCATCTACCTAGCTACCCCTGGATTAGTATGCAAATAGGCAGCACAAGAACAGGCCATAGAAGCAATGCTAATATCCTAAGTGATCTTTCAGGGTAATTAGAATTTGTTTCATCATGCTAATTTGACATGGCAATTAGTGTAGCTAAAGGAAAGCTCTTCCTTCCAGAGCTGAGGTTCCAGTATGTACACAGAGATTAGCCAGGGAGTCCACTTGCTCAAGGGAATTGTGTAACATTATCAGGAAGTGACCATTAGCAAAAGCTCTAGAAAATATCAGTTTGCTTTATTTATAACCTGCAACTCCACGAGTTACATTTCTTCCTGCCACCGCTTTAGATGATGGCTCAGGGACCCTAGCACAGAGGTAGAGGAGAAGAATAAAAAGAATAAGAATATCCTATAATGGTGCAGATTTTAAATCCAGTTGGATCCAATTGTTGGGTGCCAACAAGCTATCCAAAAGAAGGAGATGGGCAATTCTAAGACTTCTGATACATACGTTCAATCAAAATTCGTGGAACCGCATCAGTTTAGCATTCAATAATATCAGCTTAAAGAAAATATGCATTTATACTAATTACTGAAAAATTAGTTCCCCTAGCTTGACTCCCATACCAATCCCCAACCTGGTGCTCTTCAGATACAGCCTTATCTAGGCTTGGAGTTGTGTGTGATGCGTAGCACTTGCATGATGTGGTATAGGTGTGCATCCATGCTAATACACTGGACCAAGATAATCTCTAAAAAACAGTCCAGCTGGAAGGAACAGCCAATACTTCGAGAGGTAGGCTCAAGACACAGAAGGACTTTGACAAACTTGAACACTGGGCCTAAAACATATGAAGAATGGTTCCAGGAATTGGCTATGTCTTGTTTAATGAAAAGAAGGACTAGGGGTGACATGATAGCAGTGTTTTAACATCTAAGGGACTACCATATAGAAGAGGGGGTCAACCTGGCTACTTGCAGGACCGCCTTCTACCGCATATCTCCACTCGACCTGTCCGCTCACACAGGGAGGGCCTCCTTAGGGTGCCGTCCACTGGACAATGCCGGCTGGCGACGCCCAGGGGAAGAGCCTTCTCTGTGGCAGGCCCTGCCCTTTGGAATGACCTCCCCCCAGACCTCCGGACTATCACCGACCTTCGCCTCTTCCGCCGGACTTTAAAAACCTATTTTTTCCATATGGCCGGCCTGGCATAGCTGCTACAACCATATTTTATTAGATTTGGGTTTTAAATTGATTGTCTCTTTCAGCACGGGTTAAACGATTTAATAGTTGTTTTAAATTTTGTAGATTTTGTACTTTTTGTATTGTTGGTTTTTAAGTCCCTGTGCGCCGCCCTGAGTCCCTCTTTTGGGAGATAGGGCGGGATAGAAATCTAATAAATGAAATGAAATGAACCTATTCTCCAAAGCACCTGAAGGCAAGACAACAATGGATGGGAACCAGTGGTGGGATTCAAAAAAATTTACTACTGGTTCTGGGGGTGTGGCTTTGTGGGTGTGGCATGGCTCGGTGGGCATGGCAGAGGAAGGATACTATAAAATCTCCATTCCCTCCCCATTCCAGGGGAAGGTTACTGCAAAATGGGGGCGGGGCCTTTCAGAGGTGGTATTTACTGGTTCTCTGAACTACTCAAAATTTCTGCTACTGGTTCTCCAGAGCTGGTCAGAACCCGCTGAATATCACTTCTGACGGGAACTAATCAAGGAGAGAAGCAACCTAGAATTAAGGAAAAATTTCCTAACAAAACAATGAATCAGTGGAATGCCTTGCCTCTGGAAGTTGTGGGTGGTTTATAAGAAGAGATTCGAAAAAACATTTGTCTGAAATGGTATAGGGCAGTGATGGCGAACCTTTTTTGGCTCGCGTGCCAAAAGCGGGGGGAGCACAGGGGGGGCTGTGCGTGGGTGGGCCACACCCATAATGCTATGTGCGCGATCCGCTGCTTTTGGCACGCTTTTTTCGCCCTCCCCAGGCTCCAGAGGCTTTCTAGGAGCCTGGGGAGGGTGAAAACAGCCTCCCCTCCCCACCTCCAGAGGCTTCAGGAGCTTCCCTGAAGCCTCCAGAGGGAGAAAAACGGCCTCAAAAGAAGGCCTAAATCAGCTGGCCAGCACAGACATGCGTGCTGGAGCTGACAGGGCAAAGCCTCGCGTGCCCTAAGAAATGGTTCCGCGTGCCACCTGTGGCACCCGTGCCATAGGTTCGCCATCACTGGTATAGGGTTTCCTGCCTGAACAAGTGGTTGAATTAGAAGACCTCCAAGGTCTCTACCAACTCTGTTATTCTGTTATTCTAGAGAAATAATGTCTACCATAGCAAGCATTGACTGTCTGATGTATGCATCTTTATCCTTGGATAAAGAAATGGCTCCATGCAATATCCCATAACTGAGACTCCTCTGGATATTAAGGTTATAACTCTGTGAATGTTTGCTATCAGGACAAACAACTGGTTGACAATACTAGGAACTGTAGCTTCAGCAAGCCTGGTGGTATTAGATCAGGGCAAGTAGGGAAATAGAACTACGAGAGAAAGAAAAGTTCAGCTGTTAACATTAGTTAGCGAATTAAACTTTCTTTAAATCTCGGCCTCCTATGAGACCCTGCAGTAGCTGACCAGACAGATTCTGAGGAGATTACAAAGCTATCAGCTATCCCCATCACTGCTTTCTGCAGTATAATCTTGTTAAGCACTGCATTTGATGGAAAGAAGTCTTGAGGTAAACAACGGAAACAAAACTATTGAATACAGAGGCTGAATAAGGATGACCTTGATGTTTGAGGTCCGACACTATTTCTAAAACTATGCATTTCTCAGTTATAGAGCGGATCAGATGGGATAAGATCAATTTATTCCATCTTGCATTCTAGGAAGACAAGTGGGAATACATCTATACTTTTCATAGACCTATAGGAATATTCCATTTATATGAAACTGTAATTTCCTGCCAAAGAGAAAACATACTCAGATTCTGCTGCAACAGAGTGAGTGATAACAATCCCAGGTTGCTCCTTGTTCTCATTTAAACCTAGAATTATGCTGGGATTTCCACAGAAGCAACATTACAGGGCAATCCTCTATTAAGCAAACGACACCTGCTTCCCTAAACAGAAGATGCCACTGAAAAGATGGTGAAGTCCAAGGAAGAAAGCTGATGCAGGGTCTTGGAAATTAATGATTAATCCAATGAATGCATGTTCTTTAGGAATAATGGGAAGGGGGGAAGGGAAAAGGGAAAAGGGAAAAGGGATAGGAATAGGAGAAGGGGAAGGAAAGGAAAGGATAGGATAGGAAAAGAAAGGAAAGAAAAGGAAAGGAAAGGAAGAAGAGATGAAGGGAAGGGGAGGGGAGGGGAGGGGAGGGAAGGGAAGGGAAGGAAAGGAAAGGAAAGGAAAGGAAAGGAAAGGAAAGGAAAGGAAAGGAAAGGAAAGGAAGAAGATATGAAGGGAAGGAAGAAGATATGAAGGGAAGGAAGAAGATATGAAGGGAAGGGAAGAGAGAAGAGATGATGGGAAGGGAAGAGATGAAGGAAAGGAAAGGAAAGGAAAGGAAGAAGAGATGAAAGGAAGGGAAGGGAAGAGAGAAGAGATGAAGGGAAGAAAGAAGAGATGAAGGGAAGGAAAGGAAAGGAAAGGAAAGGAAGAAGAGATGAAAGGAAGGGAAGGGAAGAGAGAAGAGATGAAGGGAAGGAAGAAGATATGAAGGGAAGGGAAGAGAGAAGAGATGATGGGAAGGGAAGAGATGAAGGAAAGGAAAGGAAACGAAAGGAAAGGAAGAAGAGATGAAAGGAAGGGAAGGGAAGAGAGAAGAGATGAAGGGAAGAAAGAAGAGATGAAGGGAAGGGAAGAGAAGGGAAGGAAAGGAAAGGAAGAAGAGATGAAGGGAAGGAAGAAGATATGAAGGGAAGGGAAGAGAGAAGAGATGATGGGAAGGGAAGAGATGAAGGAAAGGAAAGGAAAGGAAGAAGAGATGAAAGGAAGGGAAGGGAAGAGAGAAGAGATGAAGGGAAGAAAGAACAGATGAAGGGAAGGGAAGGGAAGGAAAGGAAAGGAAAGGAAAGGAAGAAGAGATGAAGGGAAGGGAAGAGAGAAGAGATTATGGGAAGGGAAGAGATGAAGGAAAGGAAAGGAAAGGGAAGGAAGAAGAGATGAAAGGAAGGGAAGGGAAGAGAGAAGAGATGAAGGAAAGGAAGAAGAGATGAAAGGAAGGGAAGGGAAGAGAGAAGAGATGAAGGAAAGGAAGAAGAGATGAAAGGAAGGGAAGGGAAGGAAAGGAAAGGAAAGGAAAGGGAAGGGAAGGAAGAAGAGATGAAGGAAAGGAAGAAGATATGAAAGGAAGGGAAGGGAAGAGAGAAGAGATGAAGGAAAGGAAGAAGAGATGAAGGGAAGAAAGAAGAGATGAAGGGAAGGGAAGAGAAGGGAAGGGAAGGAAAGGAAAGGACAGGAAGAAGATATGAAGGGAAGGGAAGAGAGAAGAGATGATGGGAAGGGAAGAGATGAAGGGAAGGGAAGGAAAGGGAAGGAAGAAGAGATGAAGGGAAGGGAAGCGAAGAGAGAAAAGATGAAGGGAAGAAAGAAGAGATGAAGGGAAGGGAAGGGAAGGGAAGGGAAGGGAAGGGAAGGAAAGGAAAGGAAAGGAAAGGAAAGGAAAGGAAAGGAAAGGAAAGGAAAGGAAAGGAAAAGGATGTACTATTCCAAACATGGTTGGAGGCTACTGGGAGAGTTAAATAAACATATGATAACAACACCAATCAAACCACTTTGCTTAAAGCCTGCGGAGTCAATCTGCTTCTGACTGAGGAGCTACCAACCAGCAAAGGCAAGCTAATTAGAGACAGTCAAACACTTAGGCAATCACACCTTGCGAATGTAAGCGTCTTCCTGTCATTTGGCAAGTCTCTCGGCTGCCTTGGAGCGTGAGACAAACAAGTTCCCCGCTCTCCCTGTTAGTGCGATCTAACCGAGCACAATGGCTAGAGGTGAAAGGTGGCCGTCTAGGCAGGTAGTGACAGCATCTCCAACAGCCTCGTATCAAAGAGTGGCACTTGTTTAGACTAGCCTATTTGCACCTGCCTACAGAGGGCCTTTTTAATGTAATTATTAGCCTCTGCAGCCTTGCTTAGGGTTTGAAAATAGCATTCATTTTCATTTGGTTTCAGCGTCCACTGCTCCTCGCTCTCTCGCTCTCTCTCTTTCCCCATTCGGTCTCAGTCACCTCGCCTCAAAGCGGAGGCGGAAGAGAAGAGATGAATTAACAAGAACAAGTTGGCAGGTGAGTTATGTGACAACAACAACAGCAGCTAAAGAAGAGGAGGGAGGGGAGGAAATCCCCAAATCCTAGGAGATTTGAATATACCTCTCTCTCTCTCTCTCTCTCTCTCTCTCTCTCTCTCTCTCTCTCTCTTTCTTTCTCTCTCTCTTTCTCTCTGCTAGCACCACAATCACTTTTCAGGGCCAAGAAAAAAGAAAAGACCAAAAGAATATTTCAGAACAATAATTCAGAATTCTTTGCTTGTGTCAGATGACGAAACTGTTTTGAGTTATCTATTTAATGAACATCTGATTTTCAGAATAGTCTCTTTCTTTCTTAGGTTGTGGCTTTCTTTGTAATTATTTAGACTCATAGGCCTACTACGGAGGTCCAGCAGGGTGATGAAAGATGCGTTGTGACATTGTGACACATTCCAGCCCTTGTGTTTTCCCATTAGAGGTCACAGGTATACCGAAGGGTAAGGTTTGTATCTTGACAGCCTTGATGGCAAGATGGGAAGCATACACATTTAATTAATAAATAAGGCATGTTTCTTCTTTGTTTTGGGGAACAAAACAAAGACTCTGAGCATGTTGATCAGAAAGTTCAGCAGTTCAGCAGTTCGAATCCCTAGTGCCACTAATGGAGTGAGCTCTCATTACTTGATCCAGCTCCTGCCAACCTAGCAGTTCAAAAGCACATAAAAAATGCAAGTAGAAAAATAGAGACCACCTTTGATGGGAAGGGAACAGTGTTCCGTGCGCTTTCGGCATTTAAACATGCCAGCCACATGACCACAGAGAGATCTTTAGATAGCGCTGGCTCTTCAGCATTGAAACAGAGGTGAGCACCACCCCCTAGAGTCGTAAACGAATAGCACATATGTGCAAGGGGAATCTTTACCTATTCTTTCTTTTAGATAATTTATATGGCCACCTATATTATAGTAGTGACCCTGGATGGCTCATATATAATTGGAAATATAAAAGCTAAACATCATCACATAGTCAAATCAGAGATTTTGCAATTCAAAGTCATTTCAGGAATGGCTCATCCAGCCTTCGGGTTTTACTACCCAGAGGAATAAATTCTCAAGGTCTTGCAGAAGAGCAATATCTCTTCTTTGGCAGCATCATGGTCAGCCTTAGGCAATTGTGCTTGAAAATGTTAGGGGCAATGAAGTGTTGTAAAAAGGTTTCACTTCTCGATGTTGTAATAAAGATCCAGGTCAAATGTGAATTATTATGTATTAGGAAACTTCAGATACATTCTGGGCAGCCTACAGAACCTGTCAATGGGTGTTCACCAATTATGATCATGCATCATCCTGTTTTTGACTCCTTCTACTCGACCACTTACTCAAATGACAGTACATGAGTCTTGAAAGCAGGTGCTTCAAAGAGACTAGGAAAGGGATATTCAACATTAAGATTTGTGGACTTCAACTCCCAGAATTCCCCAGCCAGCCATGCTGGGAGTGGCTGGCAAGAGAGTAAATTTGATAAGAAAGCCATCCAGGGTGTGCTGTGTGGTTCAAGTTTTGGATGATGATGATGATGATGATGATGATGATGATGATGATGATGATGATGATGATGATGATGATAAGAAAAAGAAATTGTGTGTTGTCCCAGACTCAATCCGTCCAAGACCGAGTGGCTGTGGTTTCCAGCATCTCGATATAGCCAACTAACTCCATCGTTGGCTATCGGGGGTGAGTCATTGGCTCCCGTGGAAAGGGCCTGCAACTTGGGTGTCCTCCTGGACTCACGGCTGTCCTTAGACGACCATGTGACGGCCGTGGCCAGGGGGGCCTTCTATCAGGTCTACCTGATATGCCAGTTGCGCCCCTTTCTAGATCGAGATGCCCTACGCACGGTCACTCAAGCCCTCGTTATTTCCTGCCTAGACTACTGCAACGCCCTCTACATGGGGCTCCCCCTGAGGTGTACCCAGAGGCTCCAGCTAGTGCAGAATGCAGCCGCGCGGGGGATTTTGGGAGTTTCTCGTTACTCCCACGTAACACCTCTCCTGCGCGAGCTGCACTGGCTGCCTGTGGTCTTCCGGGTGCGCTTCAAGGTCGTAGTTACCATCTTCAAAGCGCTCCATGGCTCGGGTCCTGGTTACTTGAGAGACCGCCTCCTACCACATTCCTCCCTTCGACCTGTCCGCTCTCACAGAGTTGGCCTTCTCAGGGTGCCGTCAGCCGGTCAATGCCGACTGGCGACCCCCAGGGGAAGAGCCTTCTCTGTGGTGGGTCCGACACTCTGGAACGACCTTCCCCCCGATATCCGCACCATCACAGACCTACGACTCTTCCGTTGGATGGTAAAAGCTCATTTCTTTCATCTAGCCAGCCTGACATAGACTAGGGAATATTTTAATTTGTTATTTCTGGGTTTTTAACTATTTATTCAATTTTAGCACAGTTGTATTGGTTTAATTGTTTTTAAATTTTGTATATTGTGGGGTTTTACTTTTCTGTGCACCGCCCTGAGTCCCTTTCTGGTGAAAAGGGCGGTATATAAAGTGAAAATAAACTAAAACTTAACTAAACAATTGTAATTGAAGCCCTTGGAGCAATACCTAAAGGGCTACCTCGCTATTTGGGAATGCTAAATTTACCTGACTTGAACATTCTGACTCTACAAAAAAACCACCTTACTTGGAACAGCTTATATCCTCCAACGTTACCTTAACAGTTCCTAGGTCCTTGGTTAGGACTCGAGCTGTTGTGCTACCAACCAGCCCCAAAGGCTGTGAATCTCACCAAAGATTAACCACAGAATAATAATAGAAACAGGTGAAGTCAAATATTTTTTCTGCATAGTCCAGTCCTTAAGTTCTGAAAACTACTCATAAAACCTCTTCAGGGGGATTCTGATAAACAACTGGACTTTCATTTTTCCAAATGTGATCATTACTCCAGCCCAGAGTATTTTATAGATAGAGGACCGAGTTTCATTTTTATTGTTATTCCAGCCCAGCAGTTTCTTAGATAGGGCAACGTTTTATTTTCAAAACTGCCTACTAGTCCAAGTCAGAGGTTCTCTGATAGGAAAGAGAGTTTTTACTTTCAAGTGTAATAAAGTAGAAACTAGTAAACCAGTCCAGGACTTTTTTCTAATTCAGAATAGTATTTTATCCTCAAAATCTTATAGTTGTGCTATGCCTAAACAAACATTCCAGCAAAAGCGTAATGAAACTACACACTGCTTCTCATACTCTGCAGAGGGCAGCAAGGGATTTGTGAAGTATCCAGAAAAAGAATTGGGTATTTCTTTTGCAGTTTCACTTAACACCTGTGTGTATTTAAACATGTATGGCTTAATCATTGAAACAAATATAGGCAACTGGAAAGGTCTACAAGCACTTAGGAGAAGACTGCTGTCACAGTGATAAACACAGCTTTGGCCACAGTTGCTACCATCTTTGGTAGTAACTGGGGCCGAACCAGCTTGTTTGTTAAAGCTATCTCTTTATGGTTGAGAGCAGCAGTGGGATTCATATAAGTTTACCACCAGTTCATAAATGTGAGTGGGAACTTTGCTACATAGGATATTTTGGACTAGGGCGGGTGTGTGGACCCACACACAGTTCACCACTACTGGGCAAACCAGTCCGAACCGGCTGAATATCACCTCTGGTTGAGAGGCAGGATATATTGAGGGGCAAAGTAAAACTAGGCACATCTGATTAAACCACAGCTCTATTTTTGATTTTAACATGTGGCCAGGTACTGTATCTACTAAGACATTTCAAAATGTATTGGAATGCAAATTTAGCATCTTTAGGTCTCATTAAAGAAGCTGGGTCTTTTTTCCAGGATCAGATGGGATGATCAGATGGGATGAGCTGGATTGCTGATTGCTGATTGCTGATGGAGTGGAGCTGGATTGCTGATGGAATGGAGTTGGTGTTGGAGGAGTGGAGAAGGTGAGAGGAGAGGAAGATTGGATGAGAGGATGGGGTGAAGAGAGGAGGAACGAGGAGAAGGAAGGAAGGAAAGTGATGGAAGAAGGAGTAGGAGATGGGAGAGATGGATGAAGAAGCCAAGCAGCCGGGTCGTTGGTGGATCATGGCCGAAGATGACCCAGGAACACCTCAAAGTGTGTGCTTTGGACTTGGGAGTAAACCGTGGCAGCACATGGCAGCACTTTACATCAGGCCGCACAAGGGACCATCTAGTCGTGCGGCACTAAGTGCGGACTGAGGCCGGTGTTGCCGAAGAAGACAGATGGATGGGGTGGTGTTAAGACTGAATTGTGATCCCCCCCACCCGAAAGAGCTAAGTCTGACTGTCTGAACTGTTTTACCCCTCTGCTCTTTTAGAACTGCGTCCATTTGCACAATTTTATCACTTGTCACTTTACTTGCCCTGGACTCTATTTGTGGACTCTATTTGTGAACTTGCTCTGTGTCCCCTGGGTTGGATGACCTCTATGTTTTTAGCAGTGTATTCCAGGTGTGATCTCCTTTGCCTGCGGGAGGCCCCCCTCTCGCAGGCCTGGCCCCCCTATCTAACACGGGCCCACCTCGAGGATGGACTGATAGCTCCTGAGAGGTGGGCGAAGCGCAAATTAAGGGGGTTTTTATTTAAATTTTTAATTCGGATTTTAGGGGGTTCCAGGGTGGGGGGGGGAAATAGTCCTGGGAGGAAATGGCAAATGAGTGGGCCGGCCGGCGGAAGAGGAGTAACGGAGGGAGGGGAAGGGGGGGTCGTTTCCACTGAAGCATTTTCCATCGATCTGGTCTTAGGGAGGGGCAGGGGCGGTGGGAGGCGGAATAGGCGTCATCGGTTGGAAGACCGTGGCCGCTGGACACAGGCGGTCACGCGCTCCAACTCTCCGTCCTCCCATCGCAGACTAGGTGGGCAGGACTCACAGACCCGGGGCCCGAAGCTGATGTTATGCAACGCCAGGTCCGTGGTTCAGAAAGCCCCCCTCATCTGTGACCTTGTGTCAGAGGGGGACCCGGACCTGGTGGGTATAACGGAAACCTGGTTGGGCCATGAAGGGGGTATACCCCTCGTGGACATCTGCCCACCAGGTTACCGCGCCTTCCATCAGCCTAGGGCCCTAGGGAGGGGTGGGGGGGTGGCGATTATCGTAAAGGAAGGTCTTGAGCCGAAGGAGACCACGGTCCCCCAGACAACCGGGTGTGAATCTCTCTGCGTGAGATGGGGCCTAGGGAGGCAGTTGGGCGTGTTAGTTGTATACCTGGCTCCTCGCTATGCAACAACAGCCCTGCCCGAGCTCCTAGAGGTGATAGCCGAGGCGGCGGTTGAGACCCCCAGACTGGTAGTCATGGGGGACTTTAACTTGCCGTCGGCGGGCGAAGCCTCTGGAGCAGCTCGGGAGTTCATGGCCTCCATGACGGCCATGGACCTGACCCAGGTAGTTTTAGGTCCCACTCACGAGGGGGGGAACACACTGGATCTCATCTTTGTCTCGGGACAGTGGAGTCGCGATCTGGGAATAGGGGACTTAGTCATCACTCCCTTGTCATGGACAGATCACGCTCTCCTCCGGCTGGACTTTCCAATCGCTCCACCTCACCGCGGGGAGGCGGAACCGGACACTCCTAGATGGTTCCGCCCCAGGCTTCTAATGGACCCGGAAAGGTTCCAGAGGGAGCTTGGGCCAATTCCTGTGATCCTGCCCCGCGACTCGACTGAGGACCTAGTGGCCGCATGGTTAAGTGCGGCCACGGGGGCCTTGGACCGAGTCGCGCCCTTGCGGCCTCTCTTGCGGCGACGAATCACCCAGGCTCCCTGGTTTACTGAGGAGCTTCGGGGGATGAAACGCCACAAGAGACGCCTAGAGAGCAGATGGAGATCCTCTCGCTCCGAAGCCGACCGAACACTAGTGAGAACCCATATTAGGGCTTACTTAGTGGCGATAAGGGTGGCCAAACGTGAGTATTGTGCCACCCTAATTGCATCCGCAGATAACCGCCCTGCCGCCCTGTTTGGGGTGACCCGCTCCCTCCTTCACCAGAGGCCGCGGGAAGCCCCTCTACAAGGGCGAGCAGAGGAATTTGGGATTTATCTGCAGGAGAAAATCACTCGGATTCGGAATGAGCTACCCTCCATCGACAGTGGTCCTGTGGGACTGTCCGAGGCTAGTCTTGAGGTTCCTGCTTGGGAGGAGTTTGACTTTGTTACCACCGAGGATATGGACAGGCTGTCAAGGAAACTTAGAGCGACCACATGTTTATTGGACCCGTGTCCCTCCTGGCTTGTACTGGCATCCTGGGAGACGACACGAGGCTGGCTCCAGGGCATTGTCAACGCATCTTTGAGTGAGGGGTCCTTGCCTGCCGTCTTGAAAGAGGCGGTAGTGAGGCCCCTCCTCAAGAAGCCGTCCCTGGACCCAGCTTTACTAGAGAGCTATCGTCCAGTCTCCAACCTTCACTTTCTGGTGAAGGTTGTTGAGAGTGTGGTAGCCCAACAGTTTCCACAACACCTGGAGGAAGTTGATTATCTAGACCCGCGCCAGTCCGGCTTCCGACCCGGTCACAGTACCGAGACGGCATTGGTCGCGTTGGTTGATGATCTCTGGAGGGCGCGGGATAGAGGGTATTCCTCTATCCTAGTCCTATTAGACCTCTCGGCGGCTTTTGATACCATCGACCATGGTATCCTATTGCACCGACTGGGGGGGTTGGGGCTGGGAGGCACCGTTTTGCGGTGGTTCTCATCCTACCTCTCTGGTCGGTCGCAATATGTGTTGACGGGAGGGCAGAGGTCGACCTCGAGACCCCTCTTATGTGGGGTTCCTCAGGGGTCGGTCCTCTCGCCCCTCCTGTTTAACACATATATGAAGCCGCTGGGTGAGATCATCCGTGGTTTTGGGGTGGAGTACCATCTGTACGCTGACGACACCCAGCTGTACATATCCACCCCAGACCACCCCAACGATGCCGCCGAAGTGCTGTCCCGGTGTTTGGAAGCCGTACGGATCTGGATGGGTGGTAACAAACTCAAGCTCAACCCTGCCAAGACTGAGTGGCTGTGGTTTCCGGCACCCCGGTTCAGCCAGATTACTCCAACTCTGGCCATTGGGGGCGAAACACTGGCCCCCGTGGAGAGGGCGCGCAATTTGGGTGTCCTCCTGGATTCCCGGCTGTCCTTGGAGGACCATGTGACGGCCGTGGCCAGGGGGGCGTTTCATCAGGTACGCCTGATGCGCCAATTGCGCCCCTTACTGGACCGGGCTGCCCTTTGCACAGTCACTCAAGCTCTCGTGACGTCCCGTCTCGACTACTGTAATGCTCTCTACATGGGGCTTCCCTTGAGGTGCACTCGAAAGCTACAGCTAGTCCAAAACGCAGCCGCGCGGGTAATTACGGGAGCCACCAGAAGCTCCCATATAACACCAATCCTGCGCGAGCTGCATTGGCTTCCTGTGGTCTTTCGGGTGCGCTTCAAGGTTCTGACGACCATCTTTAAAGCGCTCCATGGCTCGGGGCCTAGTTATATGCGAGACCGTCTCCTGCCCCATACATCCCTTAGACCGATCCGCTCCCACAGAGAGGGCCTTCTCAGGGTGCCGTCGGCCGGACAATGCCGACTGGCGACACCCAGGGGAAGAGCCTTCTCTGTGGCGGGCCCTGCCCTTTGGAACGACCTACCCCCTGAACTCCGGACCATCACCGACCTCCGCCTCTTCCGCAAATGTTTAAAGACATATTTTTTCCATCAAGCCGGCCTAGCCTAACCTCCCATGGGGACTTTTAGAAAAGTTTTAAATTGGGTTTTTAATAATTGGTTTTTAGCACAGGATTGGGGATTATTTAATATATATTTTAAATTATTTGTCTATCTTCTATTGTGTATGTTTTTTAAATTTCCTGTGCGCCGCCCTGGGTCCTCTGTGGAGAAGGGCGGGATATAAATGTAATAAAATGAAATGAAAATGAAATCTGCATAAGTCAAAGAGACAAGGGAAAATCATTTCTGTGGTCAATCAAGCTTCTTTTTTATTTCTATTCAGCTGGTATCCACTTTTCAACTATTTGGGTTTGCCATTGATTGTGCACCTGCAACTTCAGGACACATAATGCAATCAAATTCAGACTTTACACTGAATTTACAGCTTCTATTCCAACATTAGCTATAAATCTAGTTCATTGTGTTATCACAGTGAAAAGCATTGATATTAACTAGATATATTACCTTCCCCCCCACATTTTCTCAAACTTTTAGTTTCTTTGACAACTTCTTTTCTGCTTTTGAATATTCTTGCTTATCTCAAAAGGGAATAACATGATTGATATGTTTGTATGCCAAAGCTATATAAGGCGTGAAAGATCAGGCACAAGGTTCTGTTTAATTGATTTCTTGCTAAAAGCCTATGCGCAGGAAACTTCTTAACTAACACTCAGGACCTGGTCATTTTGGAGTTAGTTTGTGACTACATCATGATTCTAGACTGATGCCTCTTTTTACTCCTCCCCCTGACTTTGCCAGCCCTGCTCCTACACTACCTTGAACCTGAATAGCATGAACCTGAATAGTATATTTTCAAAATCTTTTAGGGGAGGGGAGTCAGAATAAAAAATAAATTTGATTTAAAATTTGATTTTATCTGGCATGTTAATTACAATTAAAATGTTTTCATAATGTGGTCCAATTAATTGACAGTGTCAAATCAAACGTGTCTGCTTCAGAAAGCTAGGAGACTACCAAGAAATAACATCGACATAAACTAGACTGAGAAATATATTTCCTGGAGGAAGGAAATGGCCAACTAATTCCGTGCTGTTGCTAAGACAACTTAATAGTGGCGCTCAACTCAAAGAAAACTTTAGTAATTTTATTTCATAATGTCCTCGTGCCAACAGATTTAAAATACTAGCTAATCACAACCTGCAGGGGGAATGGATAGGGGATAACATTACAGGAAAGTTGGAAAATGGATATTGGGGAAAATTCTTGCACTGCGCTTTATCCCACCTATCCCTTTCAAGAGAGAAAAATCTTCAAAATTAAGCAGTCAAACTGACTTTCAAATTGCAGTTGGGGTATTTTGGGGTCCCAAAATTACTTTCCCTAGCATCTATTCCAGGGGTGTCCAAACTTGGGAACTTTAAGACTTGTGGACTTCAACTCCCAGAATTCCCCAGCCAGCATCGCTGGCTGGGGAATTCTGGGAGTTGAAGTCCACAAGTCTTAAAGTTCCCAAGTTTGGACACCCCTGATCTATTATCTTCCTTCCCAACAACCACAACCAGGAGAGGTTAATCACAAAGTAGCAATATTGTCAAAGGGAGAGGGGGTGTGGAGGGAGGGAGGCAAAGAGAGGGTGGGTGATAGCTCTCTATTGTACAGATCAAACTGGTGACACATTTGGCAGACCAAAAGCAATCCTTGCAACTGCAACATCACTTCAAAGAGACCCAGCAACCTTTCATGTGATTCAAATGATTTCTTTTCCTCTGGTGCTTCATCCAGTTTATGGCCTGATCTGTGCTATAGAAACCTGCCCTCTTCTTCACAAGATGGTTCTCCATCCCCATTGTGGGGAACTGTCCATATCCAAGTCACGTCTGAATTGTGTAACTTTCTAAACAACCCTATTGATGGGTTACAAAACCAAGAGTAACGGAGCACCCTTAAGCTCCACCAACCCCACAGATATTATTCACATGATTATTCCTCCAGACATTCTTGCATTATTCACCAACATCTGCAAGGAAGCTTTTTTCCAAGTGCCTGTCTCAACATAACACATGCTACAAACAATAGCAATAGCCCTTAGACTCATATACCGCTTCATAGTACTTTCCAACCCTCTCTAAGCGGTTTTACAGAGTCAGAATATTTCTCCCAACAATCTGGGGTCCCCATTTTACCCACCTCAGAAGGATGGACGGCTGAGTCAACCTTGAGCCTGGTGAGATTCAATCTGCCAAACTGCTGGCAGCCGGTGATCAGCAGAAGTAGCCTGCAGTACTGCATTCTAACCATTGCGCCACCATGGCTCAATAACTTGTGAATACTTGAATGTGTTCAGGAAGCTTGGAATGACATTGGCAATTGTTGATAGAGCATCCTAGATCTCCCAAGTCTCAACTGTCAAACCAGCCACTGTGGGATTTATACAGAGGTTCAGACCATTTATCTGGATTCCTTGTGATCCTCTTCTGTTCTTTCTGCTGGGACTTTTTTCTTTCCATTGATTCAATAGCTCATATACTCCTGTAGATTTCCCTGGCAATTATTTGAGGCCTCTCTCTCATATACTACTGAAATATGTATTGTTCTCTACTGCTCAGAGGCAAATCACAGGCCTTAAGTTTGCAAGATATACAGAGTATTTACATAAGTTCTTTTGTTCTAAACCCAAAGATCCAAATTCATTCAGTGGCTTTACCTTTTTTTTTTAAAAAAATGCAAATTTGAGATGCATTACATTATTTTTGGAAACCCAGAGATGTAAAATCTAAACTAGAAAGTGCAAGAGGACAGAGGATTAAATCCCTCTGGCGATGCCCGATGAACAGTTGTGCAATGAAGGACAGAACATGAGTGTTAAAGTCATGTGGCGATTCATACTTGTGTCAAGGACACTGCTGTCAAACAAACCATTTAATACTGAGTTACACAGCCCAATAGATGTAGTGGTAAATATACCAGCTTCTTTAGAAGTTACGTTTGAGATTACCCATAGTCCAAATTTCTCAGAAAACGTTCAACTAATATATTATTTTTTGGGCATTTTGGGAAACATTAACTGGTCCTTTCTCAGAATCCTCCTCACAAAATCTTCTGACAGTTGTAACTGTTGTGACTTCTAACAAACTATGGCTCATAGTCATTTCCCTGACCTAATTATTAGTGTAATCTGTTTTTCATTTGTTCTTTGCACTTATAATCTGTTCAAAATATGTTGTTACTCTTTGGGCATTAAAAATGAATAAATAAAACATAATATTATCATGTCTAGTTATATAACTTAACAGGACAATGACCAGGTCTAGCCTAATATTTGTTTCTTTTTATCAAAGCACATATTAAAGTCCAGTAAAACTTTTACTGAATATTTGAAAGCATACACTTACCTTTTCTTTTTACAAATATTCCCATATAAGAACAAAAGTTCCTTACTTTTTAAACAGTTATACTTAAGAGTTGTGACATGCTTGCCCTAATGCATTTTAAATCCACACTTTTACAGGGTTTTTTTTTAATTAAAAAAGCCCTGAAATATTACTTATAATAGGAACACTTCAGGACTAAGAAGCCAAGATATGCAGCTAAAAAAAGCTCTAGGCAAGTTAAATTCCAGTTTATTTGCTCAATAAGTTCACTTTTACTGAATAAATCATTTATGTGGTTAAAAAAACTTTAACCTGCTATACAACAAAACTCAATAAATAGTTTTATTCAGGTATGCCTAAAGTTGACAATGGGGAATGGCTCCGAGAAAAACTCCAGTACTTCAGTTTAAATCTCAACCATATGAGTTTCACTGTGTCCCAAAGAAGCCTCGCTAACTCTTATTTAAGGACATATCCTACTCAGGCTGCCCTGCTCCCCACCTCGAGTCCCTTCTGGGAGAGAGAGCAGGTTATAAATTAAATTATTATTATTATTATTATTATTATTATTATTATTATTGTTCCCACACCAGGTCTGTAGTTAAGGCTCCATAACTTCATATTTAAATTAGATTATACCAGAATGGAGTTATCCATCTTCTTCCATATGCACATGCATTTGTAAGACTGCACTCTTTAGTTCAAAAGCCACTGTGTCAAAAAGTACAGCATATTTAGATTGGATTTGGGGTTAATTTTCGGGTGACAATGACAACTTGCTGTGAACGTGTCCTGTTGTTTTCTTTGTATGCACTTGTATGTTTGTATTGGTTTTATGTTTTTCATTTGGTCAAATGATTATATCAAGTTTCTATACTGTTCCATCTTCTTCCAACATGAGCCTTGCTACAGTACTGAGTCTCTAATTTGCATGATCCTATCACCAATCCCACCATACCACAACTTGATAAAAACGGATTGGTTTTTTGTTATTTCCTCCCATCAGGTTGGCAGGAAAACAAACTCATCAGCTGCTGTCCTTAACTTGCCCTATGTGAGACTAGATTAGGAGTAGGCAAACTTAAACACTCAAAGAGCCACAAAGGTCCTAACCAGAAGCCACCTGTTCAATTCTGGAGCAACCAGAAATCCGGTTCCCCCACCATAGAGTCTCTTCCTAGCACAGTGTCCTTTTTCCTCTACCTGTCCTAACTGAAAGCCCTATCACTTGCAGAGACAACCGGAAAACCCACCCCTTTCCATAGAGTCTCTTCCTGGTGTGCCAACCCCCCACAACTGGAAGCTCCTCTCAAAATTGTGGTGCTGGGAACCACAGCAGAGGGATGAAAGAGCCACATGTGGCTCCAGAGCCACAGGTTTGCTGACCCCTGGGCTAGAATAGAGATTGGCTATGAACAGCAAAGATTATGCTAATATCCTTTTGTACTACCTTGTGGACTGAAAAAAAGGACATTAAAATATCTTTCTGAATGAGCTCTTAGAATACTAAGAGACCATGGAAGACTATAAAGACTGAACTGGATTTAAAAAGAAAAACCTGGTTTATCTCAACAAACTATTTGAAGAAAGCCACCCAGACAAGTTAGAAATCATATGGGAATAATTCACAGTTAAATAGAAAGTGTTATACTCATTTGGATAATTAGCACATGACAAATTAATGAACAGCCTAACTTGCAAATATTTTTAAAACTAAAATTGTGCTAGTGTTTTTTGCTACTTGTCATAAATCATTTCTGTTTAGTTCACAAAAGTTGTCAGCATCGCTTCCATAG
Source organism: Rhabdophis nuchalis (assembly GCA_039707465.1). Taxonomy (NCBI): domain Eukaryota; kingdom Metazoa; phylum Chordata; class Lepidosauria; order Squamata; family Natricidae; genus Rhabdophis; species Rhabdophis nuchalis. The sequence goes on along the minus strand of CM077644.1, from coordinate 90,432,819 downwards.
AAATATTTTGCCCTTGAAAGCACCTAAAATGTCAAGAGGAATGATGCCTATCATTGTGCACTTCTTGTAATTCTCTCCTGGACTTCAGTGATCAAATATTTGAATTATCCCCATGCCTTAGATGATATGCGGAAAAGATTTTTCAGGAGTTTCTCATTAAAATTGTTTGAAAAGTATAGGTGAGTTTCTCTAGAATAGACATCAGAAATTAATCAGAAACTGGATGCAAACAACAGAATCATGATGAAATCTGAATTAAGATACTATGTCGTAGTATATAGGTAGTCCCTGCTTACCTACCACTCATTCAATGACTATTCAAAATTATGATGGTGCTGAAAAAGGAGATTTACGATTGGACCGGTACATTTCAGCAATTGCAGCATCCCTACGGTTATGTGATCGTGATTTGGGTGTTTGGTAACCAGCATGCATTCACAACAGTTGCAGCAGCATCGGGCAAACACGTGATCATCATTTGTGATCTTCACAACGGCTTTCCAAGGACCAAGTCAATGGAGAAGCTGGCAGAAAGTAGCAATTTGCATTGTTTCATTCAATGATTGCAGCCAGAATGGATGTTGTAAGTTGGTGTGTTCTCATGACATTTCACTTTTCATCACTGCCAGTACCAACTGTAGTTGGTAAGTAAGGGCGACCTATATTTTCCATCAATCTAGGTACTATCAGCTCAAACTAATTTAAAACACATTTTCATAGATTATTGCTTTCCTTGTCTGTTGTGAAACTTCATGGCTTACCAGTTTTTTTTCCAGATATTACCTAAGGTTCAATTCATTCATATGGTAGTAAAATACAATAATTCAGATAGGAAGATGTTATATCAACTCAGTATTAATAAAGGAATTAGCTCTTACATTTTTTACATTCCATTTTTGCCAGACTTTTAAATTCTCTTTTTGCCATACTTCCTTTCCTAATGTTGCATGGTATTCTTAAAAATGAATAAATCTCAATGGATGTCAATTATTTGTATCAATGATTTAAGTATACAGTACTTTAAAAATGCAATACAAATGTTATAAATGCTTCTTCCTTGCCTTGTTACCAAAAGCAGTGGATGTCTACATGCAGAGAAACCAAATGGAGTAATAATTGAGTTAACGTTTGCCATGCAGCTTTGGGTATTGGCAAAGAGGAACCAGCTTCGAGTTTGTATTTTGGAGGACACAACAGGCAAAACTTACACTCTATTTCTTTGCATCTTCAGCTTCTTACACTTTCAATTTCTTTTCTTCTTCTTTCTTCATTCAATTCTTCCTCTCTTCCCCCTTTTCTCATTCCTATCAAAGTCCTTCAAGGTGAAGTCTTTGGAAAGCAAATTAGATTTATCTGGTGGGATAACATGTAATACAGCCCCGGTTCAAATCCCAGTAAGGGTATGGCTAGCTGTTGAGAGCTAAATAGCTTGAAATAGATCTATCCTAGTCTCCCTTGTTTATTTATTTATCAGCATAAATGTAAACACAAATGGAAACAAAAGGCAACAAAACAAATAGCTTTCGGTCTGCATGATCTCTTGTGATGAGCCGAAAGATAGAAAAGGAAAGCAACTTGCTTCCTCCCTTAATTGGGGCTTACCAGGGTGTTGTGACACAAGTATATACTTATTCCCCTGGCTCAGCTGATCAGGAGGAGAACTTGGTGGCTTAGTGGCTAAAACATTTGGCTAACATGTAATACAGCCCTGGTTCAAATCCCAGTAAGGGTATGGCTAGCTGATGAGAGCTAAATAGCTTGAAATAGATCTATACTAGTCTCCCTTGTTTTTTTTATTTATCAGCATAAATGTAACAGGGTGTTGTGACACAAGCATGTGTGTGTGTGTGTGTGTGTGTGTGTGTGTGTGTGTGTGTGTGTGTGTTCCACAACACCCTGTTAGGGCCCCAATTAAGGGAGGAGACATACTGTTTCCTTTTCTGCCTTTCGGCTCATCACCAGAGACCATCTAGTCAGAAAGCCATGAATTCCGTTGTGTGATTTTTTAAATATGTGTGTTAGTTTTATGAGCTGATCAATAAATAAATCAGAGAGACTAGGATAGATCTATTTTGAGCTTTTTAGCTCTCATCAGCTAGTCATACTCTTACTGGGATTCGAACCGGGGCTGTAATGCATATCAGGTGATGAGCCGAAAGGCAGAAAAGGAAACAGTATGTCTCCTCCCTTAATTGGGGTCCTAACAGGGTGTTGTGGAACATTTATAGATACTAATCCTCCTGTCTCAGCTGATGCAATTGGGAGAGCCTGGCTGGCTGAATGGTTACAGGCTCCTGCCTGATATGCAATACAGCCCCGGTTCGAATCCCAGTAAGAGTATGACTAGCTGATGAGAGCTAAAAAGCTTGAAATAGATCTATCCTAGTCTCTCTGATTTATTTATTGATCAGCTCATAAAACTAACACACACACACACACGTATGTATGTATGTATGTATGTATGTATGTATGTATGTATGTATGTATATCTGCTTCCAAACAAAAAGAGTAAGAGAAGCCCAAAGTGATTATGAAATGCTCAAATTTTCCTCTTTCAGCTCAAGGGTTAATGTATCATTACTTTTAGAAAACTTCCTTTTCCTTCAGTAAGCTCTTCACATTTATGCCACATGTTTTCCCATCAAAACATGCTGCAAGTGTTTCATAGATAAGATATGGCTTAAATTCATCTTTGATAATGAGGGGAGACCGATTCTATCTGCCTAGAAATGTGTTTGAAGAGCACTATGTATACTTTGAGGGTAGCTCAGTGGCTAAGACGCTGAGTTTGTCAGTCGGAAAGGTCGGCAGTTCGGTGGTTCAACTCCCTAGTGCCGCATAATGGAGTGAGCTCCCATTACTTGTCCCAGCTTCTGCCAACCTAGCAGTTTGAAAGCACATAAAAATGCAAGTAGAAAAATAGGAACCACCTTTGGTGGGAAGGTAACAGCGGTCCATGAGCCTTCGGTGTTTATTCATGCCGGCCACATGACCATAGAGATGTCTTCAGACAGTGCTGGCTCTTTGGCTTTGAAATGGAGATGAGCACCGCCCCCTAGAGTCAAGAACAATTAGCACATATATGCGAGGGGAACTTTACCTTTACCTTATGTATACTTTAATCTTTATGTACTTGATTTAAAAAAAAACTGTGTGGCAAACCAATACCCTCCCGCATTTTTACTTCATCCACAAAGTTGTTCTAAGCATGGAAGAGCTGGATGGATTTAAAGATTGCAGCAGAAAGTTCTTCAAAAGCCCCAACTTTGCTTACAACTCATAAAACCCAAAGATTCGTTGTGTATTTTGGTGTGGAGGACACAGGAAGTAAAGCCCAAGTGCAGAAAGCTTTTCTATTATTTACTTCATGTTTCTTACGGTTTGTCTTTTTGCTTTATTCTTTTGTCTCTTTTTCTTCCTTCCCACCTACCTCCCCCACTCCTTTCTTTCCAGAGAGGTCCTTTAGGGACAAATCTCTGAAAAACAAATTGAAAAGGTACTGCAGTTATAATGATACAGCTAGATATTCAGCCACATCTACAGGTGAAATCTGCTGCCTCTTCTGTTTCGCTTGCTTTCACCTTAATCACGAGAGGAAAAGAAATGTTAGATTCAGGCACTCCCTACTAGAAAAATGGGAAAGGCGAATGGGAGAAGATTAAAGCTGTATAATAGCTTGATTGATGTGGTTTCTTAACCCTTGAAAGCAGGGGTGGGTTGCTGTTGGCATTACTTCCAGTTCTCAACCTGCGTGCCAGATGCGCGCTGCATGCATTCGTGCAGTTCAATGTAAATTGTTCTGTGCGCATGCGCAGAACAATTTACAGTGACTGTGCACACGCAGTCACTAAAATCCAAACTGATGGCGGCCAAGCAACAGCGAAGGAACCGGTACAGGGGCGTGGCAGGTCTGGGACACTGCCAGTTCTACAAACCAGGCCTGAATTCCACTACCGGTTCGACCAAACCGGGCCGAACCGGCAGCAACCCACCACTACTTGAAAGTATGGACACTTCCCAACAACTGTCTGATGGGGGGGTGGGGATGCTGAGAAAAGACTGGACTGCACATCATTCACTGCTGAGTGTGGTGTTTCTTTAATAAGTATCACTCTCTGTTGTAGGAACATGATGAATATGTTTTTTGGGATGTAGCCAAGAGCTGGGCACTTTAGTGATTCATAAAATGCATGATTAATTAACTGTTTTGGGGTGAATTTGGCACGATGAATAAATAAATTCAATTTGTCTCAATATGTGTAATTGTTTATCGGCCTTTTTGGAAGTGCTAAATGAATCTAGAACTTTGGAATAATGAAAGACTGGTTTATTTTAGCTCTGGAATCAACAGCTGGTAATGAGTGGGAAAACAGTTTATTGAATGGCGTTGTAGTGTCAATTGTGCTGAAGAGTGCTAACCTGGAATTAAACTAGGAAATGTTGCAGTAGTTTTCAGCATTTCCAGTTTGGGCGGGGGGGGGGGATATTAAATATTCATTTTGAGATATGATCATGGATGCGAATCCACAGTAAAGTCGAGTGCACTAATTTTGAGGAAACATTTTTCTAATCTACTATCACGCAATTTCATATGCATTGGTTTAGATCTATTACTATGACATAGTAGATTAGGGATGCAAAGAGAAGGCATTTCTGTAGCTAACTTCAGTTTCAGGAATACAATGAAGGAATTGCTGCTCTAAGAAGCCTGGGATCCAGATGTGGTATTCAGTCAGTTCTGACAGGTTCTGGAGAACCAGTAGTGGAAATTTTGAGTAGTTCGGAAAACCAGCAAATAGGTTGGCCCCGCCCCCACTGCCTCCCAGCTGATCTTCTTTTGTTGCCCTAAACAGGAGAACGGAGCTGGAAAGCAGGTTAGTGGGGTGAGGAGGGAATGGGATTTTGCAGTATCCTTCCCCTGCCATGCCCACAAAGCCATGCCATGTCACACACACAAAGCCATGCCCACAGAACCCATAAAAAAATTGAATCCCATCACTGCTGGGATCTATCTAGATGTTAACATGAAGGAGATAAGACAGCAGAAAACGAAATGAAAATAAAGACTGGAAAAAAAGTCAACCTTAACAGGAAATGTGAAGAACAGATACGTAGAAACCTCTGTTACATTTCCAATGCATCTAAACTTGAGAAATTAAAAACTGTGCTCTATAGTTTTTGTTCTGGGAGTAGTTAGGTAAAGAAATATCTACCCATTTCAGCTAATTGTAGTATCATGAAAACATTTTAAAAAACAAATGTAATTTCTTTTCTATGGTACAATGCCATCCATATAAGTGTGATACAATATTCATATGAAGCGCCCTTTACTTAGGGATGTCCAATCTTGGCAACTTTAAGACTTCTGGACTTCAACTCTCATAACTGAATAGCTGGCTGAGAAATTCTGGAAGCTGAAGTCCACAGGTCTTAAATTTACCAAGGTGTGACACCCTTGCTTTACTTCAAAGTCTGGGCAAAGATAAAACAAAATTCAGAGCTGTGGGAAACTTTCCAGACTAGGAGAAAGAAAATATTCTAATAAGGACAGGATGATCTTACACAATGAATGGCTTTCCTACACCTCCTGCATAGGTACTATCTTGCCCCTTTCTTTTAGTCATGAATAAATTAACGTTAGGTGGGTTACTTTAACAATTGTAACAGACTTAACACAATTGTTGATAGGAAAAACAAAAAATACTGGACGTGGCAGTACCTAGAGATAGTAAAAAAAGAGAAAGAACTGCAGAAAATTACAAAATACAAAGGCCCGTAAATAGAAGTAGAACATCAGTGGCAAAAGAAAGCAAAAGTAGTTCCAGTAGTAACAGGCATTCTGGGTTCAATCCCAGAACATCTGGAACATCACTTGAAAGTCATCGGGATTGACAAAATCATCATCAGTCCATTGCAAAAGGCAGTTTACATGGAACAACTTACAATACCTTTACTACCATCAAACAATAACATCTGCCTAATCCAAGTCCTTGAGAAGAACCTGACTGGTAAGTGAAAATGCCAGATCCTATCTGAACATCTGGTTGGCTGCCTGACCACCATCATAATAATAATAGTAATTCATGGCAACCTTTTGTAGGGGAATTTTTTTCTCTCCTTACCTTGCAGATACTGAATCAATAATTTCATTTCTCTATTACAAATCTTAAGACAATACCGGCAAAAGTATACTGGAATTTTACTTACTCATATTCAATTATTGATGGAGGCTTCTTTAAACATTGTTGGCTCCCTGAAACAGGGAGCTTCAGAACTATGTTCCATTTCTGGTTGCTTACCCATTCTGTTTGTTCTCCAGCTCCGTGATCCTTTTCGATTTTCTGCAGGTTAGCAAGCGCTGCATTGTCTGCTTTTGAAATGTGTCTTTAGGCATGCTTTTGTTTGACAAGGAATGCCAAGACTGAGCTGACAAAGTCTGTTTGAAAATCTTTTTCCAGGTATACGAGATCAGTAAGTCTTGTTCAATGTATTCTGTGATTAGTATTTTTCTTCAGATATTTATATCAACATTTCAGCTTTCTTGAACGATGTTATCTGAACATACCTGTCAGTGAGAAACTTACACATGGTAAAATAACACTATCATTTATATATTCAAATGCAGAAATATACTTATGGGAAACAGTTGACATCTCTCTCCATATAACTTGAAAGGAGGGTATCTCTAACAAGCGCTTGGAGTAAGCCACATTTTTTTTCTCTCTGGGTTGAAACAAATATCAGCGCAATGAATGTGTCACTTAGTCCTTTCATTCCAGCTTTTTGCAAGGCCTAAACCTAATATTTATATATTTGAACTCTCTTCCTTGTAATGACAGTTAACATTTATAAGACAAGATATTCGATAAAAATAAATCTTCCTGGGTTTTGGTTTCCAAGAGCTGTTTTCTAGCAAAGTTGTCTTATTTTCACCTAATGTTTAGCTTTTCATATTCAACATATCCTTCAGTGCTAAAGAAGCAAAATAAGAACATGGCACAATGAAGTTATATTACAGACCAGTTCTTGTAACGAGTGGAAGCAACCTTGTCCTGGGTAAACAGGGTGGTTTTAAAATGCCCATTTTTTGCCATGCTTTTAGATCTTGTTATAGTTGTGAAAGTCAAGTGTTTTCTACAAAAAACAAAAGCACTATTTGGTCTTTATAACTTTAATTTGCCAAGTTTTCTAATAAAAACAAGTCCATACTATTCTCTCCAAAGAATGTTTATCTATTTCTTATTATTCTTGAGTTTTTCTATGCCCCCCAACTTGCTTCCCTGTGAATAAATTTAGAATTTAAACTCCTCGGGCCAAGAAGAAGCTTAAATTCTCTCAGTCTCTGTTTTACAGTAGAGAAAAAAAATCTTCACTTGGATCACCAGGAAGATTCTTCTACAATGGAAGAGCCTTTAAACCAAATCAAGGCCTTCAGTCGATCTATTTCAGGTGGCCAAAAGAGATTTTTAGGCTCCAATAGATGCAATTGAAAAATTACTCCAGGGAGTTGGGAATCCTCCAAAACATGACTTTGCAGAAAAGATCTAAGGAGCTTCATGGAAAAATCTAGATTTCAGACTGAAAATTTCCCCCACAGAAAATCCCCTCAAGGTCTAGGAGCTTTCTATACCTACATTTTAAAAAGACAAAATACAGTCAAGCAGGCCCTCTCACAGATGCATTCAGACATGACATATTCTGATCATTCCCTCATTAGTCAATGATAACATTAAGCATCACTCAGATCAGTGGTGGGGTGTTCCTGGTTTGGCCCGGATCGGGTGAACCAGTAGTAGCGGTGGCAGGAGACTCTGCCCACCTGCCTGGACGCTTCTGCACATGCGCAGAAGCGTCTCTCCCTCTCCCTCTCTCTCTCTCACACACACACAGGAGCGTGCCAGAACAGGTAGTAAAAATATTAGCAATCCACCACTGACTCAGATGTAATTGAAGCATAAGATCAGTGTAACTCAATACTATTCAGTTGATACCACAATTGTTGGATAATTCTGGAACATTCTTTAAGTGAAAAGTGGGGAAGTGCGTTCAGAAATAATTGTACCATGTTGTTGATATATATTTATAGTCTAGAGAACCGATGGAAAGCATCTGAACTCTCTCAGTTTTCCCCAGTATGGAGATTTGACCAATTTTTTTTTACAAAATTATTCCCATAGCTGTAAGGAGAAATACAAGAATGGGGTCTTAACTGCAGGATTTTTCAAAGAAAATGAAAATAAAATTGTTGATTTATTACTAATTGCAGATATTCTGGCTAATGTGGAATAGAAGCATTGTAAGCCAATCACAGACAATGCCACTTAAAAATAAAAATAATTCAAAGTGCTTCCAACTTTGGAACACTGAAGAAAATTATTTTGCTTCTGATCTTTTGACATTTGTAACAAAAACCAAGTGAGTCAGATATATTACAAGAGCCATTTCATTTTGATGGTGCTGAGCATGCTAATTAAATGAGAAACACTTTCTGTTCATAACTTATTAGAGTTCCAGGACAGGATAAAGACAGCCTCTAAAAATATCGACATTGTGTAAACCAAGTCTGAAACAGCTAGGTTAAAATTATAAAGCTGAAATTCTTGGACTGTTAACAGAAGACAAGAAAGGAATATTTTAGCTGATTCTCACCCTCCAGGCAAAGTAGTTTAAAACCCCTGGCCTGATTCCAACCCCATTATCAAAGGACCACTCACCTAATCTAAAAAAGCAGCTCTTCATCAATTTATCATTAACAAGAGCATTACAATATAATGTAGGGAAACGGCTTTTCACCAGGGATTCGGTTAATGGGAAGCTTGAGCCAGATAACAAGCAAGGCTGCAGATATGCCACAGGAGGTGAAGATAATATACATATATTCTGGACAGAGAATACTGCAAACAGCTCCTTCCCCTCCTATTGATGACTTTCCTTAGAAGAATAAAAATAGGGTGAGGTGGGGATTAAATGGATTTAAAAGTTTAAACTATGCAATGTATTTTCTGCATCATTTATCCAAGTAAAGGGGGCTATTACCCAATGCATCGTGCCGTTGTCCTGTATAGCTTGTTTAGTCATGGAGAGAAATGCAGAGACAGTGCTCATCCAGTCAATACCGACCTTGTCTTGATGCTGGAACATCTCCCCACCCTTCCAACCTCACCTTCTTCAATGCTATCTTCAAGAAGAGAATGGCATGGGAGGAGGTTCCATCTATGTAGGACTATTCTACAGCTTGCATGACTGGATCGGGGCAATCTGTTTCTAGAAAATAGCTGAGTTAAAACTGTATCAAATATTACTTTGTGGGCTTCCGGTTCCGGCTCCGGCGGCGACGGGCGAACTTAGGGTTCGCTCGCCGCTTTGATCCTTTTCCTGCCCCCCCACGGGGGCGAGAAGCCCCTTGTTTGGGGCTTCTCCCGTAAAGCCGGCTTGACAGGGAAGCCCCCCCCCCGCGGCAGCGGGGAGAGCGACCCTGCTCCTCGGCTTAGGTGGAAGAGGACATGCTGCGGGGGGTCTTCCCTTCGCCAAAGGTTGGTGGCACCATTTAATTCTATGAAGAGAGAAGATCGGAAGAGTCGGGAGGCTTTTCGGGACCTCAGCTGCGAGCGGAGAGTGAGCGTTTAAAACTTTTCTTTTTGTGTACTGTCAGCCGGGCTGAAAGGGACTGGAGGGGGGCGTTTGTTCCTAAAAACCCCCCCTTGGACTAAAAGCGGCACTCGGAAATGCCTCGTTGCGAGGAATCGGAAACTTTAAATCTGGATGGTCTCTAACAAGGGAAAGTACTTTGTGGCTTGTTTGCAATTATGTCTCGAGGTCTGGCTGAAACAGTTTCTTTTTTGCTTTTTAACCGCTTTCTCCCTCGGGCTCTGAGTTTGGGCGGAAAATGGCTTCTCTTTGTCCCCGACTGACTATGACCTATGGAAAATTACCAGTGTCTCTTTGCGATTTGGACTTCCTCTAATTATTGATGAAGAATTTTCTTTTTTTGGATTTGTGTTTTCCTTTCTGGATTGCCTTCGTTATTATACCTGGAGTTGGAAAAGTGTTTCTCTGTTGGCTTCTGAATTTTGCAGCTGTACAACTTTGAGGACTTTGGACTCCTGATCTGCCTTACCAGCCCCACCCTAAAAACGCCATTTTACTGGTACGGATTTTAACAGCTAAACATGGCACAAGAAGCAACGCTCGCAAGCCTTGAACAAAGAATGACTGCCCTTGAAACTGTTATACAAAATTTGGTATCAGAAATTAAGGCTCAGAGGGCAGAAAATGTCAACTTTAAAAAGGAACTATTGGACACTCGAAAACAAGTGCTTGAGAATACACAGAAGAATGAAGAATTGAAAGGGGGGCTGGAGGGGGCTAAGGGAGAGATTAAAAATGTTTCTAATGAAGTTGTGGAAATAAATGCGCATGTGACTAGGATTGATTTGGAAAGGATGACATATTTTTTGAGATTCCAGAATGTTTCTGAGATGGATGGTGAATGTCTCCCTGATCTTATGAGTACAATTATTGCAGACTATTTACATAAACCCAAAGATGAGATCAGAGGGGACATTGACCTAGTCTACAGAATAAATTCTGCATATGCTAGGATGAATGAAGTACCCAGAGAGATACATGTAAAATTTGTTAGAAGGTCAACCAGAGAGGAAATCTTGAAGGCGCAAAGAGGGAGTCCTATGATTTACCAACAAAAGGAGATTACCATCTTGAAGCAGATTCCAAGAAAAATTAGAGAAGCCAGAAGGAAATTTTCCTTCTTGTCTAAAGCATTGTTTGATCGTGGGATCTGGTTCAAGTGGGTGATACCCGAAGGGATGCTGGTGTTCTGGGAAGGAGGTAGAGTAAAGATTAAAACAGTTGCTGAGGCGGAAGCCTTTTTTAAAAAACATTCCTCTGTCCTGGGAGAAGATCCAGGGGGGGCAGGGGGAGCCATGGCCCCGCCCGCTGGGGGCCCGGGGGAGAAGGGGGAAGATACAATTGCCAAGAGACTTAGATCTAAAAAATAACTTTGCCCTGGTTTTTCTTTTGAGTAATATTGTATGATATTTGTAATCTGGATTTTTGCAATTGACTGACAGTATATAACTGAAAAATTTAGGAATATGTACTTGCTCCCAGCTTGTAGTGTTATGTGAAATGTTTCTTTTTTTTCTTTTTAATAATGTAATTTGAGGTTCCGGAGGAGCCGACGACTTTGACGTGACCACTCTCAAAATTTCTATGTAACCCTTACCCTACCCCACAAAAAATGTAAACTCAATAAAACTTTTTCAATATAAAAAAAAAATATTACTTTGTGTACAGTATCCTATTTAGAGCAGGGCTTAGCTCAGAGGATTTTACAAAATCAGCTGTAGACTATTGTTTTGTCTTTCTTTGTGTTTTTGAGGTGGGCCATGCAAGCATCATTTTAAAGGTCTCACTTTTTATAGCAGTCAAAGGATCTCTGAATACCATTGACCTTCGGTATCCAACTGCACCCTAACAATGGTGTGATTTTTTTTTCCAGTTATAATCTTATTATATATTTTTTTATTATTTTCCATTTTCAAAAAACATATAACCACGTGTATACTATTACATAGCCAACATCATATTGTATTATTAAATGTTTACATCATTTCATTTTACCATCAACTCCCAGAAAACAATTATTGGCTCTTCTGCTCTCCATACACCATGTTTGTGCCTTATCCATCATTTTCTTCCCCCTCTCTCCTCCTCCTCCCTACCTCCTTTCTTCCCTCTGTCGCCCTTCCCTTCTCTACTTCCCCTTCCTTTCTCCTTCTCCTCTCTCCCCTTTCCACTCCTCCTTTCTTATTTTATTTATTTATTTTATTACATTTATATCCCGCCCTTCTCCGCAAAGGACCCAGGGCGGCGCACAGGAAATTTTAAAAACATACAAAAATAGAACATAAATAATTTAAAATATATATTAAATCCCAAACCTGTGCTAAAACCAATTATTAATTAAAACCCAATTTAAAACTTTTCTACAGTCCCCATGGGAGGTTAGGCTAGGCCGGCTTGATGAAAAAAGTATGTCTTTAGACATTGGCGGAAGAGGCGGAGGTCGGCGATGGTCCGGAGTTCAGGGGGTAGGTCGTTCCAAAGGGCAGGGCCCGCCACAGAGAAGGCTCTTCCCCTGGGTGTCGCCAGTCGGCATTGTCCGGCCGACGGCACCCTGAGAAGGCCCTCTCTGTGGGAGCGTATCGGTCTAAGGGATGTATGGGGCACGAGACGGTCTCGCATATAACTAGGCCCCGAGCCATGGAGCGCTTTAAAGATGGTCGTCAAGACCTTGAAGCGCACCCGAAAGACCACAGGAAGCCAATGCAGCTCGCGCAGGATTGGTGTTATATGGGAGCTTCTGGTAGCTCCCGTAATTACCCGCGCGGCTGCGTTTTGGACTAGCTGTAGCTTTCGAGTGCACCTCAAGGGAAGCCCCATGTAGAGAGCATTACAGTAGTCGAGACGGGACCTCTTCCCCCTCCTTGCCCTCTCTCCTTTCCCTCTCTTCTTCCCTTACCTCTCTCCTCTACTCCACACTCTTCATCTCATTTGCTTGGTGTATTTCAGCCTCTGATCCAGCTCTATTTTATGTTGATGGCATTTATAATTTCAGAAGTTATAATCTAATAAAACAGATGTTTGTACCTCACTCAAAATGGGAAGCTCTCCCCACCCCCAATTCTCGATGTGCCCTTTCTAGTGACATTGTCACAAAATTGAAATTGAGAAATTGAAATTGAGATTTATTAACCGCACCCTCTCCCCACAGGGACCCGGGGCGGTGCACAGGCAATACTAAAAACAATATAATAAATACAACATACATACATTAAAATAGAATTAAATAATATTTACCCGTGCTAAAAATATAAGATTAAAAACCCACTAAAATTTGGAGTCAATAGACAGAGAGAACTATTCAAGGCCGGCCAGTCGAAAGAGATAAGTCTTCAATTTTACACGGAAGGAGCGGAGGTCAGTGGTCGTCCTAATATCAGGGGGAAGGTCGTTCCAGAGGGCCGGGCCCGCCACAGAGAGCGCCCTTCCCCTGGGCGTCGCCCGCTGACAAAGTCTAGTGGACGGCACCCGGAGAAGCCCCTCTCTGTGGGAGCGAATCGGTCGTGAGGATGTGTGGGGCAGGATCCGATCTCGCAAATCATCATTTGCCTCAGCTTTTGGAGGTGGGGGCGGAGTTCCGAAGTAAAAATCTGATTCTCAGGCATAGAGCAATTGCCCTTTTTGATTTAAGGGTGAGATCATTTTCTTCAGCATCCAACATTTTATTTTGTCAGGAAGAGTGGATATTTTCATTCTCAGTGGCCTGTATTTAGGGGAAGAAAGTTTTGTTGGATTTGCAAGGATTATGCCAGATTAAATAAGGAGGGGGTCTGCTCTTGAGTTTTATCCCTTTGTTGCTAGGTCTTGATCACACATAATTCACACGATAAAAAGCCCAAACGCCAAAAGTCCGACTGCCTTTTGCACTTATATTCCAAAACACATTTCATATGTTTCTTTCTAGATATTGTTTTGGACTCTGCAGTTTGATTCCTGTATACATCGCTCAGTAGAGAAGCTGTATCTGCTTTGGAAGCAAGCAGAAATGAATCAGGCCTGGGGCCAATTGTTATGAATGTGGAGGAGAGGGACCAATTACGGCTTACTTGAGACTTACTTTTCCCATTAAAGCTCACAGCTCCTGTGCTTCTCTCTGCGGAGAAGAAGCTGCCACTTTCCTGAAGAGAAGTAGTTGCCACCACTTTATTTTTGCTCACTACTGATAGTTCTCCTGCTTCTGATCTCATGAAATATGTTTAACTAGGGCAGTTAATGATCGAGCGGCTGGATTAGCACAACAAGCCGCAACAAGCTTGATTCATTTGGACCCTGGTTATTTTTTTCTGCAGCAGAAAAGACACGATGATGTAAAATATGGGATGGGCAGCAAACAAATTTAATTAATCAAATGGTACATGTTTTTCATTTGCTTGTTCTTATCTTACCCCAAGTATATCTGGTTTGTGGGGGTGGGGGGGTTGTGAATTCAACCTGTTTGGTTGCTTAATGATTCTGTATGTTGCACAAACCCAGAAAATGAGTGAATTCAGTATTCAGAATTCGCTGTTCCCCTTAATGTTATATCTGTTCAACAATATTTGTAGAAGATGCTTTAAGTCACTAATGGATATATCATATATCATATATCCATTATATATCATATATCCATTAGTGACTTAAAGCATCTTCATGTGTCTTTTTCTTCTTCTTCTTCTTCTTCTTCTTCTTCTTCATCATCATCATCATCGTCATAGTTGTTGAGGTAGGACCACACTGTGAATAGATCGAAAGTAATCTATATCAATTTTATAGTTTATGGTAAGCAACACAAATTAAGTAGCTTTATATGACTTATTATATTAAGTGGTCTATATTTCTTTCCCATTTTCTATCTGGTATCTGGAGTTAGTGTTTTCCTATACTTTGGTGTTATGCTACATCATTTTAATGTGAAACTATAAACTAACTTCTACATTTTGGGGAAGGAAAATAACTGTCCTTACCAGGTAGGAAAACATGAAAATAATTATTTTCATCTTTGAGGGACTTTGTTTATGCTTTTTTTTAAAAAACTTAGCAAAATCCACATGAGTCTTCATAAATATGATGAAAATGGTTTAGAATTTTTTTCAAAAGTACATACAGAAAAAAGTAAAACTAACATTCATTCTTTCAGAGTGGAAAGTTTGGAGTGAAAATTTTGTTTTGGTTAATTTTTCAATATGCAATTAAAATACAAATACAATTGTGGCTTTTTGCAAAATTGATTCATTTAATCTCCATTTGTAGTGCAAACTCTTTTTTCTAAGTATCAAAAGAACTGAATTATGGTCAGAAAAATATTTTAGCAGAATATCAACTTTTAGAATTTTATTTGCAAGGTTTTTAAAAGTCCAAATCATATCAACCCTTGGAAAGGTTTTGTGTCTTTTTGAAAATAAAATATAGTCTCTTGCAGAGCCATTTCTTTGCCTCCAAGAATCTATTAGTGCTAAATTATCCATCATCTCAAAGAAAGTCTTTGGTAGTTTGCCCTGGGAAGGTTTAATCCCTTTGATGTAACAGCCCCAATCTTGATCCTACAATAAAAGACTGTAAAATGTTTGCAGTAAAAAATCTCTACTTCACTGTATTTTCTAGATTTTCTTCAGCAGAATAAAATAACAGAGTTGGAAAGGACTTTGGGGGTCTTCTAGTCCAAACCCCTGCTGAAGCAGGAAACCCTTTACCATTTTAGACAAACTGTTGTCCAATCTCTTCTTTAAAACCTCCAGTGTTGGAATACCCACAACTTCTGGAGATAACTTGTTTGACTAATTGTTCTCACTCAAATCAACACTTGCTATATTCCCATGTCATATTAATCCCTGGTGCTCTTAATCATTATTTGTAGAACAAGCCATAATCATCTGAGTTCAACTTCAAATGCAATGCTAACCATTAACCCCCATTTATTTTTATTTTTATTTTTTAAATCATATTTATATCCCGCCCTTCTCCACGAAGGACCCAGGGCGGCGCACAGGAATTTAAAAACATACAAAAACGATAAATACAAAATTTAAAAACATATTAAATTACAATCCTATGCTAAAACCATATATATTTCATCAGCTGGAATCAGATCATATTGTTAAGTCCAAACTGGATTAACCACAGATTTTGTTAGCACAAGGTCTGAACCAAACCCTTATTAAAGATTATTTTATTGCTAACACAAACTGAAGCAGTGTATAAAAGAAGTTCAGATCCTACGATGTGTTTTTCACTATAATTTTTTATTTGTTGTAGTAAAGCTGTTCTGGATTTTTATTCCCCCAGGACAAATGATGTAAAAACAAAATGATAATGAGCTATGAACCTACTACAACAAACATCTCCTGTGGGTAGAACTATTGGGAAAACACCTCCATTAAATTCCACCAAGCTTTTGTAGGTCCTGCCACAATTAACCTTGCAAAGCCACTTACATTGAGGCTTTCACACAAAGTCTAGCTATATTAAACATTCACTTTGGGGGAATAAGGTGGTCAGGCCATGCTTTGCCCACAGGCAAATATTTGTTCTCTCAAAAGTTTGAACAAAATCGTATCAATTGTTTTGGGAAAGTATATTTCTGTAAGTGAACACATTTGCCAATCTTATGATGGGGAGGGGGTTACAGAAAGTCATTTTTAAAATAAACTTCCCTAAAACACTGTTTTATCTTCATGCCTCCAATGGGCAGAAATCTATAACCCTAGCACAAATAGTTATGTGAAAGATTTTGATATGACATAATATGAAGAAAATGAAAAAAATACTGTTCAAAGAAGAAGACACTGAACAATCAGCTTTTAAAAGAGGGAGGGAGGGAGAGGGAAGGAGGGAAGGAGGGAAGGAAGGAAGGAAACAGAGCACAAATGTAGAGATTTAATTTTCACATGCAATAATTAGAAAATTACCCAGCAACAATGTATCACAATCAAAATTGCAAAAATATTTCCTAATGTCTATCCTTTGACCTCTTGATAACAAAACCACTCTTCAACTTTTCTTGGTGGTTTTTCTTTCCTTTTTCATATCCATTACTTGTTTTGTTGAGTATTTTAACTAAAAAAAAGTCTGTGAGTCTTGCTTGAAGAACAGGTGGCAGCTATGATTCAGAGCACCTTTTGCATTAATCTGTTTTTATGTGACACTTACAGACTTTCCTGAATCAGGAATATTATTCACAGTCACCCATGGCTTGGCCACCTGTCGTTTAGATCACTGCAATACACCTTACATGGAATTGCCCTTGAAGACCAACCAAAAGCGTTGGTCAATATTAGGCCAAAATGTGGTATGTAGTAATGTAGTTTATATATTTATATATTTATATTTATTCAATTTATACCCCGCCCTTCTCCAAACGGACCCAGGGCGGCGCACAGGAAAATTAAAATACATACAAAACATCATATAAAATTTAAAAAACTAATTCAATAGAACCTGTGCTAAAACCAGATTAAAATCCACAAATTTAAAAACTATCTAAAAGTCAGTATAGGAGGCTACGCTAGGCCGGCTAGATGGAACAAATGTGTCTTAAGACACTTGCGGAAGAGACGGAGGTCAGAGATGGTGCGAAGTTCAGGGGGTAAGTCGTTCCAAAGGGCTGGACCTGCCACAGAGAAGGCTCTCCCCCTGGGTGTCGCCAGTCGGCATTGTCCGGCCGACGGCACCCTGAGGAGGCCCTCTCTGTGGGAGCGTATTGGTCTGAGGGATGTATGGGGCAGGAGGCGGTCTCGCATATAACTAGGCCCCGAGCCATGGAGCGCTTTAAAGATGGTCGTCAGAACCTTGAAGCGCACCCGAAAGACCACAGGAAGCCAGTGCAGCTCGCGCAGGATAGGTGTTATGTGGGAGTGTCTAGGCGCTCCCGTAATCACCCGCGCGGCTGCATTCTGGACTAACTGCAGCTTTCGAGTGCACCTCAAGGGAAGCCCCATGTAGAGAGTATTACAGTAGTCGAGTCGAGACGTCACGAGGGCCTGAGTGACTGTGCGAAGGGCAGCCCGGTCCAGTAAGGGCCGCAATTGGCGCATCAGGCGTACCTGATGGAAAGCCCCCCTGGCCACGGCCGCCACATGGTCCTCCATGGACAGCCGGGAATCCAGGAGGACACCCAAATTGTGCGCCCTCTCCACGGGGGCCGGTGTTTCGCCCCCAATGGCCAGAGTTGGAATAATCTGGCTGAACCGGGGTGCCGGAAGCCACAGCCACTCAGTCTTGGACGGGTTGAGCCTGAGTTTGTTACTACCCATCCAGATCCGTACGGCCTACAAACACCGGGACATGACCTCGACGGCATCGTTGGGGTGGTCTGGGGTGGATATGTACAACTGAGTATCATCCGCGTACAGATGATATCCCACCCCAAAACCACGGATGATCTCGCCCAGCGGCTTCATGTATGTGTTGAACAGTAGGGGCGAGAGGACCGACCCTTGAGGTACCCCACATACGAGGGGCCTCGAGGCCGACCTCTGCCCCCCTGCCAACACATATTGCGACCGACCAGAGAGGTAGGAAGAGAACCACCGTAGAACGGTGCCTCCCAGCCCCAACCCCCCCAGTCGGCGCAATAGGATACCATGGTCGATGGTATCAAAAGCCGCTGAGAGGTCTAATAGGACTAGGATAGAGGAATATCCTCTATCCCGCGCCCTCCAGAGATCATCAACCAACGCGACCAATGCCGTCTCGGTGCTATGCCCGGGTCGGAAGCCGGACTGGCGCGGGTCTAGATAATCAACTTCCTCCAAGTGTCGCGGAAACTGTTGGGCCACCACACTCTCAACAACCTTCACTAAAAAGTGAAGGTTGGAGACGGGACGATAGTTCTCTAGTAATGCTGGATCCAGGGACGGCTTCTTGAGGAGGGGCCTTACTACCGCCTCTTTCAAGACGGCAGGCAAGGACCCCTCACTCAAAGATGCGTTGACAATGCCCTGGAGCCAGCCTCGTGTCGTCTCCCAGGATGCCAGTACAAGCCAGGAGGGACACGGGTCCAATAAACATGTGGTAGCCCTAAGTCTCTTTGACAACTTGTCCATATCCTCGGTAGTAACAAAATCAAACTCCTCCCAAGATGGTGTCTCAAGAGCAACCTCGGACCGCTCAGCTGGACCACTGTCGATGGAGGGCAGCTCGCTCCGAATCCGAGTGATTTTCTCCTGCAGATAAATCCCAAATTCCTCTGCTCGACCCTGTAGAGGGGCTTCCCGTGGCCTCTGTTGAAGGAGGGAGCGGGTCACCCCAAACAGGGCGGCAGGGCGGTTATCTGCGGATGCAATAAGAGTGGCACAATACTCACGTTTGGCCACTCTTATCGCCACCAGGTAAGTCCTAATGTAGGTTCTCACTAGTGTTCGGTCGGCTTCGGAGCGAGAGGATCTCCATCTGCTCTCTAGGTGTCTCTTGTGGCGCTTCATCTCCCTAAGCTCCTCGGTGAACCAAGGAGCCCGGGTGGATCGTCGCCGCAAGAGAGGCCGCTCGGGCGCGACTCGGTCCAAGGCCCCCGTGGCCGCACTTAACCATGCGGCCACTAGGTCCTCAGTCGAGTCGCGGGGCAAGTCCACAGGAATTGGCCCAAGCTCCCTTTGGAACCTTACCGGGTCCATCAGAAGCCTGGGGCGGAACCATATAGGAATATCCGGTTCCGCCTCCCCGCGATGGGGTGTAGCGATCAGAAAGTCGAGCCGAAGGAGAGCGTGATCTGTCCATGACAGGGGTGTGAAGACTAAATCCCCTATTCCCAGATCACGACTCCACTGTCCCGAGACGAAGATGAGATCCAGGGTGTGTCCACCCTCGTGGGTAGGGCCCAAAACTACCTGGGTCAGGTCCATGGCTGCCATGGAAGCCATGAACTCCCGAGCTGCACCAGAGGTTTCGCCTACCGACGGCAGGTTAAAGTCCCCCATGACCAGAAGTCTGGGGGTCTCAACCGCCGCCTCGGCTATCACCTCTAGGAGCTCGGGCAGGGCTGTTGTTGCATAGCGAGGAGCCAGGTATACAACTAACACACCCAACTGCCTCCCTAGGCCCCATTTCACGAGGAGGGACTCGCACCCGGTCGTCTGGGGGATCGTGGTCTCCTTTGGCTCAAGTTAAAATCATTATGATCACCAGGCAGCTTGTCCATGCAATATCTCTGCTTTGAGAACTGCCCTGACTAAATGTAGTTTTCCAGATGTAGTTTAAAATGCCGATGGCCACTTGATGGTTCAAGAAGTAGATATCTCCCACTATCCTGAGATCTCACAGAACGTCATCTGCTGGGTCCCTAGAATCAGTTCTTCTCAGCTGCTGCATTCTCATTGATAGAAGATAGATCTTGAAACTTTTTAGGTTTTCATAAAGCTATTAAGACTGGGTTTTCTTTGGAGTTCCCCAACCAGTTGAAGTCCACACATCTTAAAAGGTCTTGAGATTGAAAAACACTGCTCTAATAGTATATATGATGATTGTCTATGGAGATTCTCAGTCATTCAGGTCATGGTTGTCCCAAAGGTGTTTTTTCAAGAGGCAACTGGACTTTCTGGTTTTTTTTTCTTTGAAGACGTTTCGCTTCTCATCTGAGAAGTTTCTTCAGCTCTGAGAAGATTCTTGGATGAGAAGCGAAATGTCTTCAAAGAAAAAACAGAAAGTCCAGTTCCTCTTGAAAAAACACCTTTGGGACAACCATGACCTGGATGACTGAGAATCTCCATAGACAATCATCATATATATTATTCCTACAGCAAGAATTATAGGGAAAATATGATGACTGTCCTTTAGCCCTTGAGTAATCAAATCAGCATTTGGCGATTTTCATTTTTAATGTCTGTATTCTTTGAATTTTTTAGTAATGTTGGAGAAAATCCCCAAAGATTTCCAGCCATCCTTCTTCTTTCCCAGTTACAAACCAGTGATGAGGTTCTCAGGACTATTCTTCTACTCCTTTAGCATATGGCATACTATACAATTATATTGTCTGCTGAATCTGATTATGGTCTGCAGATGCAGAGTCTGGTCAAACCAGCAAGAGACTTCGGATAAGGTTCTGGCATAATAGGATCTCCACTCCAGGAGCACAAAGTGTTGGGTTTTGACAGCTATTCAAATCCCCCGGCAACAGCCAGTCGCGTCTGATTGGCTAAGACGCGACTGGCTGCAGCCGAGAGCGGGAGACGCGCCGATTGGCTCCCTATCTGACAGCTCTGAATAAAAGAGCTGTCAGAGAGGGAACGCGCGCTTTTTGGTACTACTTACTGTTTCATTGCCGTCTTGTGCTGTTCTGTGCTTGTTCCAATAAAGCCGTTGGATTTGACCGGGTCTGGACTCTCTCTCTCTCCGCATACTTAACACTGGCGACGAAGGTGGGATTTTATTTTATTGTAGTTGAACAAGGGAATAAAGAGGTATATCTCATTGGCTACAATGCATTTCCATATAACACAAAACTAAAACAAGGAATTAGCTACTACTTCTTTAGCACAGATGCAGTACTTAAACAGAAAAAAAGTTCAAAGAATTTCGCTCCCAGGCAATTTTCTAAATATGTAGAGTTTTGCTTCGCTTTGCAATTTTCCATAGTAAGCCATTCAGAGGAAGAGATGAATGGATTACTAAAAAAAAAACCCAACCAATGAAAAGTTCACTGCTAAAAATCAGAAATTGGTTTAATCTGAAAATGTCCAATGTTCCTATTTGACAGAGCCATCTTACAAATGTTCTGCTACAATGAAGTCTATCTTTGAGCTGCTAGAAGTCAGGAAGGTCATCATTCCAAACTGGTCTCCAATGGAGGGCAGGTGACACTTGTGGTGAATCAGAAGCCTGTTTATTGCAGAAGAGCCAAATCAGTAAGCAGGGCTGTTTCTCATCACCTCTCTTACAGATTTCTAATTCAAAAATTTCAACCACAGCATAACTCTGGAAATTCTTGAGCAATTTCAACCAAACATGGTACATAGATGACTTACTCTCTGGAAACAAATACTGTGGGGGTAAGACACCCCTAATGCCCCTCCGGGTGTGTGTTCTGTTTAGAAACAGCCTGTTGTGCCTTAAAATGGCTTCTACTGTACAGCACAGTGGAGTTGCAATGGTAATGGCTTCACAGTACTCCACAAGGGGGCTCACTCTGGTAAGGGGAAAAATCCAATATTAGAATAACAAGGCTTTGATTACTTTGGAGGACAAGTGTATGGCTTCTGGAGGAAAACATTTGTTACTAATTTAATTGTCACCAAAATCAGGGCTTTTCCTGTCTAATACAGGATTAGGATAAATAAATACCTGGGCAACATCAGGTTATCAGCTAGTGTCGTGATGGCAAACCTATGGCACATGTGCCACAGGTGGCACGCAGAGCCATTTGTCAGGGCATGCGAGGCGTGAAAAACCGGCCCTACGGGAAAACCAGAAGTTCAGGAACAGACTTCTGGGTTGCTCGTAGGGCCAGTTTTAGCCCTCCGGAGCATTCAGGAGCCTCAGGAGCCTTCCCTGAAGGCTCTGGAGGGAAAAAAAACGATCCTACAAGCAAACCGGAAGTTCATTCCTGAACTTCCGGTTTGCCCGTAGGGCAGGTTTTTCATGCTCTGGAGTCTTCAGGCTCCTGAAGCCTCCAGAGGGCCTCAGGGGGGGGGGGAGGCAGGGGAGGCTGTTTTTGCTCTCCCCAGTCTCCTATAAAGCCTTTGGAGGGTGAAAAAAGCACACCAAAAATTTGGGGGGGGAGCACTGGTCATGTGTGTATGCGCGCTGGGGTCGTACGCATAGCATTAAGGGTGTGGCATGCTTGCGCATGACCCCCCTGCGCTCCCCCTGCTTATGGCACGCGAGCCAAAAAAAGGTTCGCCATCACTGAGCTAGTGTGAATATAATGCACTGACCAATTGCATATACCCCTTCACTCTTTTAGCATGGAGACCTCGCAGGCAGTCTCCCTCCTCTCTTACCTGTGGTCAGCCAGAATGCCAACAGAGGCAGTGCCTACAGTTACCCCACAGTGCCTAAGCTATTAATCTTCCCTGGCAATTCCTGTGAGCTGTTCACTTAGCCCTAATCGCCGAGCTTGTCCCCCCTTACAAAATGATATCACTCTCGCGCATTACAACCTCACAATTCTTACCAGTCTTTATGCTGCTTGAAACCTTACCGCAAGCAAATAAAGAAAATGTTCCAACAGCGCTAGGAGTTGTGTGAAGAAATATTTCTTTCTTGCTTTGTCCTGACTAAACAACACTCATACAATGGTCCTTCTGGAACATATCTCCTGTAGGACATGCCACTGCTTTTTCAGTTGGTTTGGTTTAGTTTGAGTGGGTTAGGTTGGGTTGGGTTGGGTTGGGTTGGGTTGGGTTGGGTTGGGTTGGGTTGGGTTGTCCTGTAAAAGCAACTCCCAGTTATCCATTTGCCAACATTCTGTTTCTGACATTTAAAGACATTGAACGTACTCTATTAAAAAGCTCATGAATATTGCTCTTTGATTTGTATAATGATAAATTTGCCAGGCAACAAACAAAGCAACCTCCCTAAAAGGTATTCACACCATTAAATTCTGCTTACCTTATAACAAGCACATGCAGGTGTTGAAGTGAATAATTTTGTAAATGTCTTTTTAAAATGGCAGGTATCAATAGACCATTTGGATCAACTCAGCAGTTTCTTAGGGGCTCTATCCTTCACCCATTTAAATTATAAAAAACAAAACAAAACAGAATGCTGTTTTTTCCTGCACATTTACATAGCCATCCATCTCATAAACAGCAACTCTGAGCAATATATAACAGAGCTAAAATGAGATATACTGTAGATGTAGATGTAGGTGTGTGTGTATACAGAAACACATATATTGGCATGTATGTTCCTTTTTTTATTTCAAATACCATTAATCTTTAATGAGTCCTGCGGCCGATTCGCTCCCACAGAGAGGGACTTCTCCGGGTGCCGTCCACTAGGCAATGCCAGCGGGCGACGTCCAGGGGAAGGGCCTTCTCTGTGATGGGCCCGACCCTTTGGAACGACCTACCCCCTGATATCAGAACGACCATGGACCTCCGCTCCTTCCGCCAGAAACTTAAAACTCATCTGTTTCATCAAGCCGGCTTGGCCTAATTTACGCTTCTCGCCCCAGTCTGTAATATAAATTGTTTTATTCGGTTTTAATGGGTTCAGTTTTTAACGTTTATAAATTTGTACAGGGTTATTTAATTCGATTTTAGTTTTGTATGTATTGTCATGGTTTTAGTAGTTTTAATTTTTTCCTGTACACCGCCCCGAGTCCCCTTGGGGAGAGGGGGTGGTCTAGAAATCCAATAAAATAAATAAATGAATGAATGAATGAATGAATGAATGAATGAATGAATGAATAAATAAATAAATAAATAAATAAATAAATGTATATTTTTGAGTGAGTGTTGCTGTGCATAGAGATTATATCTACAAACGTTCACATACACTTGCATCTAGAATAGAATTCTTTATTGCCCAAGTGTGATTGGACACACAATGAATTTGTCTTGGTGCATATGCTCTCCGCGTACATAAAAGAAAAGATACATTTGTCAAGAATCATAAGGTACAACACTTAATGATAGTCATATTTGTTCATAATCTTTCATTTTCCAAGAACGGGAGGGTATATATGTGAGTATGTACATGCATGTGTCCATATACAGTACATAAACTTTCTCTGTGACTTACTAACTGAAAGTCACTACATCTTTTCATCTAAGACAGGCAGGAAGTAGATTTTTTTAATGCATTTCAGCATAGCTACTCTTTCCTTTCTTTACTCCCTCTGAAGCAATCTGTAGGTAGTCTCCTATACCAAATCTTGAATGTTGAGAACAAGGAGCAAAGAATGACTGGTTACTCCGAGCTGCCGAGATCCTAGAGAACGAAAATTTCCTCGCTTCTACTTCACCAAAACGAGAAATGGAAACAATTCTTGAGCCATCATGATGACCCTTCTATCGTTGCACCCCTTTTTCACATTTTGTGCATGTAGCATTTCAAAGGGGAAAAAATGTTCTTAAATGTAGTGCACATGATAAGACAACCTGACCAAATAGCCCATCGTTTAGCAAGAACTTCTCTGTTTGGGTCAACCTTCTTAACCCAAATCTCCTCCAATGATTTATATTGTTTTTGTTACAAGTGGTGCCGTTGAGATAGCAACAGACGATACAGAGGTTTAGGGCTGGCCTAGGCCTGAAACATTGGTCAAGTAAACTTTGGTCAAGAAGTAAGATTGCAAGCTATGCTCAATATATTGCTGTATTTGCAAAAAGGTCCTGCCCCAGACAGCATCCTGTTTGCTGGGTTGCTCCCACGATCTTTTCCCAGCAACTTCCCCATTTATCTCCTTGCTAGCCACAAATAGCCTCTGAATGCATATATCTTGTCGACCTAAGCAAACTGTGTCAACCGGTAGGTTTTTGAGTCCCCCCAACTCCATATTTGGGCAGATGTAGGAGAATGGGAATGTCTACGTCACCGAGGGTATAAGAGACAATCCTTGTCAATATTTGGGGGTTCAGACATGTTTGTATGGGCTACAACCCCATCTCTGAATCTGTGCACAATAAACTCTTTGCTGCTTTGAAGAGCTTGTCTGTGTGTCTTGGCTTTTCTACAACACCGTGGCCTAAAGGTGGCCTAAAGGTGGAGCCCTTGCCTCACAATCAGAAGGCTGTGAGTTTGATCCTATGTCAGGGGTGGGCAAACTTTGCAACTTTAAGTCTGAAGGACTTTAGCTCCTTCAGACTTAAAGTTGCAAAGTTTGCCCACCCCTGTCCTATGTAGAGGTAGATATTTTTTTCTTGGGCCACAATGAGAATATATCTGCTGAACAAAACTCTGCATTGGCAACAGGAAGGGCAACCGGCCAATACATACTCAGTTCCTTTCAGTAGCACAGACTCCCCACATGATGGTTTATATTGTTTTTGTTCCACATCTAGAGCATCCATATCCCTTTCTTAAACCTGGGTTTATTTCTTGAAGTGAAG
Organism: Rhabdophis nuchalis; assembly: GCA_039707465.1. NCBI lineage: Eukaryota > Metazoa > Chordata > Lepidosauria > Squamata > Natricidae > Rhabdophis > Rhabdophis nuchalis. The sequence continues at coordinate 90,407,209 of CM077644.1, read as the reverse complement.
TGCCAACAAATCACTTGTTATAAGTTGTGTGCATCATTGATTGCCAGAAGGGGTCTATTCCAACAATATGATGAAATCTTTTTTTAAAAAAAAATAAGTTAATCTTACGAATGCATAACTATGATCCTACATTCCTACCCTAAGCAAGCATTTATGAACAGAGGAAAATGAAAATATTAGAGAAGCAAAGCTGGCCAATTCTATGGATTCTGGCTATGGAGCGGCAGAATCTTTAAAAAAAACATTTTAAAAGATTATTCATTATCCTTGACTGACCTTTCCATGAAGCAAGTTATTCTGTTAGTGAAGTGGGGAGGAACCTATTTTCACAATCACAAAACAATGCTTTCTGATATAATTCCATACATATTACATAAATATATTGTGTTGGTACGGAAATGAAAGTCCAATAATGTAAGAAGCAAAGCAAGTAGAATTAAGGCGCCAATCTAATAATCTCACGGTACTCCCATGTAACACCTCTCCTGCGCGAGCTGCATTGACTGCCTGTGGTCTTCCGGGTGCGCTTCAAGGGGTTAGTAACCATCTTTAAAGCGCTCCATGGCACGGGTCCTGGTTATTTGCAAGACCGCCTTTTGCCACATACCTCCCTTCGACTTGTCCGCTCCCACAGAGTGGGCCTCCTCAGGGTGCCGTCAACTGGTCAATGCCGACTGGCGACTCCCAGGGGAAGGGCCTTCTCTGTGGCGGGCCCGGCCCTCTGGAATGACCTGCCCCCTGATATCCATACCATCACGGACCTACGCCTCTTCCGTCTTAAAGCTGTCAAGTTTGAACACCCCTGGGGGTTTTTTTCCTAAAAGGTTAGGGGTGCAGGGGTCTTGTAACTTGACAGCTTTAAGACTTGCTTGCTTCAAGTGCCAGAGTTTCTGAGCTAACATTTTGGTTGCTAAGCAAGAGCGTTGTTAAGTGAGTTTCACCACATTTTACAAGTTGGCCATGCCCACCCAGTCACATTGCTGCCAAGCCACTCCCACCCATCCCATGGCCAGCAAGCCACTCCCACAAAGCAGGCCACACCTACAGAAGAGGTTCTAAAAAATGTTGAAACCCACCACTGGTATGTATGCATGTATATCAGTGGTGAGTTTCAAATTTTTTAGAACCTACTCTGTAGGTGTGGCCTATTTTGTGGGCGTGGCTTGGCAGTCATGTGACAGGGTGGACTCAATTGTGATGATAAATTCTTTCTTTCTTTCTTTCTTTCTTTCTTTCTTTCTTTCTTTCTTTCTTTCCTTCCCTTTCCTTTCCTTCCCGTTGGGACACTGGCAGCGGCCGGCCAGATTTACTTCCAGGTACGCCAGTGGAACCTCCTCTCACCGGTTCTCTAAATTTCACCAACCGGCTCTCGCGAGTAGGTGCGAGCCTGCAGAAACCCACCACTGATGTATATGTACAGTATGTGTGTATATGTATACACACACACAAACACATCAGAAAGAAAATGCATACGTTGATAAAGGAATCCCAAATTCTCATATAGACTCTTAAGGAACAGCCTACCAAATGATCTTTAAAACACTAGCAACATATACACCATAGGATTAACCTTTTTCATTAGATACCTTTAATTCTGATCTTTTCACTTACTGCAGCAAATGTTCCATTCATAGATCTGAAATGTTTGTCCACATTACCTACCACAAACAAATAAAATACAAATACAGAAGCAGGAAGAGTTTGTTCCTCTATATTTGGGGAACAACATTTCCTGAAATAAATATCTTCTCCACCTTGGGATTCAAGCCAAGCCAAAAGCCGTCTTAGGGAAACAGAGAAGTAGGCAGCAATCCCATTTGTCACATTCTTGATAGAGCAGGCACACTTTCTAAGTTTCATAAGAAAATCCATATAATTAGATTAGCGGGAGGGGGGGTGGAGTTGAATGACAAGGTCAGTCTCTTGCCCTTTCTGTAAATTAGAGAAGATTGCCATAAATTGCATAATATAATGAAACACCAATTTGCATATTAGCTGCTATATTAAAAGGGATCAGTTTTAGCTCGCAAAGCAGAACAAATAAAAACATGCATTTTAATAACTCAAATTACTCTCAGGAAGTGACCCTCAGCCGAAAGCCTGATTATCACTACTTAATTAGAAGCCTTGGAAACCGAAATCCTCCTTTAAATCTTATTCTGTGTACAGTGAAAGCTGAAGCCGTGAGTTTTGTCTTAGATTCAATATTTACTCTTTACTAATATGTTTGCAGGAGAGGCTTTCTAAGCATTAGAAGGAGATGCGGGGGGAGGAATTAATATTCAAAGAAAGGGCAACCAAAATCTGGGTTGGTTTGCAGGTGCAATGCAAATTAACACGCTGGCATTTACAATCCTTTTAATTAATTAATTAAAAATGCAAAGCTTGGGTTTTTTTTTTCATTTCTTTAAATGTTTGACTGTTTTATTCACCGATGTTCAACCACACCTTGAATGTGATTCTCTAGCACCTGAAAAAATAAAATTAAAAAAAACCCTCTGGTTTGGCATACTGTAGTAAGTAGGTATAGTTTTTTTGAAATGTTGAGGGCGCTCAGTTGTTCCCTGTGCAAAATTTAATACGAACTCCTTTGTTTGAGAAAGGATGTGCAATACACATTATGGGGTAATCATGAAGAATTAAACTGGCGTGCCATCGTGAAGCACTGAAAAAGATTCTAAGAAGGAAGATGTTTCTTTTGTTTAAATCTAAAAGCGAAACCCTGTCTTCAATGAACACAATTAAAATGGTCTCTTTTTTTCTACAGCGTGCTGACATAAAATCAAAAAGAATCTTTATATTAATCCTATAAGGTGACGTTTGACTGTGCCTCACTCTACGGTGTTGTCTGGAGAAGGAGCTTCCTCTCCCAGCGTTTGAAGAATCTGTATCTTAAAAGACAACATTGTTACTGCGGTTTAATTAAAGCATAAATACTACATTGTTACTTCACTAGGCGTTCACTCAGCTGGAACTAACTGTATTTGCTTAATCTACAATTTTAGATGTATTAGCAAAAATAAATGTTGGCGAATATAAGAGCCTGATTACATATCTTGGGTAAATTGGTGATAATGAGTCAAGAGACTTTGTGTTCATTCACATATATTAGAATAAGAATCATTATGAAATTAAAGCTAAGATTAATCCTGCTAATGACACCGTGGAGCATCTGGGAATAAGATAACCCAGATGTCAAATTCGCTGTGATCGTGTGCTGCTATTTGATAGAGTAACCCCTTGAAGTGTTCTTCTAAGTCTGCTAGCTGGTACCCCACAGTCCCAGCACTTGAAATGCAAATGAGTGACAAGATAGACTAATAATGAGAGCAGATTCTAGCAGTAAGGAAAATGAATAAATTAAAAAAAAAATCTCAACTATTGGTAAGAACAAGCAGCAGGCACCCTGATGTCCTCAATTAGGCTGGATGACATCTGCAGTGTATCTCTCTCTAATAAAGCCCTCGCTCTGTATTCCGAAGCACACGATTCTAACACTGTTAACATTTTAATGTCTGGGGCGTGCACGGTAACATTAATTACAAGATGATTTGGATGGCTTCTGAATCTCTTTTATGTCTTCATCTGAGTAAAAATCTGAGTCGCAGCTTTGATATCATAAATAAAATGTAGAGACCTGCCAACCATTAAAGCTTTCCTGAAGTAACTCAGATCTGCCAAGTTACATTAAACCTGCATAGTTAAGTAAAGAGCATTCTCTATGAATTTAAAAGGAGGGGTGTCGGTACATTTTAATGTGAGGTTTTTATTTTATGTTTTTTAAGCTGGCTAGCTTTTTTCCTCTTCTCAGCATCTCACGGATTTAGATATACATATAGATAGATCTATATTATACCTACATACTACTGATGTTTAAACCATCGAAGATCAGTTTTCTGATTTCTTTTGCATTTTTATCGATCTTTTAATTGACAATTAGGTGTTTTTAAATTTTATTTCTCCATTTTTATTGTAAGTTGCTTTATTCAAAGTCAGCTGTATAGGAAAGAGAAGATGAGGCTGTAGAATTTATAAGGAACGGGGTGGTTTTTTTTGTGCATTCCACTTACTTTACATCCAGTATCTTTGTGTCACAACATATATATGATACACACATACCCCAGGACAATGTTTATGACATCATCTCAGGATGCATTTTCTCTAAAGCAGGACCGAAGCATGCCCTTAAGAGAAGGAAGGAGCTTTCCCTGGCACCTCTATTTGGGATCTGTTTAAGTTACACACAAAACAAAAAGAGACTCTTGCTAGCTTCAATCTTCAGTGGAGTCTCTTTGCAGAGGAAACATCTTCCCTAATGCAATTCGGTCAACTTCAACATTTCCCAGGACAGAATGTGAAGCACACACAGTCCTCTTAACAATATTTGAACCGGTAAAGTCTCACTCATGCGAGCGTTTGCTGCAGTCTCTAACACCACTCAATGTATTGGTAAATAAGAATACCACGAGCGAAGGCAAATATATGTGTCCCAGGATAATGTTACAAGCTCCAATCTGAATTGGTCACAGAGGTTTGGTCTTCTGAGCTTTCAGTCTCATGCTGGAGCCCATTTTCTGGGAACTTCTTAGTTCTCAGAATCTGAGAGCTTGGAAGAGTAAACCTCTAGTCCAGGTGACCGGCCAAGATTAGATCTAACAATAATTCTTTTCCATTATTTTTTTCTTTTCTTTTCCAATTAAGAGCAGTCTAGAATTAAAATAAACTAATAGCTTCCAAGAGAGGTATGGTGAACTGAAGGCAACTCTACAAAAGTGAAGCTAGCAACAATGGCAATGAGCAGACTGGTTCCTTGGAAACTCTTCAGAGAAGAAGAGAACAGGAGATTGCCCATATACGCTCCGTACAATTGCTTCACCCTAGGACAGGGGTCTGCAAAGTCGGCTCTTTTAAGACTGGTGGACTTCAACTCCCAGAATTCCCCAGCCAGCCTGGCTGGCTGGGGAATTCTGGGAGTTGAAGTCCACCAGTCTTAAAAGAGCCGATTTTGCAGACCCCTGCCCTAGGAAACCACCCAACAGTGGGTTTCTGCATATTTGAGCATCAGGGGATAAAGGCATCAAGCGCCTCAGACTCAACCACCACAGAGGTTTTTTGAAAGAATGTCAAAATTTGCAGACTTCACATTCTAATCACTTTCAGAAATTGTTCATCGATTACTTCTAAACTGTTAGAGTCATCAGACTGACAACTTTGAAAATGCCAGGAAAGTCCACCTTCAATCCTGAATAAAAAAAACAATTTAAATCATAAACCGGAGGATTTAAGGAATATGAAATAAACAGACGAAAAGCTGAATAACATTTTCATCTTAAAAAGTTATAAACAGAGTAAAAACGGAATATTGAAACATTTACAGTAATATTTTGGAATTATAAAGTACAGACAGCTTCTTGTGGGAAATAGAACCTGTTTGGGTTTTTAGAGAACAGGTCTTAGATAAGAAACCTTGAAATGTCAAAAAGTGAACACTAGAGGAGGCTAAAAAATTTAGGTAAAGCTATGCAGACCTGTAAGATGATAGAATTAAAGTAAAATTATGTTTAGCCATTACCCAACAAGTATAGTCACGTGTAAATTTCATTAGACAGTATATATATATATATATTTACTGTCCTACTTTGTTATGTAATCTCAGGCTATTTAGAACTGAGTACTGAAGAATGCCGTAGCCTCAGATGATGGAAAATAATAAGTCTTGTGGGATGGTGCGGTGACTCATTCATATTATGAAAGTCATGATTTGAAATCTATTTGATACCAAGTCATGTGTAATGCTGTGCTGTGCCCATTTAGTCCTTTCCTGTAGATTTTACATTGCTGAATTTCACTCTGCTAAACCTCTGTCTACACTATGGGAAACATTTTCCCTAGGGGAAAAAACAATTTTCAGGGACAAATAATTGAGAAATACAAGAAGTGCAATCAAAGTTGAAAAGAGGGAGAACTGAGGATGAACAGAATTCTTTGGAGGTGGGAAGACTCAAAACCACAAGTAGAAAATTCAAGGGTAATGGGTTTTTACCAGGGGTGAAATGCTGCCAGTTCAGACCAGGTTTGCCCAAACTGGTAGTAAAAAATGCTATCGGTTCAGGTCAGTGGTGGATTTCTGCAGACTCGCACCTACTCGCGAGAGCCGGTTGGTGAAATTTAGAGAACCGGTGAGAGGGGGTTCCACCGGCGTACCTGGAAGTAAATCAGGCCCGCCGCTGCCAGTGACCCAACGGGAAGGAAAGGAAAGGAAAGGAAAGGAAGGAAGGAAGGAAGGAAGGAAAGAAAGAAAGAAAGAAAGAAAGAAAGAAAGAAAGAAAGAAAGAAAGAAAGAAAGAAAGAAAGAAAGAAAGAAAGAAAGAAAGAAAGAAAGAAAGAAAGAAAGAAAGAAATAATTTATCATCACAATTGAGTCCAAAATTTTGGTTGCTAAGCAAGAGCGTTGTTAAATGAGTTTCACCACATTTTAAAAGGTGGCCACCCCCACCCTGTCACATGACTGCCAAGCCACGCCCACAAAATAGGCCACACCTACAGAGTAGGTTCTAAAAAAATTTGAAACCCACCACTGGTTCAGGTGAAGGAGTATTTCTGACGATCAGCTGGGCGACGATCAGCTGTGATGCATGATTTATATTAGGTAGAATCGTTGGATGTCCTGCTTTCTAGCTAATCTAAATCGCACATCACAGGGGATCCTCCTCGTCCTCCTCCACCACCACCACAACCACGCTCTTCTACTTACCTTTGCAGACTCAGAAGGCTTCAAAATGTTCCTTTTTTAGCGCTGCAGAGGTAGCAGAGTCAGAGGATCACACAGCTGGTTTCTACCTTAACAGTTTTGAATGTTTCTTCCTTGTCAAGCATTCTCCTACAATCATGAATTAGAAGAGGAAACAATTCCCAGAAGTTGTTCTGGAAATCAAGTCATTTCTCAAAGCAGGTTTCATATGCCAAGATCCTACCATTGTTCTTCAATTGATGGCGCAGGATTTGTTATTTCATGGAGATTTCATTATTACATTACAACTACAGTGTATAGAATAGAGTGGAACTGTAGATACCGATATTTAGGTCTGCTAGTGGCTCAGTAAATATTACAGAATCCTATCCTTTGTGACTTTGTATATAGCACCACAAACTATAGTGTATATGCAGATAGTTGTAATGTTATGTGAGAATGACCTTGGGGGACAGGAAGAAAATTAACAGTAACAGTCTCCTTAGAGGCAACACAGTCTGCAGGTGGGGCAAAAGCAAGAAATACTTTCAGTCTTGCAAGATATTGTTAATGTAACCTTCCAATATAGTAGAATTACCATATTTTTTGGAGTATAAGACACACCTTTTTATTTTTATTTTTCATTTTTTATTTTATTAAATTTGTATACTGCCCCATTCTCCCAAAAAGGGACTCGGGGCGGTGCACAGGAAAATAAAACCACATATATACATAAAACCGGTAATAAAGAATATTATAAATATTAAAAACTAATTAAATTTTTCCCTCAAAAAAGAGAGTGAAAATCTGGGTGCATCTTATACACTGAATACAGCATTTTTGGTCTACCGAAACCCCACCCCCTTTGCAAAAATGGACGTGCAGAGGGTTTGGGAGGCTTGCAAAATGGTCCTGAGGGCTGGGGAGAGCAAAAATGAGCAAAACATGGGCCATTTTTTTCTTGTTTCCCTCCCACCAGCCCCAATGCAAAAACCTTTTTTTAAATTTACTTCTTCAAAATCATGGTGCGTCTTATAGTCCAAAAATACGGTAGTTCATCTGGATGTGCTACTTGTCTGGATTACCTCACAAGACCGACAATGGCCTATAGCGGTGATGGCTAACCTTTTTTGGCTTGCGTGCCAAAAGCGGGGGGAGCGCAGGGGAGTCATGCATGGATGTGCCACATGCTATGTGCGCGACCCCCTGCTTTTGACACGCTTTTTTTGCCCTCCCCAGGCTCCAGGGGCTTTCTAGGAGCCTGGGGAGGGTGAAAACAGCCTCCCACCACCACCTCCAGGGGGGGGGGGGAACAGCCTCAAAAGAAGGCCTAAATCAGCTGGCCAGCACACACATGCACACTGGAGCTGACAGGGCAATGCCTCGCGTGCCCTAAGAAATGGTGCCGCGTGCCACTTGTGTCATAGGTTCGCCATCACCGGCCTATAGCCATTTCTACAATAATCTTTGCACATTTTCCAGCCATTCTTAGACTCTGTACAATAAAACTGCTTCTTGGATGGCTTTTGTTTTTTACAGCCGATTATTATCCAGATGTATTGAACCTTTATGTTCATGCTGGCGGTGTTTTACTTTAATTCTTTATCACTGATACAGGTTGCTATTCTTCGCCTGCTACCTTAGGAACAAGCACCATGAAAATCAAAATGTGGAAGGCCAGAACGTTAAGCAGCACTTAAAACCCAGCAGTCTCTTTTGTTACCGTACCTTTAAAGTCCATGAGACCCAAGTAGCATTTTTAAAGGAGTCTGGACATTTTTTTTCACTCCTTTAAGCATCAGATTTCTATGCTATCCCAACAATTGTTTTTGAGAGTTCTGTTTAAAAGCAAATATGGCTCTGAGGGAGTCTGGTTTGAAATGTCCAAAGCTTCCTCAAAGATGCAATAATAAGAAAATATTAGATGGATCCTGGTCTGGAAATATTTGTGTAAGAAGAGCAGAGCACTTCAAACGAAATAATAGGTGTTCTTCTCTGCAGAACAATGCACTGCATTCAGAGGTGGGTTCTTACTGGTTCGGCCCAATTTGGCCCGGTTCAGCCAAGTAGGTAGTAACTTGGCCTGCCACGCCCCCAAACCGGTTCTATCGGCAGCAGCACCATTTTGATTTTTAGTTTAGTTTTAGTTTAGTTTTAATTCGATTTATATCCCGCCCTTCTCCACGAAGGACCCAGGGCTGCGCACAGGAATTTAAAAACATATAAAACAGAATATACAAAATTTAAAAGCATATTAAATTACATGAAACAATCCTATGCTAAAAACCAAATTAAAAACCCCAATTTAAAACTATCTAAAATAGCCCCAGCGGGAGGTTAGGCTAGGCCGGCTTGCTGAAAAAGATGTGTCTTTAGACACTGGCGGAAGAGGCGGAGGTTCGAGATGGTACGAAGTTCAGGGGGAAGGTCGTTCCAAAGGGCAGGGCCTGCCACAGAGAAGGTTGTTCCCCTGGGTGTCGCCAGACGGCATTTTTGGTTCTGCGCATGCGCAGAATAATCTTCATTGCAAAAATGTTTTTTTCCTTTTTCTAATATACGCATACGCAGACTATTTGGGCTGCAAATGCACACGCACGTGTGTGAGCGAAGTGTGTGTGAGCGCACAAACAAATCTATGCGCCAAACCTGCAGTCATGCCGGCAGCAACCCACCCCTGACTGCATTCCCCTTTCTAGATCCATGTGGCCACTATCTGGGTGGTTCTGCCTGATGCTATCAGAAAAATTAAATACATAAAATGCTCTATTTTCACAATATATGAAATTCACCTTTGTTAAAATGCTTTGTAACTATTTTTTCCTACTGTGAAATTGCTCAAGTTGAATTTTCTGCCTTGCATCATGATCTGCTTTATCAAGCCCTGAAAATCTAGTTTTCAAAATAAAGTTATGTTCCTCAAGTACACCACCCCAGAAAATGGAGATTGAGAGAACGGCAGGTAATGTGATAATAATAAAAGTTCTTAATTTGCTAAGAATGACCCGAATAAACCAAAATATATATATGTTAGATTTTTAAGGGCTGATTTAATAATTAAGAGACCAGGATAGATCTATTTCGGGCTTATTAGCCTTCTTCAGCTGGCCATACTTCTTCTACTGGGATTTGAACCTGCACTTTCCAGCATATCAGGCAAGCCTTGAGCTAACCGGCTTCCCTGATTACATCAGCCTTTTACATATATATATAATTGTTTTTTCACAACTTCCTGTTAGGGCCCCATTAAGGGAGGAGACATACTGTTTCCTGATCAGCTCATAAAACTAATATATATATATATATATATATATATATATATATATATATATATGTATGTATGTATGTATGTATGTATGTATGTATGTATGTATGTATGTATGTATGTATGTATGTATGTATGTATATATATATATATATGTATATGTATATGTATATGTATATGTATATGTATATGTATATGTATATGTATATATATATGTTTTCGTAGATTTTCACGGGTATAGGTATGTAGATTTTGGTTTATTCGGGTCTTTTCCTGTGTAAAATTAAAGGTGTTTTTGCAACGTTTCGATGGAATCACTCCCATCATCATCAGGCCTGGGCAAAAAAGCAAAGGCTCAGGCCTGATGATGATGGGGGTGATCTCATCGAAACGTTGCAAAAACACCTTTACTTTTACACAGGAAAAGACCCGAATAAACCAAAATCTACATATATATATATATACATACATACATACATACATACATACATACATACATACATACATACATACATACATACATACATACAAATGTATGAATCACAGTTACCACCGTCTTTTCTTCCCTTGGTGTTTGAATATTATTCTGATTAATATTAATGGGAGTCAGACAAGAATGTAGAGGAGACAACCACCCTAATTAGTATAATGGCACCAATAATATGCCAAGCATAGAGACCGTTTTGTATACCTTAATTATATAACATTGGCAACAAGTTACCCTATTCTTAGATCCAATAGATTCACAGACATCTGAATTCTCCTGTGACTGAATGATGTGTCCTGACTTCAGTGTTTGGGTGACAAAAGCTTTTTGCACATATGTGTTACTCCTTTGACCCTTATTCCTGAGCCCTTGGGGAGTTCACAGCGGCTACAAGCTCAATCATCACCACCATGTAAAAACAGCAGAGGCTTTAGCTCTTATTTTGTAGAATTTTGCCTTTCCTGTGGAAGGAGACAATCTTCTTTTCAGCCCTTTATTTCAATGGATTGCCTTTACAGTTGAACTGTTGTTATCAGTGGCCTGAGTGGTATTATTTATAATGGTATTGTTAGATTGTCTGTGAAGGTTCTCAGTCATCCAGATCATAGTTGTCTCAAAAGTTGTCTTTTGAAGGAAAAAAGCACCTTTGAGACAATATTAGAATAATATTCCTAGCCTTAAAGCAGGGGTAGTCAACCTTTTTATACCTACTGCCCACTTTTGTATCTCTGTTAGTAGTAAAATTTTCTAACCGCCCACCAGTTCTACAGTAATGGTGATTTATACAGTAGGGAAGTCAATTAAATTTAAAAAAAGGAAAGTGCTTCAGTATCAGACAAAACCCCTACCGCCCACCATGAAAGGTGGAACGGCCACTAGTGGGCAGTAGGGACCAGGTTGGCTACCACTGTCTTAAAGTATCACTATCACCACCATCATCATCCTAAGTTAGATCAGTTTTACTGCATTCTGAACTGAGAGTATTTAAAAGCTTGCAGGTTTTTTTTTTACTTTGCCATTTTAAAAAAATAGGAATATGTTGTGGCCCAGTCGGCTCCGGATGAGCTGCTGATGGACTCTTCTAGTGAAGAGTCCTATGAGTCTGCCCTGGAGGAGGAGGGAGACCTTGAGGAAGCAGAGAGTCTGGTCGGCCACCAGGAGGCGCCTGGGTCATGGAGCAGTGGGGAAGATCAGGGGCAGTTTGTTCCTGATGCTAGATTACGCAGGGCTGAGAAAAGGAAGCAACAGTTATGTAAGAGGCAAGCTCGGAGGCCCTGAATTGGAACCAGCTAGTTGTTGAGTGGCCCCGCCCAAGAGAGCTTATAGGGAAGGCTTTGGGAGGGGCCATTTGCAGGAAACAACAGTTACAAATCATCATTGAAAATATCTGGTCGTTCAAGTCTGTAATTCTCTTTCTGTAAACGTGCTACAGTATTTGTAACGTGAATCCGGGCTCGCAGCCAAGGAGATAGTGGCAAGCAGCCAAGGAGATAGTGGCAAGCAGCCAAGTCTGTATGTGTGCGGGGTGCTTAGTGTGTTTCAGCCTGTGGGACAGAACAGAATATATGTTAAATGTCTTCATATTTAAATACCGTATATTTCTGTATATAAGATGATACTTTTTCTTTAAAATGTTTGCTTAAAAATGGGGGGTTATCTAATACACGGGATGGGGGTGGGGTGAGAGGAGAAGTGCAGTTGTGAAACTGCCAATACCTTTTCTCTGTAAACTTGCCTCATGAGCAAAACCTCCAATTGCAGAGACACGCTAACAGGTTTCCTCCAATCATGAGCCTTATGTAACTGATGTCAGATGATGCTGCAGAGAACATGTAGCCAGTGCCCACATGTGACAGGAAGCAGTATGTCAGAGCATTCTGAGCTCATAAAAATGTCAGAAAACAAAAACAAAAAAATACCGGCACCCGTAAGTGAATATCTTCCTCTGCAAAATAAATGTCTTGTATTTAATGTTTTAAATACTCATTTCTGAATTTTGGGTAAGAAAAGGGGCCGTGTCCTAAACATGGGGCGTCTTATAGATGGAAAAATATAGTAGTTTGCTGATATCCTGTTCCTTTACAGTTCAAGGAACATGTGAAATCTAGATCACAATCCCAATGCCACTGATGATGATGTGCCCTCAAGTCATTGTTGGGCCTTAGCGATCACATGGATTAATTTACTCCATGATGTTCCTAAACTGGTCCTTCAGCTCTTCTAGAGTTGGTATTCAGCAGGTTCTGATCAGTTCTGGAGACTGGTAGCGGAAATTTTGAGTAGTTCAGAGAACCGGTAAATCCCACCTCTGACTGGCCCTGCCCCCATCTATTCTCTGCTTCCCAAGTCCCAGCTAATTGGGAAGGAATGGGGATTTTGCAGTAACCTTCCTCTGTAGTAGGGAGGGAAAGGAGATTTCCCCTGGAGCGGAGTGGGAATGGAGATTTTACAGTATCCTTCCCTGCCATGCCCACCAAGCCACGCCATGACCACAAAGACATGCCCACAGAACCAGTAGTAAAAAAAAATTGAATCCCACCATTGAGCTCTTCCAATAGCCCATGCCCATTGCTACTATAACTGAGTCCATCCACCTGGCTTCTCGTTGTCCTCTTCTCTTTCCTTCCATCTTTCCCAGCATTAGAGCCCTCTCCAACCAGCCTAACTACATACCCAGTAAACATCTCATATATAATAACAGTGATTCAAGATATTGGTGTATATTTCCCAGTTACAACAAAAACCATGTTAATTCAAACAAAGGACTGGGATGAACATCACTTTGATGAAGGGATCAAAGATATGCAAACACATCAACATTCAGAAGTATACTCATTGTTTGCTGTAGGTCTCTCATGCTAGATTAGGCAATTGTCTCCCTTCTCAGACTGTTTATTTTATTGCACTACCTTTAATAAAGTCATTCAATTCTCCCAGCAAGAAAAAATTATAATTCACTCTTTTTCAGTTAGGATTTTTAACTAAAACTAAACTTACTTACACCCTGCATATTAATGTCTTCCTTCCATTTCAGAACAAAGACACCCCAAAACTACCTTGAGAAAAATTTCCCAGAGGAAAGTAATTTTTTTTCCATCCTGACCATTTATACCAAGCATGTATGCAGACAAAAGATTTTTGCTCACAGGTGCGCTTCATTTGTGCACATTATTTTAAAAATTCTATTCAGTAGAAAAGGGGATGAGAGAATCCAGGGTCATATGATCCCTGGAAGGATGTATATGAGAAAAGAGTACTACGGTTGCTGATAGGCAGGAAGCCCATGGAAAAAAGAGAAGAAACTATACATCAGGGTTTTGACAACTTTAAGACTTGTGGACTTCAACTCCCAGAATTCCCCAGAATGTTAGCTAGGGAATTCTGGGAGCTGAAGTCCACAACTCTTAAAGTTGCTGAAGTTGAACACCCATGCTATAGATTAATCAATGATACACCCAGCTTATTTTCAGATAGTTGTGCTCTAGAGCACAACCTTTGCAACTTTAAGTCTGAAGGACTTCTGGGAGCTGAGGTCCTTCAGACTTAAAGTTGGTTGGAGACCCCTGCTCTAGACCAGTGGTAGTCAACCTGGTCTCTACCACCCACTAGTGGGTGTTCCAGCTTTCATGGTGGGCCGTAGGGGTTTTGTCCGATACTGAAGCACTTTCCTTTTTTTTTAATTTAATTGACTTCCCTACTTTATAAACCACTATCACTGTGGAACCGGTGGGCGGTTAGAAAATTTTACTACTAACGGAGATACAAAAGTGGGCGGTAGGTATAAAAAGGTTGACTATCCCTGCTCTAGACCTTCGTAACCATCCCTTCAGATTTTAAAATACAATTCTAAAATTATGAAAGCTACACTTAATTGGCTTGGAAGCAATGTAGGAACAGGTCTGATTATTGTTTGGTAGTTGCTTTAAAACTGTAACTGCTGTTGTAAGTTTTACTGTTGTTATTACATCTTTTTAAAATTTATAGTTGTTCATACAATGGATTTCGGGGGCCATTTCCATTGTGCATAATCTTTATTTTAATCATTTCTAAACAGCCAAAGGAACCACCATTTATACAATAATACAATAATACAATAGCAGAGTTGGAAGGGACCTTGTAGGTCTTCTAGTCCAACCCCCTGCGTGGGCAGGAACCTTATACCATTTCAGACAAGTGGCTATCTAACATCTTTTTAAAGACTTCCAGGGTTGGGGCATTCACAACTTCTGGAGGCAAGCTGTTCCAGAGGTTAATTGTTCTAACTGTCAGGAAATTTCTCCTTAGTTCTAAGTTGCTTCTCTCCTTGATTAGTTTCCACCCATTGCTTCTTGTCCTGCCCCCAGGTGCCTTGGAGAATTGTTTGACTCTCTCTTCTTTGTGGCACCCTCTGAGATATCGGAACACTGCTATCATGTCTCCCCTGGTCCTTCTCTTCATCAAACTAGACATACCCAGCTCCTGCAACCGTTCTTCATATGTTTTAGTCTCCAGTCCCCTAATCATCTTGGTTGCTCTTCTCTTCTCTTCTCATTTGTTTCGGTATTGAATAGTACCACACTTGAGCAGTTCAGGGAATGACAGTGTAACTCCCTTCTATCTACTGGAATATAAAGATATCTGTCCCCATATTTATGGTAGATAGATGTTTTGGTCCTTTGAAGTCAACCTCTACAAATCCAATAGTTTACTGGCTGATCAGCAGATATGCCCATCTGTCAGGATGGCACCCTGCCCATTTACACAGGTACCGTGCCAGTTTTCAAGCAGTGCATGGATACCAACCAGAGAGAAGAGAAGGAAGCTTTCAGAATGCATGAAATGACACTTTATTTGTGAGTCACTCCCTCCCAGTGTCAAGCAGCACTAAATTAAGAACACATGCTTCATTACAAGAGATCACATCTGTTGACAAACATTGGCACATTAACCCATCTGCCCAGAAGTCTCATTAATCTGACTCAGATCTGAATATTTTGAAGTGAGCCAATGGAAACATCCGAGTTACACAATCAAAGGCTCACAAGAAGAAAGCCAAAAAAAAAACCTCCAACCGGAAAGAAAGCAAAAATCAGCTTGGTGCAATTAAACAAGTAATGAAAAAAGAGATAATGCCTTGCTTGGAGAGAAGCTTTGATGTCACATTGTTTTAGATGTCTAGACTGGCCAAGGAGTGGAGTAGGATCCAAGATGAGAACACAGGACAGATTAAATTAGGTAGCAGGAAGAAAGCCATGACTACCTATTCAGGTGTAAATATATGTATGCATTCTTTCACTTTAAAAAAAAAATTTTTAAAGGTGAAAAGAGAAATGAGAAAAGATCAGAAGCATAGAGAGAATGCATAGAGGTAGATGGAGGTAGAACATTAATATACTGTAAATGTCTTTAAAAATGAACCCAAAAGTGGATTCATTTAACAGGCTAAAGAGGTCATCTTATACCAGACACATTGTTTGTCTATCTCAGGGATGTCCAAACTTGGGAACTTTAAAAGTTGTGGACTTCAACTCCCAGAATTCCCCAGCCAGCCATGCTGGCTGGGGAATTCTGGGAGTTGAAGTCCACAACTCTTAAAGTTCCCAAGTTTGGACACCCCTGGTCTATCTAGTCCAGTGATGGCAAACATTTTCGGCACCGAGTGTTGCAACCCAAAAGAGGAGCTGCCTAGGGGACTTGCGCGCACCAGAAAATGAACTTCTGGTTTCCGATACACATATGTGTGCCGGCAGCTAGTCTTCCAGTTACTGGCACGCATGCACACGCAATGATCAGCTTGCCGGCAAGCATGGTCACGCTGGAAAACGGAAGACCAGCTCTTCCAGTTTCCGGCAGCACCACACACACAAAGGCCAGCTGATTGTCACACACGCATGCATGCCAGAAACCCGGAAGAGGAATGGGCGATGCCACGCATGCCAGGCAACATGGCTCCGCCTGCCACTTCGCACATGCATGCCATCACGGATTTAGTCTAATACTATCATCTCTGAACGTCTGTCATTCACCAAGCATGGAGTAGATTTTCTCATAATTTGCTGCACAAACCTTTGAACAGGAGATCCTGCAGACTGAGCTGCAATTTTGTGTGTGTGCAGAGAATGTGTGTTGCACTATTAAGCTATGGAGTTAAAATGGTTTTTAGCTTTTGGGCACATTGCTTGTTCTGATGCGACGGTACACTCAATTCTTGTTTCCGAGACATGAAACACCATTAGATAAGGATTTTACATTTTAGTATTTTCCACTTGAAACAGCAGCAAGGTTATAATTAGAAATAATACTTTTTGAAGAACCAATTAACCCATGCCTCTATGCCCCAGAACTTGATTACCCCAAATGATGTGACTCCCAGTGCATTCTGCTAGTGTGAACTCTCCTTACTGAAGAACCTAACTCAAGATAGGCACATGTGCGAATGGACCATTACGGATTCAGCACCACAGCTGGAACTTCTGTAACATTTCTAAAGCAATACTTTTCCCATTTTCATTTAACTGTACGCTGTTACTCATTAAACATTGAGCAATCAAGTAGTGAGAAACTAAGTGATATATGTGCATATGCCAATTAATCCACTGCACTTGAAGTGATAAGTTCTTATGATGATGCTCAGTCTCGAGTGATTCGGATTATGCATGCAAGTTGATTAAAAAAATATTATTACCCTTGCTGATTTAAAGTCTCCTCTGCCTATTTTTCCTTCGGCCTTGACCACTCTCTAAATATGTTTTCTCTTTTTTCCCCTACAAGTTCCCTTTCACTTCGGTTCTGCTCCCAGTGCTCTATTTCAGGGGTCTCCAACCTTTGCAACTTTAAGTCTGAAGGACTTCAGCTTCCAGAATTCTCCAGCCAGCAAAGCTGGCTGGAGAATTCTGGGAGCTGAAGTCCTTCAGACTTAAAGTTGCAAAGGTTGGAGACCCCTGCTCTATTTGACAATATTATCCTTGCTCTTGTTTGTCTCTTTTTCCTTCCATCCTTTCTTCACTTCACTCCTTCCAGTAATTCTTCACAATTCTCTCTTTTCAGCTTCTGAAAAGAGGGACCTCGCTATCTGTATGATGTTATCCGGCAATGTTAAAAAGATATAGCAAACATGTTTGGATGACCTATTTCTCAAAAGATGGAACAAGGGCTTTGTGATATCTTCTATAGCTTGGTAACATGGTTAATTGTCAACTTTAGGCCTGGAGGTTTGTACAGGGTGCCCATAAAGGGATAGAACAGTTTGGCTTTAAACTCCTGATTTGTCCAACATGTTCACAAGGAGAACCTGCTCCTGATTACAGTATGGAAGAATGGAAAGAGGCAATTTGGCTAGAAAAGAATAAGATCAACTCCAGGGTGGAAAAAGCATGTCAGGATGGGATCCATTTGCTTGCTTGGATGAGGTACTGTAGCCTAGTTCTAAGAAGACTTGCTGTGCCTGTTTCTTGCTGCCACAGTTTTAGCAGAGTCTAGCATCATGTTGTCAACATTTACTGCTTCTTCTTGGTCCATCAGATGTACCGTCAAATCAGTGGTGGGATTTTAAAAAAATATTACCAGTTCTGTGGACGTGGTTTGATGGGTGTGGCCTGGTGGGCATGGCAGGGGAAGGTTATTGCAAAATCCCAATTCCCTCCCAATCAGCTGGACTCGGGAGGCAGAGAATAGATGGGGTGATATTTACCCGTTCTCTGAACTACTCAAAATTTCCACTACCGGTTCTCCAAAACCTGTCAGAACCTGCTGAATACCACCTCTGTGCCAAATGAATCTCCTTAGGGCAGGGATGTCCAAACTTGGGAACTTTAAGACTTGTGGACTTCAACTCCCAGAATTCCCCAGCCAGCATAGCTGGCTGGGGAATTCTGGGAGTTGAAGTCCACAAGTCTTAAAGTTCCCAAGTTTGGACATCCCTGCCTTAGGGTAACTGATCTATGGGATTCCCTGCCTCCCCGTTCTGGTCAGTCGGGTAGATGTGGTCAGGAAAGATGGTCCTTCAAATAACCTGGTCCCAAGCGATGTAGAACTTTAAAGGTGACAAGCTTCTTGAATGGGACCCTGAAGCAAATTGGCAGCCAATGCAGTTCCCACAGGAGAGATGGCACATGTGCACATCTAGGCCTATACAAACCATGGAGGCCACTGCATTTTGAACCAAATGAAGCTTCTGGATACTTTTCAAGATCAGGGCCATGTAAAACACATTGCAATGGGAGGTGACTAGGGCATGAGTGACCATGAGCAGGGATTGTTGGTACAGGAAAGGGCATAACTGGCACACAACCCACAGTTGCACAAAGGCCCTCCTGGCCACAATTGCCATCTGTTCCCTGATCAGAAGTTGTGAGTCCAGGAGAACTTCCAGATTATGCACTGTGTGTATCACATCCAAGGCCACCACATCCAAGACCAGAGATAGCAATTCTCCATGGACCAATGAACCCCAAACCTAGAGTCGTTTTGTCTTGCCAGGTTTCCATTTCAGCCCATTGATCCATCTCGAGCCCTTACCAGCCTCTAAACACTGTGAGAGAAATGTTACAGCATCACTCAATTCACCAGGAGCCAAGACATATATAGATGGTATCAAAGGCTACTGACAGGTCAAGTAGTGCAAGGATGGATGCATTGCCCCCATCCTGCTCCGGCCAGAGATCATCAAAAAGCATGGCCTATTTCCATTCCATAACCAGGCCTGAACCTTGACTAGATTTTATGCAATGACCTTCCCAGAAATGGAAAATTGGAGACAGGATGAAAATTATCCAATAGGGTAGCATCTAGGGATGACTTCTTAGGATGAGGGAGGATCACAGCCTCCTTAATGCTCGGCAACCACCACCTCCCAAAGGGAAGCATTATCCAGAATCCACCCTCATGTCACCTCCCAGGAAGATTTCAAGAGCAGGAGGGGCACAGATCTAAGACACAGGTGCTTGTGCTCCTTATGATCATATCCACTTCATCAGGAGCAGAAGAGTCAAACTGTTCCCAGACACCTGGGCAGAACCTGACCCAGGTGCCTCCATCAGATCAGCAAAGATGCTGGCATCTAGCTGGGAATGAATTCAAGCAATTTTGTCTTCCAGAAAAACCAGCCAATTCCACAGCACTTCCCTTCAGGTAGGGAGGACCTCTGATCCTTCTTCCCTAGGAGGAGATGACTCACTTAAAAGAGTCACTATCTGAATATCTGCAGAGGTAATTTATGTGGAGAAATATATACACTTTGCTGGCCAAATCACCAGGAGATAGACTTTAATAGAATCCCTTAGCCATGTTCAATCAATTTTTTGTTACTGTTGTTGCTGATAATCATGGTTAACCAGATATTTAGATAGGATTTGGCATTTTTGTCCTCCTATCGAGTCCTTACGCTGGGATAGACAGATGTTGTCCGATGGTGCTAAAGGTGTCATCACAGAAAGTAAGCTGTTCCAAGTAAAGCTACCTTTTGCAATTGAGGGACGGTGAATTTGTCAAGGCTGATGATGTTCAAGTTGTGCTCCAGATGTTTTGGGATTGCACTCAAGGCACCTATTACTATTTATTCTATCTTTCCTTCTTTTGTCATGGTTGTTCCACTTCTACTTGCCGGTCTTTATATTTTGTGATTATCTCCAGTTCTTTCTCTTCTCTTCGGCTATCTCCAGTCACTGGAAGTCCATTATCCATTTTGTTTTTGTCTTCCTTCCAACCTTGATAAAGCTTGGAATGTTATGTAACAGGTGCCTGTCTGTTTTAATTCTAAAGTCCCCAGAGCATTGTAACTTGTTCATCTTCTACTACTTTGTCTATTTTGTGGTCCCACCAGTTCTTGCTTTTAGGCAAATGCTATTGCTTGAAGATTTTTCAATGGACCATGGACTTA